>CM056492.1:36495871-37053556 GCA_029783415.1 Anisodus acutangulus
TTGTCATCGCCCCGGCACGGTACTATAAATGTTGGGTTGAGCAAGAATACTGCGACTAGGGAAACGAAGAATGGAATTGAAGGCATAGTCTCAATAAAAAGAATTGAACACCAACCAACGAGTGGCGGATTTTGATGGAGTCTCGTAGAAGAAGAGCCTTACTCTATAGGGGCGCTAGCGCGCTACAACTAATAGCCCCTTTCTTATTATTAGTAAGATAGGTTTGGAACCCCTGCGCGATACGGTTGAAAAGCCTTATCTTGCTTGCTCTTCTTTTTAAAGAAATTGCTTGAGCGGCTTTAAAATCTTACCTTTAGCAACGACATGAGTCTTTCTTAGTGCAATACCATCAACTGCCAAACTTGTGAGCGGCCCTAGCTAATAAAGTAGCGATATTGAAAGGTCAAAGTTAGGGCCTTATTTAAACAAAGTATATATATACTTTTGACCCGCAACCTAGAGTAGCTAGGTGGGGAAGTCAAATTAATCCTTGTTCATACATAGGCTTCTCTGGTACGAAATAGGCCACTTTAAATAGGTTCATTGCTCCGGCCCAGAATACGATTAATCCAGTATGGGCTACATGAGCCCCTAGTAGTTTACCGAATAAATTGAGTTATTGGGCATTCCCGGCCCACCAAGCGAAAGCAGTGGTTTCTTGGTCACGACCAGCTAAGCCTAAAGTTCCATTAAAGAGCCTTTCCACGTGGTAGAACCTCCTCAGGGAATATAAGGTTTTCATGAGGCTAATCTTGAGCCGCCATCCAAGCGCGAATACCTTCGTTTAAGAGAATATTTTTGGTGTAGAAAGTCTCAGATTCAGGATCTTCCGCTGCGCGAATTTCCTGAGAAATGAAGTCATATGCACGTAGGTTCAGGGCTAGACCGACTACTCCAAGAGCACTCATCCATAAACTGGTTACTGGTACAAAAAACATAAAGAAATGTAACCAACGTTTATTGGAAAAAGCAACCCCAAAGATTTGGGACCAAAAGCGGTTAGCGGTGACCCTTGAATAAGTTTCTTCGGCTTGAATTGGGTTAAAAGCACGGAATGTATTTGCACCATCACCGTCTTCAAATAAAGTCTTTTCTACGGTAGCACCATGAATGACGCATAGCAAAGCAGCGCCCAATACACCGGCAACTCCCATCATATGAAAGGGGTTCAAGGTCCAATTATGAAACCCTTGAAAAAAGAGGATGAATCGAAATATAGCTGCTACACCAAGACTAGATGCAAATAACCAAGCAGACTAACCTAGTGGATACATCAGAAAAACAGAAAGAAAAATAGCAATTGAACCAGAAAATGCGATTGCATTATAAAGTCTCAATTGAACAGATCGAGCAAGCTCGAATTGACGTAACATGAAACCTATTAGGCCAAAAGTTTCGTGGAGAGCAACAAAAGTCCACAGACCCCCCAATTGACACCAACGAGTAAAATCTCCTTGTGCTTCAGGACCCCCTATAGTAAAGTAAGCAACAACTCTTTTCAAGTATTCTAATAAGAGATATTTTCATCAAGCTTACTAGAATATTCTAACCTCAAAAAAATGACACTTTCATCTTATTATAGCTAAAGAATCACCACATGTGTACTGCCTTTTTTAGCTTTCAATTCGCATGTTACAAATAGTCCTTTTTTTCTGAATATCGTATCGTATATAGTGTAGTTAGTATATATAACATACTTTTTGACTTTATTTAATTGTTTAAAGAATGAAAGTAACCGTTGATAAAAAGAACGAGGGGAAGAATCGGCGAGGCGAGTGTTCTCGAAGAGAAAATCCTAATGAAAAAAGCGTGAGGAGAATTCGAGATTCAAATTTAGAAGGTGCAAAATCAATCGGTGCAGGAGCTGCTACAATTTCTTCAGCGGGAGCTGCTATCGGTATTGGAAACGTCCTTAGTTCCTCGATTCATTCCGTGGTGCGAAATCCATCATTAGCAAACCAATTATTTGGTTATGCCATTTTGGGCTTTGCTCTAACCGAAGCTATTGCATCGTTTCCCCCAATGATGGCCTTTTTTATCTCATTTATATTCCAAGTCCCTTAGTAATCATTTACGGTAGATGGGTAAGCTGGCGGGGACCCCATCTTAGATTAGAGTAACTGCCCCAGAAGGTCAGCGAGGTTCCTGCTATGGTGAAGTGAAAGATCTTTCACTTCACTATAGTGGGAAGAAGACAGGTGGGAGCGAGAGCAAAGCAAGCTCTAGTGGTGGGTTGTCTTCGCGGTCCTATTTCATCGACATAGTCAGAAACAATGGATGTTGTAAAGAAGTGAAAGACGAAAGTACGGTGGAGGTTGGTTGAAGATGATGTTACGCGGCGTTCAGAACCAGTCTTGAAGTGAATGAATTAGAAAGAAGTAATGCCAAATTTGAAACATTCCAAATTTATTTCTGAAATCATTAGGGCTTTCGGGGCTGTTCTAGCTCTTTCCTGCCTACGTTTTCTTTTTGCTCCCTTTCTTATGAACTTCTCTTTGCTTGCAACATTCCATTTCTCGATTGGATGCTTTCTTTAATGGAGGGCATTCCTCTTTACGGCGGAGACGCTGGAAGGGGTGTTAGCTCTTCGACAGAACCAAGCCTTCCCGCGGCTGAAGAAGACCAGGAGTTCGGTCCGAGATTGAAAGAGCCTTGGATCGACTTGAATTGGACATGATTCAAGAGCAAAAAGATCGCTTGGCTGAACAGATTAGCCCCCTGATTGAGTCGGAAAAGGCACGCCTAGTTAAAAGGTTGTGGCACCACCAAGTGAGATGGTCGAAATAATTATCGACCGCTTCACCAGCAAAGCTGCCTATAATGCCAACAAACCCAATGTTCCCAGGGTCCATTTACGACACTTAAAGACTTGGTTGACACGAGTACAACACTCGGCGGAGCATGATGGTGCAGGAAGTATGAGTATCCAAAATTATATTTCTTCCATAATTGAATGATATTTCAAGTAGAAGAGCTGACGTATTGTTTCACATTTGAATTTCTCTTACATTCTACGTTCCCGAAATGGATCCTATCAAATATTTCACATTTTTTATGATTATCTCTATTTCAGGTATTCGAGGAATCCTCCTTAATAGATGAAATATTCCTATTATGTCAATGTCAATTGAATCAATGTTATTAGCTGTGAATTCGAACTTTTGGTATTTTCTGTTTCTTCAGATGATATGATGGGTCAATCATTTGCTTCATTGGTTCCAACGGTGGCAGCTGTGGAATCTGCTTAGCTATTTTCGTTATTACTTTCCGAGTCCGAGGGACTATTACTGTAGAATCTATTAATAACATTCAAGGTTAAAGATGACTCCTAGAGAGTTACCAAAATACGAAGTTCTCTTCTCCTTTCTTTCTCTTATTTCTTTTTTATACTTGGTTGGTGGTCGTGGCCTTTCTCATTGGCGAGCGCATCCGATTCGTCAGTCCTTTCTTATTCTTAAACCACTTCCGCTCAGCTTCTTTGAAAGATAGAGATCAGGCTTTCTAAATGAGATTGAGTTCTACGAATATGCAGGCTAGAAAGATGTTATTTGCTGCTATTCTATCTATTTGTGCATCAAGTTTGAAGAAGATCTCAATTTATAATGAATGAATGATAGTAGCTCTATGTTTTATAGGCTTTATCATATTCAGTCGGAAGAGTTTAGGTAATACTTCCAAAGTGACTCTCGATGGGAGAATCCAGGCTATTCAGGAAGAATCACAGCAATTCCCCAATCCTAACGAAGTAGTTCCTCCGGAATCTAATGAACAACAACGATTACTTAGGATCAGCTTGCGAATTTGTGGCACCGTAGTAGAATTTTTATTAATGGCACGCTGTGCACCTAAGTGCGAAAAGACAGTGCAGGCTTTGTTATGCCGAAACCTAAATGTTAAGTCAACAACACTTCTAAATGCCACTTCTTCCCATCGCATCCGTCTTCAGGACGATATAGCCATAAAGATGCACGTCTTAGTGGGGAAAATATTTTGCCCCCAGTGTAGCTCGAAAGCAGAAAGAGTCAAATTTATTCGAGAGAGCTTGGTGGTCTTAAGAATGGTTCGGGTGGGGGATTCTCTTAAGAATAAAGAATTCGAATAGAATCTAATTCATGTTCATGTTAACAGAAGAGCGGATCCAATACCAAGACGCTTGAGAGAAAAGGCTAGCCTTGTATATACGCTATTTCTGTTTATGTCAGAGGTGCCCAAAGCTAGAAGCAAGATTTCAAGTATCATATGAAAAACTTTTGAGTAAGTAAGATGGATGGATTTAGAAGCAAGTGAAAGAACTAGTTGCATAGATATAGATATAGAGAGTCCTTTCTCTTCAGAGGGTGATATTAGGGTTTTGAGATCGGTTCTGACGTCGAACAGGTTTTTGACCCGAAAAGCTCCACAGAGTTGTCGTATGCGGGTACTACGAGGCCCACGACTTTCTTGATCGCCTCATTCAGGTGTTGATGTGGCTAAAGTCTCACCGATGGTAGCGTATATTACGCTCGAGGTCTCTCAAGCCTCCTGTTGTACCAATGTCTCAGTTTTAGAGTTTAAGGAATAAGGTAATGAAATTTCGGTATAGACTTTTGTTGTTGTTACGACAGGCGGAGAGCAGTGCCCTATTGGTCTAATTTTTGCTTCCCCTTGGTATCGGTAAAGGGGCTGGTAAGCGCTTCCCGAATAGATTCCTTTCTCTTTCCCGGACACCGAACAAAGAAAACCCTGGCTTCACTTGTCGTAGTAAGACCACCCCTGTATAAGCTTTCCCTATCGCTCTGATGAACATCTTTTCGCCTGTTCTCTAGAGTTCAAGAACAGATTCTTGCTTATCCCTTATTTGTCCATGTTGTCCGTTTTCCGCTAAAGGCAGCATGAAAAACACCAATATTGTAATACGTAAGAGGAAGGACGACTAAGCAACTATGCTACTATTGGCACCCCAAACTAAAAACTACAGCTGGAAATCCAACTTTAGGTGGTCATTATGATCAGAAACTCACTCTCTGGAGAATTTTATTGACCTCGCATATAACATGGGGAATCTAGTTAGCACCCATATTGTTGAATAAAAGAACAAAGACTTGACTGGACGGTATTCACGAGCAGATGACAAGCATGAGTGAAGAAGGGTCTTATGTTACCATTTTTTGTGGTAAAGAAGATGTTCTTGTTCTTCCATTCCCCAAACCCATTTCAGCTTTCAAGACTGGGTTGGTGTTCCGATAGGTGAGAGGTGTAAGCACCGCGAGGTGTGAATCCAGATCGTACTAAAGACAATGAATAAATTTTGAAAATGATAGATTTCCAAAAAAGAAGTAAAAGCAGAATGAAAGACAGTCCTATATTGACAAGGACGAGCTTTTTCACGAAGAAAGCTTCGCGCCCAACTGCTTGTATATCGATCGGAAAGAAGCAATTGCAAATGCTATCAATGGTTCTTCCTTCCTATCCCATCTATCTATAAGAGTTGCTTGATTCACCCCCATCTTTAATAGGAGTGGACTAAGTTCGGGCAGATCTCCGTCCCATTTCACGGATGCATCGCATTGAGAATTGACTCATCGGATTAACCACATAGACGGAGAGTTCCCCGTATTCCATTTCATTGGCAACTGAAATAGATCTAAACAGATTGCGTGGTACCCCGGACCGAAGAAATTTCAAAATGAATTGAAAAGAATATCAATATAAGGCCCATATGTAACCTGTGTGAAGCAAGCCTACATTGGCATGCAACTGCTTTCTCATTGGCTCCATTAAGGTTCGTAGTCTCATCCTGAAAAGGTTTTTTTCTTTCTCCGGATATACTCTCAACTTTCCTTGCTATCCTATCAACAGGTCAGTCAATATCAGTAGTGGAGGAAGAAGAGTAGTACCATTTTTTCAGTTAGTTAACATAGTTTAATAATTCAACTAGTGGTCGTCTTGCCTAAAAAAGGAGTCAGCCCAACATGGGCAATGATAGACAGACCAAAGATTTACGCAGTCCTTGTGTGCTTGCTTTGTGCACTGGCACAACAAAATTTGAAGTTGCTCAGCGTACTAGCCCTATAACGGAGCTCTTAGTATAAAGTCCAACCACACTCTCTTAGTATAAAGCGGAGCAGGACCGTTGCCTGATCTGACTCCCCACCCAACTGCTCTGGCATATGTTTCCGAATCAACTACATCGTAAGCTGCTATAGCTCTTGCCAACTACCCTGGAAATAAAAAAGAAACTTTATCCTCAACCCTTCCAATCCTTAGTTCATGGTGGCAACTTCACCCCGTGCATCCTTTGGTTGTGAGCCCCGCCTAGAGGGAGGCGCTAAGGGATGGGCATAGCGTTAAATCTGCCTCGCCTTGAAGACGTTTGGAACCCTTCTGTTGAGTACCAATTGGAAATCCAATCTGACTTCTAAAATGGAAGTGAGCACAGGTGAGAGGACCCCACTTTCCCGCATCCCTCTCCCCACGAGCAAAACACCAGAGATGCACAACACGTGGGCCTTGTCTAACGAATGCCGACTTTCGATTCTTCACTTCAAGGAGTAGAGTCGCTGCCCAACCCTACCTATACAAAAGAAAAAGAATCGATCACTAGGTCCCGAGCAATCCCACTCTTTTAAAGCTTTCAATAAAGCCTTTTTAGCTGTGGAAGCATCAACCGGTCTGTTGGAAAGTTCCTGCATAAGTTGTCGGATCCTCAAAAAAAAGCTTTTCTGGGGACGCGCTGTTCAAGTTGAGTTTCCTTATTGTCCCTTCCAAGATATCCCTTCTAACTTCCCTATTTCCAAAGAAAGAAAGAAAGGTCGAAAGCTCTCTTTCGAGAGCCTCTTTTGTTGGGCTCGGCGGCTCCAATCTCAAGGCTAGATCCAGATCCCCCATAGCCTGTTCAGCATGAGGAATGGCTAGCGGAGCATCATGATTTCCTTGATCCATTCTCAAGATCTCAGGCCCCCCTACCAACTCGCTCCCGGTGACATTAGGCACTACCTCGTTTGGGCTGAAAATAATATAATTGTCCATAAAACAAATCATTGTTGTGTTTTCGATCTCGTTGAATAAAATGCAAACGAAATGACTTACTAGCCACAGTATATCCCCGACATAACCTACATTCACAAATGATAGTTGTTTAGAAATTGAAAAATAAATGGAGACTTATTATGTGCAGTTTTGGGATTCAACTAGAATCTATTATATAATAATTGGGATCATAGAGCCAAAAAATGACAAAACAAAAAGGACAAAGGAAAAAGAATAGAATCTCACTCATTTTCAGGTAAGATTTTCTTAGCTCGCGGAGCGGCATACCAATAAAAAGAAAAACGTTATCGGATTGGAATCGATGACTTAAGCCTCTTTCTTAAGGGCCTTTAAATACCGACCATTATTAGACTCTTCTTATGCTTTTTTTTTCACCGGGCTTGGACCATGTCTCCCGAACAATCTCAGTACATATGGCGCAAGACGATTTCACATATCAAGGTCGGAATGAGATCGGGTGTTTTCACGTCTTACCATAGTGCCCGATTTATCTTGATTTCCGATTGATGAACAAGAAGGAAAATGGATCAATTGGATTTTGGACTCGCCCCCGGCTACGTGTCCTTTGGACCCTTCGCCCGCCCGCCATCAGTGGAAGCAGACGGCGCCCCCTATGTAGGAAAGTTGAGGGAAGAGTGCATTTCCATCGCGAAAGATTCAATCCAGCCACAGGTTCCCCTACGGCTACCTTGTTACGACTTCACCCCAGTTGAAGACCCCACCGTGGTATGCTCCAATAAGACCACCAAAGGCCTTTGTGGCACTAGTGTGCCATAGAAGTCATGGGTGATCATTAGTCCGATGCTTCGGGCGAAACCCATTCCCAGGGTGTGACGGGCGGTGTGTACAAGGTCCGGGTACATATTCACCGCGGCATGATGATCCACGATTACTATCGATTCCAACTTCATGTTCCCGAGTTGCAGCGAACAATCCGAACTGAGGCTATCTTTCCGGATTCGCTCCGCCTTACAGCCTTGCTTCCCATTGTAATTGCCATTGTAGCACGTGTGTGGCCCAACCCATAAGGGCCATGCGTACTTGACGTCATCCCCACCTTCATCCAGTATATCACTGGCAGTCCTTCGTGAGTGCAGCACACACCTTTTTGTTTATTTCGGAGCCGTTTGTTTGGGCGGGGCGTACTAAACCCACTACGTACCACACCACCAGGTGGCTCGCCTGAATACCGAGTCTTTCTCTGCCATCAACTCGACATCGTCGTCACCTGCAAGATAAGGCCAAAAACGTCGACTTTACTAAACAAGAGAGAAAAACATTTTCTATCTTATTAGTCAAGCGCGCTAGCTGCAATAAAAAAACAGCGCTAACTAGAAATAGAAAGTGCTTCGAAAGGAGCCGACTACCTTCTTAATGACAGCACAACTAGGTGCTGGCACTCAATTAGTAGCGCTGACACGTCACTCGGTTCCTCGGCTCACTTTGGTTGCAAAGACTTTCTCCTTAGGCGCACGTCTCAGCAACAAAAAATGAGGGTTTCGCTTGTTATAGGAATTGACCAAACATCTCACAACACGAGCTGACGACAGCCATGCAGCACCTGTATGAAAGTAAGTACCATCCCGTTAAGGACATATTTTTGTTCATATGTCAAGGGATGGTAAGGTTTTGCGCGTTGTATCGAACTAAACCACATGCTCCACCGCTTGTGCAGGCCCTCGTCAATTCCTTTGAGTTTCTGTCTTGCGACCGTACTCCCCAGGCGGAGTGTTTCAAGCGTTAGTTGGGCCCCTGATCCGCGTAGACTAAGGGCGAACACTTATCGTTTACGGCATGGACTACCAGGGTATCTAATCCTGTTCGCTCCCCATACTTTCACACCTCAGTGTCGGTAGGGACCCAAAGAGCTGCCTTCACTTTTAGCGTTCCTTCGTAGATCTCCGAATTTCACACATACACACGAAATTCCACTCTCCTTTGTCTCACTCAAGTGAATTGATTTCGAGAGCATTCCGCCTGTTTTTGGCGGCTTTCACTTTCAACCCGATTCACCACCTACGTGCCCTTTACGCCCAGTCATTCCGAAGAACACTTGCCCCCCTTGTCTTACTGCGGCTGCTGGCACGGAGTTAGCCGGGGCTTCTTCCTCGAGTCCTGTCATGATCGCGCACTCGACGAAAGAGTTTTACAAGCGGCATTGCCCTTCTTCACTTAGGCGATATTGCTGGATCGGGCTTTCGCCCATTGTCCAAGATTCCCCACTGCCTCCCGTGGGAGTCTGGGCCGTGTCTCAGTCCCAAAACGATCTAGTCCGCATTCGACGCGAAAAATCGAATTAAATATGTAATTAATCTTATTTTTTATTTTAGGGTACTACTATATCTTGAATCATAGCCATTGAAGTCAATCTATAAAGCTTTTGTGGAGTCGAATGCGGCATGAACTTGATTAACATATCACAGAAGCATTGACATAAAATGTAGGGAGAAAAAGTAGTTGTAAATTGGTAAAACTTTAAATGGTCATAACTCTGCGCTCGGATGTCCATTTTACCTGATTCGTTTTTTGATTTTGCTTATTTTTTCGAGACGTGGCCGGGCAAGCGCCGCTAATTTTTATGAAAACGTTCGTTTTTCCAATCAATTTGCCCAAATCGATTTCTAATTTTCCTTTTTCTTTAATAAACATCTCACGATATACAATACATTCCAACGTCGAAATTTTGTGGTAATGTAGGTGTGAATGCCAATTTCAGTGTTGGAAATTCAATTTTTTTTTAAAAAATAATTCCAAAACCCGACCCGACCCACTAGAAAAAACCGATATAATCCGATACGTTCACGATATAAATCGAACATCTCGGATTTTTAAGTTGGATTCGATTTTTAAAAAAATAATTTTTATTCGATTTATATTTTAGGATACAAAATCGATATGAACCGATATACGCCACCCATACAATGAATTGTGGGCTGATCATGAGTCTAAAATGGTGAGTCAAATGAATTAAATTGGTCAACCCAACTTGGGTCATTCACACAAATGTCCCTATTTTGGGGTGATTTGTCCTTCAAATTTGAATTGTTTATTTTTACTCTTTATTATTTTTAGCACGGCATAATTGAATTTTGCTCGGCATAATTAGTATTATATCTTCGGCATATGTTTCATACAAAACCCACAGATTATGCTAGATAAGACATAATTGTCAACACTCAACATAATATGAAAAAAGATATAATTTTATATTTCGGGAGACATAATTAACATTTAACTTCAACATATGTATTATAACATCCACACAAACTATGCCGGATAAGACATAATTTCCAACACTCAATATAATTTAAAAAATAAATATTATAGAGACTATACTTTACGAAGTATGTGTGAATATTTTCATAAAATAAATAGAATAGATATAAAGAACGAAAATTAGAGACAATCCGGACAACAAAAATGACCCAACTCATTTGACATGTTAGGATAGGAAACCGCAAGAAGGCGGCGGCAAATATCTAAAACGAGTAGTAAAGAATTCTCGAGAAGCTTCTGGACTTTTACCTTTCCCTAAAACATTTGTCTTAAAAGAAACTGACACTTCTAACTCTGATCACTGTACAAATGTTAGAAACTTCCAAAACCTAACTATTCCTTCCAAATATAATTTCCTTCCATCTAGAACTTTCTACTCCACCTCCCATTTATATCACTCAACCCTCCCCCCCTCTATCTTTCTTTCCTTAATTAATAATAATCCCCACAAAACCACTTGTTAATTAGCAAATGGAGGAAGGAGTGGGAGTGGGAGTGAGAGTGAAGGTGGAAGAAGAGAGCAATACTGTGCTGCCTATGGAGGGGCTACATGACGTGGGTCCACCACCTTTTCTAAGCAAAACTTATGAAATGGTGGAAGACCCTTCAACTGATGAAGTGATTTCTTGGAGCAAAGCAAGGAATAGTTTTATTGTTTGGGACTCTCATAAGTTCTCCACCACATTGCTTCCTAGGTTTTTCAAGCACAGTAATTTCTCCAGTTTCATTCGCCAGCTTAACACATATGTAAGTACTATCTCTTTAGTTTACTTCTAACCCATATCTAATTATTGTTTTGATTAGCTTAATTTAGATTTTTAGGCATTTTACTGTGCAGTCCCAATTTATGTAAGTAGTTTGACCGGACACAAAATATAAAAAAGTGAAGAAAGACTTTTAAATTTTATGGTCTATAAAAGTTAAAATCAATTTTATTAAATGTAAAATTTAAAGTTTAAAGTTAAATTCTTGACAAATAAGAAAATGTATCATTCTTTTTTGGACTGACTAAAAATGATAAATTGGGATATAAAAAGTATATTAGAACTGATGTCTTGGTGGTGATCAATTTTGAATAGCTAATTATGGGATTTTTATTACTTGTGTGTGGTGGTTCCATAATGTGGTAAAAAGAAATTGTTATCTTAAAAAACACTAACTTGGTGATCCTTAAAATTTACATTGATTATTGTTTCTTGTCATTTGAAATGGTTGAATTTTTCCAATTTGATTAAGGGCCGCCCTAAGTTATGGATTTTTAGCTCCACCTACTATCTATTTTGCTGGGACTCTCTACTTTTTGGAGAATTGACACACATCCGTCTTAGACATTTTTGAAGAGTCCGAACAACATAGCCTTAAGATTTGTTAGACTTGTAAATTTTTGGTTGTCGGTTATGGAATGCTCAAATGGTTTCTTAACTGGGAAAGATATGGCTGAACCTCAACTGTAATGGTTTTAAATTCTAATAACTCTATTGGTTTGAAATGAATTAGTGATTTTATAATGGACTCTGCTTTATAAGCAGTAAAAGTGATCATCTGCATTTCAACAATTCATCCTTTTTTAAAGAAGGAAACAAGTGATTTTTCAAATGTGACACTCAAGAAGAAGATGTTATCTTTCCGTTTTATTGATGTGTTGGGAATTTGGTTGTGCTGAGTGTACAGTATAATCCCGTTTTGAATGACTTTGATATATATATATATATATATATATATATATATATATATATATAGCTCCATTAGCTTAGGCAGAAGTTCAGCTAGTCTATGCACAGATGGTTGGTGATTCTGATGAGTTCTGCTGCTTGTGTTTGATGGTTGTACGATGAATACTCGAAGAAAGAAGCAAGTTAGGTGGTTGTTTCTTCTGTTCCAATATAGGTTCATTAAGCATACTTTCTTGTATATTACTATAAATTTTCTTGACTCTAACTTGATGAAAAATGCAGGGTTTTAGAAAGGTGGACCCTGACAGATGGGAATTTGCAAATGAAGGTTTTCTAGGAGGGGAGAAGCATCTTTTGAAGACCATAAAGAGGAGGAGGAATGTCGGTCAAAGCATGAACCAACAAGGATCTGGCGGCCCTTGCATTGAAATAGGTTACTATGGGATGGAAGAGGAGCTTGAAAGATTAAAGCGCGATAAAAATCTGTTGATGACTGAAATAGTTAAACTTAGGCAGCAACAGCAGAGTACTAGAAATCAGATCATTGCAATGGGAGAAAAAATCGAAAGCACGGAGAAGAAACAAGAGCAGATGATGAGTTTCCTAGCCAAGATCTTCAGCAATCCGTATTTTCTCCAGCAGTACTTGGACAAACATGTGCAGAGAAAAGATAAACAACGCATTGAAGTTGGGCAAAAGAGGAGGCTGACTATGACCCCCAGTAGTGAGAACCTCCAAGATGTAGTATCAGTCGCCATAGGAAGTGATCAGCCTATGAATTACTCAAACGAAGAGCGTGAAGTTGATCTAACAAATATTGGAGCGGACATTGAAACGTTATTCTCTGATGCATTGGACAATGAATCGAGCAGCAATGGCAGGACGACTTCTGTTGTGACAGCAAGTGGAACCGATATGGAAGCAGTGCTTGAGAATATTTGGGAAGAGTTGATCAGTGAAGATCTTATATCCGGGGATCGAGTAGAGGAAGTACTGGTTGTTGATGAACCTGAAGTTGACGTGGAAGTTGAATATCTTTTTGCAGAAACAACTGAATGGGGTGAGGAATTAGAAGACCTTGTAGATCAAATTGGTTTTCTATAGGTCCAATCCCTAAAAGCTGAAGTCTTGTTGTTCTTCTGGCCTCCTTGCACAATTCCAGTATCCTATATTGAGTATGCATAATGTTATTTTGGTTGAGTTAACTGCAATATGTTGAGCTGATATATTGTACTTTTTATATCTCTTCTATAGCAGGGAATGGCAGAGACGTGGAGGCCTAAAGCTAATTTGCTAAATAGACTGTACTAAATTATTTTTTTTTGGAAAAGTGATGTGCAGAATTAATATTTCCTTTTCGTTTTTCAGGTTGAAATGCAGATCTACTTTCATGAAGCTTTGACGCGATCTCTAGAGCGCATCATGTATATATTGTTTACAAGTAATGCCACTTAACAGCTTTTTGTTTCTTAGATTTCTTAGTTAGTCTAGATGAATGACGACCGGCTATTCATGTACAATAATGTCTTTTGATTTGCAATTTTGTATAGAATTGAGCTCTCTGCCATTCTGAACGGAACTAATAATAAGTTTCTGTACTGCAGAATTATTCAATTGACAATTCTTTCCATCTTTGGTACACCATGTTTATCTTTTACGGACGAGTTTATTGCTTAATTATGGTTGAATGATAATTATGTCTTGTTTATAATTAAATGATAATGAAAGAAATAATTCCTTGATTATTAGTAAATATACAATTTACATATCCTATTCTACTCCTAAAACCTTATTCTACTTGGACACTAACTATACAATTATGGTAATACAAATATTATGATAAGTGTACAATACTAATTACACCACAACATTACCTAAACTAGGAGACTAAAACATTACCTAAAAGCTAGATCATATACACGGTCATATATAAAAAATCGAGGCCCAATATACATAGGATGTACACTACGGATGTTTAACAGATAATTGTGTCTTGAAATAAATATTGAGAAGAAGAAGAGCCTAGCAGGTGAGCAGCATCAGCATTTGCGTTCTTGCTTTCTAGTGAATTGCGTATAGATGATTCTGAAAGTTCATTTAGAAAAGGAAAGTGTCTAAATCTGGAGTGATAGAGACTAAAGAGTATCTGTATGGTACCAAATTTTACATAAAGCAATTAAAGAATTACAAAATATAATATTAACTATGTTGATTTAATAGATATCGTGATTTATGCTACAAGATGCACTATGCACGCTTGTACTGGTTTGCTACTGCAATCTCAGGAAGTAGTGGTTGAGCTGATAGATGATAGTTGTCTAATTTCAGGTAGGGCTGGCCAGTGGGCCGGGTCGGCCTGGTCCCGACCTGACTCCGCCCATGTCCTGCCCCGATCCCCCCTAAAAAAAAAGGGCACGTCCCGCCCCAGGCATGATTCCGCCCGACCCGCCGTGATCCTGCGTTGGTTCCCCCCGCCCCCCTTCTCTTTGCAAAAAATAACCGTTGAACAACATTCATTTTATATTTTGGCCGTTGTGCAACTGTCATTTTTGGCCTCTCCCTAGCCCCACTACCTACTTAATATTTATTTTTAACCTATAAATTAATATATTTACACTTTAACTCAATTTTTCAACTATAAATACTTCATTTTCTCTTCATCTTTCTCACAAATCTTCACACAATCTCTCTAATCTCTCAATCTATCTCTCTACAAGTTTACATTGCCTACTAAATATTATATTTTATTTGTTCATTTGTATAACTATATCAAAGTTTAAAATTTGGGAGTACATGGTCAAATTAACTTAGATGTGAGGAATTGTAGGCCCTAAATACGATAAACATAGAGATAGGGAAGCAATAATAAAATTAGTTGCGGTGGAGGGTTTGCCTTTTCATTTTCTTTCTCTCATGATTTTATTCATTGCATTCGAGATATGTATAATCCTGCTTTTAACGATTTTCCTAGATCAACTGTTAGGAGAGACGTTTTCAAATTTGCACATGAATATCAACAATATTTACATTATTCATTATATCATTTTCCTGGCAAAGTATCTATCACGTCTGATATAGGCCGTAGTACTAATGACCATGATTATTTAACTTAACATGTCATTGGATATATTATAAATGGTCTATGCAAAAACGTATTTTAGCATATAGATATATTGATGATAGGCACACAGAAAATTTTATTGCAGAAAATATTCATCAAGTTTGCGATTATTATGGTATAACTGACAAAATAATGACTGTTACGTTATATAATGCTTCTTCTAATAATTATGCTATTAGACTTTTAAAAGATCTTTTAACTCCATTTTCCTAATCATTTTCATATAAAATGTGTGTGTCATATTTATAACTTAGTTGTAAAGGATGGGCTATAACATTTTGAAGACATTCCTAATAATGTACAATTTGTTATAAACTTTATTTTTAAAAGTAATAGAATACAAAGAAAAAAAAGAATATAAAAAAAATTGTCACGATCGTGGACTACCTTATAGAAAAATTTCCGAAGAAGTAGCGACTAGGTAGAATTCTTTATGAACAACTACTTGTTGCTTATGATTATAGAAGACCTATAACTTTATTTTTAATGCCCATAATCGAAATTCAACTGATATGGTTGTAGATAACGATTGAGAAAAAATTTCAGAACTTATTGTATTTTTAGAGAAATTTTTTCAAGCAACTAAAGAATTTTCTGCTACATATTATCATACTATTTCAACTATGTTATTTTATATTGCTCTAATATTTTTATTACTCAGTGAATGTATGAAAAAACCATCTTATAAGGCACTTATTAAAAATATTTATCAAATTAAAAAAAAATATTTTTTCTATTCCTACTATTTATATTATTGGTGTTGTATTAAATCCGACTATTAAAATAGACGGTTGTAAATCACTTATTGAAACTATTTATGATTGTATAGCAGTACTTCCACCTCCTAACTCCAAACAATCCAAATGAACAACCACCTAAGGAACCAACTAAAGAAGATGTTTTATCTAGCACTTCAATACAACCTCAAAAAAGACATGATGTTTCTGCGGCTAGTATTGAAAATCTTAGACATAGAATGTTTAGTGGTACCACTACTAATCAAGTTAGCGAGTTTGATATTTTTATTTTGCAGGGTGTTGTACCGTACCAAACAGTTCTCAATGAAGAAGGACGTGAAAACTTGCTTAAATACTGGAGGGAAAATGATAAGACAGTGAAATTTGGGTTCGGGGCGGGGTGGGTCCTGACGGGACAGGACCCGATGGGACTAGGGGAGGGCGGGACCGGTACTCCGCGGGACTGGCGGGCCATGACTGACGGGATCCGCCGATGTCCCTTCCTGTTCCCAATCCCCCCGGAAAAGGGGACCGGTCTTATTGGGCCGAGGCGGGGCAATTAGCACATGTAACAATGCACATATTTATCATATTTTGTGTTGTATAATTATGGTAGAATTGGAATCCTTATTATAAAAGGATTCAATATTGTACACCTATATATATTTTGTATTAATGGGAATTAGCACGTGTAACAATGCACATATTTATCATATTTTGTGTTGTATAATTATGGTTGAATTGAGATTCTTATTATAGAAGAATTCAATAATGTACACTTATATATTTTTTGTATTAATGAGAAAGGCTCTCAAGGGAGATTAATACAATCTTACATGGTATCAGAGCCAACTGCCTGAAAAATAATGTTTTCTTTTTTTTTCTGCCTTATGTTTGTTACTGCAGCCGACCTGCATAGTTGTCAAGCCCCTCTTTTCGTGTTTTTTTGTTAGTTCTCCATTCCCGAAGAACCAAAGCACACTTTTCCTTTTCCTTTTCTCTACAGATTTTCCCTTTACCAAAGACCAAAAGGTTTTTCTGTGACTTTTCCTTAACCCGAGACACAGTGTTTTTCGTCCAACTTATCGTAAGCACAATATCTTTTCTTCTGGTTCTTTCCTTAACCCGATAAGAAAAGTTCTGTTTTCTTTAGTCTTCTTTCACCAAAAAATAATTTACTATAATGACTACTCTCACGACCCTATTTCCTGGAGCCTACCAGTCCGCTCCAGGCCTCTCCCAATCGAATTTGGGCCAGGCTTTCACCACATTGACTCCTCGGCAGCCCGATAACGCGTGGTATATGTATACGGGCGTCACGTCTCACCTCACCAACAATTTTGGTAACCTTACTCAACTGCAAAAAATTTAAATACTCCGCAATCTATTATGGTCGGTAATGGTCATCGCATTCCAATTCAAGGATTTGGCCACACCCTTACCCCACCACCGCATCCCCACTTCTCTCTTAAAAATGTCTTTTATGCCCCAAACATCATCAAAAATCTAATTTCCGTTAGAAAATTTGCCACCGATAATTTTGTCTCAATTAACTTTGATCCATTTGAATTTTCTGTAACGGACCTCCGTACCGAAAAACTCCTTATGAGATGCAATAGTGAAGGGGACCTATATCCTTTGCTACCCACATCTGCTGCTAGTGTCACTCCTCCCACTTCTCACGTTTTTTATTCTCTTGGAAACTAAAATTTGATCCAATGTAACAAAGGGAATCTTTCTCATAATTGCTCCTCTTGTCAGTTAGGGAAACACGTTAGACTATTATCTACGACTTCTATGAGTCCTACTTTCTCTTCCTTTGATATTATTCACGCTGATTTATGGACATCTCTCATAACTAGCAACTTAGGCCACAAATATTATCTGGTATTTTTGGATGATTTCTCTCACTTTCTTTGGGTATACCCACTCAAACTCAAATCTCAAGTATTCTCAAAATTTGTTGAGTTTCGTACACTAGTCAAAACGCAATTTGAAAAAGACATAAAATCATTTCAATGTGATAATGGTCGTGAGTTTAGTAATTCCTTATTTCATAAATTCTGTACGGCTAACGGCATGGTGTTTCGTCACTCGTGCTCATATACCTCCCCTCAAAATAGTAAAGCCGAAAGAATTTTCCGAACCATTAATAATATGATTTGTACCCTCATTTTTCATGCGCCTCTCCCTCCTACGTTTTGGGTATATGCACTAAAAATGGTAGAACACATTCTCAAAATTTTACCTACCCGTGCGATTCAAAATAGGACACCCATCGAAATTCTCTACCATTGGATCCCTACCTATGATCATCTTAGAACTTTCGGTTGTCTGTGTTACCCTAATCTAACATCCACGACCCCCCACAAATTGACACCCAGATCTACTCCATGCGCTTTTCTAGGTTTCCCGTCAAACTATAGGGGATACCTGTGCTATGAGCTCTCCACCGACAAAATCATAATTTCTTGCAACGTCACATTTGTTGTGTATGTTTTCCCATTTGACAACATTAAAAAAATTTGAGTCACTGATTACCAATTCCTCGAAGATTCGGACCCATTACCGCTTGTCCAACAAGCATTCTATCAAACTGCCACTGTTCCGACGGCGGCAGGCGTACAAACTGCCACCACCGACAGTTCGGTCGTCAGCTCTCCGATCTGCAACCACCACTGCTCCATCAAACCCCGGTCAGGGCATTGCCACCTCTGGTAGTCTGCCAGCACACCACTCTGTCCACACCACCAATAATCGGATACCTCATCACACCACTGTGTCTCCGCCACCAGAAAATACTATTGCCGACCTCCCAGTACACCACCCTCCCTCTGAATCCTTCCCAATCACTGGCAACCTGAACCCAACCACCACCAACATCCGTACCATCACCCACATACTACCAAACCACCGATTAGGCCCCAACCCACCCATGTCGCCTTATCCAACATTACCTAACCAATACCACATCAATTTTTCCCACATCGTCGACCAACCCCGAAACTTGGATCGATACCCTTACAACACCACCACTGACAACCATCCCCAACCTACCACCGATAGATCCAGCAACCACAAACCCAACATCCCACATCGTCGCCATACACAATTCTCCCAAACATCACACCCAGTCGGTCACCCCTAGATCTAACGTCTGCCGCCTAACACCGAAAATACCCATGCCACCACCCATCGTATGGAAACTCGTGCCAAATATGGGATTTTCAAACCTAAAGTCCAGTTTAACTTGTCAACCCAAACCATATCACCAATTCCCAAAAAATTCAAAATCATCCAAACTAGACCCCAATTGGAATGCGGTCATGTGTGAGGAATTTAATGCTTTAACAAAATAGCACACTTGGAATTTGGTTCCTAGAGCAGGAGGGGGTGAATGTAATCCGATGCATATGGATTTTTCATTACAAATATAGAGATAGTGGTGACCTTGAGAGGTACAAGGCAAAACTTGTGGCTAATGGCACAAATCAGCAAGAGGATATTGATTGTGGTGAGATGTTCAGTCTGGTTTTTAAATCGGCTACCATTCACACGATTTTGAATATTGTTATGGGTAAGCATTGACCTATTCATCAGTTTGATGTGAAAAATGCATTTTTGCATGGAGATTTGAAAGAGGCTGTTTATATGCACCAGCTGCCTAGTTTTGTTCATCCAGCAGTCCCTCAGTATGTATGTCGTCTTCGTAAGTCACTGTATTGGTTGAAACAGGCCCCTCGAGCATGGTATGATCGCTTTGCACGGTTTATTTTGCAAATTGGGTTTGTATGCAGCAAGTGTGATAATTCTCTATTTATTTTTCATAGAGGTAGTATCATTGCATATTTATTGTTGTATGTGGATGATATTGTGCTTACTGCCTCCTCTGATTTGCTAAAAATGAGATTATTGTCTTGCTCAAAACTGAATTTGCTATGACTGACTTGGGGAAGTTGAGCTATTTTTTGGGGATCTCAGTGACTCAATTTGCAGATACTATGTTTCTTTGTCAGCGTAAGTATGTAGAGGAGATTGTGTACATGGCCAAAATGGCAAATTGCAAGATTATGTCTACTCATGTTGACTCTAAATCAAAGCTTAGTGTTGTTGATGGTCATCCAATGTCAGGTCCCATCCTCTACAGGAGTCTTGCAGGTGCACTACAATACCTTACTTTCACCAGGCCTGATATTGCTTATGATGTTCAGCAAATGTGTTTATTTATGCATGCCCCCGGGAGCCTCATTTTACTGCCCTCAAGCGTATCATTCGATACGTTAAGGGCACACTTGATTATGGATTGCATCTATGCCCCTCAACACCGACCATATTGTTATCATATACAGATGCTGATTTGGCAGGCTGTCTGGACACGCGACGCTCCACTTCCGGCTACTGTGTGTTCTTAGGGGATAACCTCATTTCATGTTCTGCCAAGAGGCAATCCTCCCTATCTCGTTCGAGTGCAGACGCTGAGTATAGAGGCGTTGCAAATGTAGTTAATGAGATCTGTTGGCTTTCTAAACCTTCTTTTGGAGCTTCAGTGTCCCTTGCGTAAGGCGTCTTTGGTTTATTGTGATAACATATCCGTCATCTATCTATCTCATAATCCGGTTCAACATCAGCGAACCAAGCATATTGTGATGTACATCCACTTTATTCGTGAGAAGGTTGCTCTCGGTCATGTCAAAGTATTACATGTGCCTTCCTCTTATCAGTATGCAGATATATTCACAAAAGACCTTCCTAAACAGCTCTTCCTTAACTTCAGATCCAGTCTTAGCGTCCGCCTTCTCCCGCTCAGACTGAGGGGTTGTATTAGCACGTGAACAATGCACATATTTACCATATTTTGTGTTGTATAATTATGGTAGAATTGAAATTTTTATTATAGAATTATTCAATATTGTACACCTATATATATTTTTATATTAATAAGAAAGGCTCCCCAAGAGAAATTAATACAATCCTACCTCAACAATAAGCAGGATCAAAATAGATATGGTTGAGCTGATCTAATTTCAGGTATCAAATTTGGTTTGTGTGTTATATGATCTTTCAGGCTCTATAGAAATAAAGTCACGTTTGTCTGTGGTCAACTTTTCCTTGCAAGGAGAGAGCTACATAAAATTTAGGGAAAAAGAGTCGAATAAGTATTATGATTAGTTTAACATTTTAAGTTCATGGTGGAACCTATTAAAAGCATCAAAGAATATTAAATGTGATCTCAAATTTACAATGAACTTAAAGTTATATTCCAATTCTATGCTTTACATAAAATAAGTATTTTATTATCCTTTTGATAAAAAACAAAGGGATTTACTTTATCAAAAGAAGAAATTTTACAAAGGATTTTTGTGCTCATTTTTAAAGTGTGGAAAAGCTAGTTTTGGCAATTTGACTGACTATGCTTTACAATATTTTAACATATCAAGCAATTTAAAGTAATTTTCTATTATATAAGATCTGATGTCAGCCATATCTTACGGATTCTTAATATTGGGGTGCCTAACACCTTCCCCGAGAATCATTTGAACCCTTACCTTAACTCTGGTTTAAATTTAGGAGTTCTCTTTATTTTTTAAAACAAACTTTTAAATATGATTTTTCTAGTTTTCCTTATAAATTAGGTGGCGACTCTAAAAATAAAATAAATTTCAAGAGTCCACAAGTTTCCAGTAGCTTTTATGACTCCGCGTAAAAGTGTACTGTAACACACACTATGTAATAATATACACTAAGTATACAAAGCATATTCAATGTCTAATCAACTATTATACACCAATTATACACTAAGTGTATATTATACACACTATATATTTGCGTACACACTAAGTATACAATGCATATGCACTAATATACATTCTTCTCTACCAGAAAGGAAACTAGCAACACTACTCCAAAGTCATTATCTTCATCTACCAAACATAGTAAATAGAAAAGATCATATTTACATGCCCGAAACGGAAAGATTTTTTGGACCAATGATATTTGTCTATCATTCCTTTAGATCCAGAGAAGAAAAAAAAGAGGTGAGGGGCGTAGACAACAATGGTGGGAGTTGATGACGAGAGAGGTGGAGGGGTGGTGTTGTTGTTGCTTCCTTGCCAACGACAAGGCTCTTTGAAGGTGAGAAGGGACTTTTGATGATGGAACAGTGAAGAGAGAAATTGGCATGCCCTAAATCTGATCGGGACGGACAATGCTCTATATGCAATTACTATGAACCTGTAAAAGATTATATGACATAACTCAAGAGATAAATGAGAAGGTAAGTGAGCTTTGTATACAAATGTGGCCATTGGCCCATGATATGCAATTGACTAACAACTGATTACAAATGAACCCGCCAATACTAATACTGTCTATAAAGCCTATACGAATACTTACTACTGAACACTAACATAAGTGTCGGGACAGGGGCACGAGCATAATCTTTAACATTAATGCAATTACTAGACCTGACTCAACGCCATGTAGAGTTGGAGCTTACAACCCTTTCGCTGATAATCAGCGCTATCTAGAGAGGAAGTCTGCCAATATGTATAACTGGACCTGCAATGTGAAATATAACAAATGCAATGCCCCCGATAAAAGAGACGTTAGTACAGAAATATTGTATCAAATACGTAAGGTAGACAAAAAGGTATATACAACATACATAAGCTCATAGGAGAGGCAATGAAATGTAATCAACCAAATACGTTAGAAGGCTCTGAAACATCCTACAAGAATACGTGTTAAGTCTTATAGTATTTACATCGTTCTGAATATTATTCTGAGTCTTTTTGATGATATATTTACATCATCTCTATGTGGAGCGATATTCTGGGATCGTTCATTGTAACACTTGGAATGATCGTACATTATGTTAATTCTTTCACTTAGAATACATTATGTGTGCCACATAGGGCTATCCACTATGTAGATCCATATATATATACCACTTAGGCTATCCACTGTGTATATCTATATGTATATGCCACTTAGGACTATCCACTGTGTATATCTATATGTATATTCCACCTAGGGCTATCGCCCACCGATTATAGCTCGATAGTGGTAATCATAATACATTATATATGCCACACCGGGCCATCGTCCACCGATTATAGCTCGATGGTGTTCATATAATACATACACCGTCCAATGATAATATATATAACTTTGTAGTGTTCATATAGTAATAACATCGCCTAACCAGTGGTGTTCATATCATATATCCATCACCCACTGATAATAATAATAGGTCAGTGGTGTTCATAGTAATACATAGTAATAGCACTTTAGGCTCATTTCTCATTAACTTATAACCTTGTTTAGAATTATGTAAGGTCGTTATCCTTTGTAAGATGTTATGGATGTTACTTGTGGCATATATTCCGATGAACAAAATCAACCCTAAAATAGCAGCAAGAGACTACAAATATAACATGAAGCTCGACACAATAGATCAATATCGAATGACGAACATCTGAAACTATCAAGTACTCAAGTAGAAGATTTATGATAGAGACAGAGAACCTTACAAGGCTACTCTATAACTCGATGTAATATGAATACTTTTCCAAGCAAATAACAATGAACATCAAGTACACAAATAGAAGGACGTCACGACTTTACGTTCTATAAGAGTTCACGTTTGAAAAGGAGGACATGTGCTAAAGGCTTAAGTTCAGGGAAACGAATATGATATGAGTACTATATACTTACATCCCTTGTGACCTTTAATTTAACACCTTCAAAATCTGAACATGCATATGATCTCTTGAAACTGTATACTTGGAATACACTTGTGCTAATGTATACAATATAAGCTTCTTATGAAAGAGAGTTTGACGTCATCGACAAACACAAGAAACTTTATATTGCATTATGGAAACCTGATACTTGTAAGGAGACTAGACTGTCGGAACTTAATGTACAAGGAACCTTAATGACGATAAGAGTAGAGAAACCCTTCATGCAAACATAAAAGATACTTCACAATATTGCTCGAACGATCTTATTCTTATAGAAGACATGGAACAGCTATTCAAAAATTATTCACCTTAAGTAACCCTCTTTAACCCATTCATGATCACCTGAAAGCTATCATATATTTCATATTAAGAAGCAATATATCATCTATTAGCGATACTTTGAAAATCATCACATAGTTCATCTTAAGTAAGACACTAAAACCCAATGATGGTAATCTAAACACTATTGATATGATTCATCTTAAATAATGATCTATAATCCATTAACGATAATTTAGAAACCCTCGATATAATTAAAACAATTCTCTCAAACACCACCATATCTCCATTTGTACAACACCAATGGAATCCATTGTTTCTTTCTCACTGTAGCATAAGTAGAGTTGCTACTCAAGAAAACATGGGGATTAGGGTTTAATCGTTAAAAAATTCTTTTGTCAAAGTTCCTTTCGGTATCTTAATTTATCCTATAAGTTTTTAGGATTTTTTTGTTTAGATTAGTTGCATCATATATTAGAATAGTTTGAAAGCTACTCACTCCAATTTTTGTAACTATCTGCACAGAGCTTTTCTTCAAGGATGATCAAGAGTAAAAAATAAAAAAAATAAAAAAAATAAAAAAGGATATGAGTTCTTGATGCACATTCATTTTTAAAAAAACAATAAGGATAGGCTTTTCTTTTAAAAAAATTTAAAGAAAAAAGGATTGAAGCTAAAAAAGGGGAAGAAAATGGAGTTCATAGATAGAGAGGGGCGGACTCAAAGAGAGGGGAGTAAGAGTGAAGACAGAAGAAAAAATAGGGCTTTAACAAGGCTGAATTTTCTTTTAAAAAAAAGATATACAAATTGACTAAAATTAGTAAGAACAAGAAAGTTGGGCCAAATAAATTGGTTAACATTAGTAAGAATAAAAAAGTTGGGCCAAATTTTTAAAACTAGTTGGCCGACGGATATTGCGCCGTAATATCTCTTTTTAAAAAGTGATATATGTGTTATTTTCTCTTTTTAAAAAGGCTTTAAGCGTAGGGATGACAACAGATCGGATCTGGATCGAATCCTATTAGATTCAGATTCAGATCTGTTTTTCATACCTAGATTCATATCCGAATTCAGATTCATCGGGTCCATAGAAATCATATTCAAATTCGGATCCACCGGATCCACGAATCGGATCTGGATCCACATGTAAAAAAATTTGCCTTGCTAAGAAATTTTTTTAACTGACAAACGATTTTTACTTAGCTAACAGTTTACTGTATTTCAATTTTGAAATGTTCATATGAGATATTTTGTTCGTTGTCTCATTTTGATTGTGATCTATTAATTGAAAATGTTGGACACTAACAATAGTTGTGAAAAATCCTGACTAGTATTTCCACAATGCAGAACTTGCATGTGCTTGGAATCTTCACAAATGAAGTGAATATAATTTTAACTACTTGTCTATGGAGATGTTAGTCATTCACTAATATAACATTGATTTTATTATCGAAGTTACCTCTTTATTTTTTGGTTTTTGAGTTAACGCGGGGATAAATTAAACTTATTTTGAGAATTAAACTTGCAAGGATGTGCTTAGCAATTTTAAGAAAATACTTATAAAATTACATTCTAGGTTATGAATATATTTAATAAAAAATGGATCCACTGGTCGGATCTGGATCGGATACGAATCTCAAATACAAGATCCAGATCCGATCCGGCAGAAACGGATCCGGGTCCGATCCGGATCCGTCGGATCCAAATTTTGAAAATCCATGTCCTATAAAATGGATCTGGATCCATCGGATCCAGGATCCACTGCCATCTCTATTTGAGTGAGCTGCTAGTCTAATTAATTTCTGTATTTCTTTATTTCAGACTAGACTTATCTACCGGGTCATTCTTTTCATTAGCCCAATTTTTAGTATAGTTTATTGGGCTTTAATGATGAATGCAACTATGAAGAAGATATTACACATGAATAGAAAATAGAACTACAAATCTCAGATTAATATGACCATCGTGGTTTGATAAGATTTATGACAAAAATGGAGTCGTACATATATATAGAGAGAAAATGACAAAAGTCCATTATGTTTAAGGGTTGGTTCAAAATATTCCTTGAAGTATGTACTAAACATTTCTTGTTATTTAAATTTGTCAAAAGTTAACATTTTTAGTCTTTATTAAATATTTAATAATTTATATTTGTTAGATTTGACGAAAATAGTGAAACTTTTTTAACCGCAAACACCTAAAAAGTCCATCAAATTCTAAAATATGCAACACAAAAATCTACACTAGCTAGACACTAAAAACTCAATTTTCAGCTCCAGTTCTAGCTATCAGATTCTTTTTAGATTTAGTTTAAACTTTCAGATTTCAGTATTAGTTACTCCGTCCGTCACAGTGCATATGATGATATTTGACTGGACATAGAGTTTAAGAAAAAAAGTAAAACTTTTGAAATTTGTGTTTCAAAACAAGACTAGAATATTTTTGTGACTATAAATCATCTCATAAAATGAAATTATTTTTAAATATAAAAAAATATTTTTCTTTTTGGGATTAACTAAAATAAAAAGAGTGTCATATAAAATTAGACGGATGGAGTAAATATTTTCAGCATGCAGCTAAACACAGTTTCAGTGCATATCCCAGTATTCATGATACAATTTCCTCTTAAAGATTTCAATGTTAACTAAACGAATTGCTTACTTTTCTTTATCGCATATTTGCATTTCATCACAATTATTTAGCCTAGACTAGTCTTAATCCTCCTCTTAGAGGGTTATCAACGGGATTTACTGGGTATCCTCATAAATAATTAGCTCGGTTGGGTTTACTATGTCGTGTGACAGGTATTACAGATAAAGGTGAATGTGCTCGTGGTTAGAGACAAGCTTACTAGGTTCAATTGGCAGGCTCCATTAATTCCTACGATAGCGGATTCTATTCAGACTCGTTAGTTTTACATATTTTTATTATTTTCCCAGAATACCCCAAAGACTTATGTACTCAAATTTCAGTCAGAATTTGATAGCGCATTTTGACTTTATTGATATTTTAACATTGATCTACCATTTCAGCTTTCAGATCATACTTTCTCCGTTTCAAAATATTTGTTGATTTTGACTTGTCACAAAGTTTAAGAAAATAAGAAAATTTTGAATCTTATTGACTTAAATTAAAGATATGAAGAATATAACAAAATGTCTTTTAATCTTATGGTCTTAAACATATCATGTGAAACATTGAAATTAAAGAATTGCCAAAAAAAAGAGACAAATATTTTAAAACAGACAAAAAAAAGTAAAACAAATATTTTGAAATAGGCAGAGTAATATCTAAAGACTTTACCAGTTATGATTAGGGTTGTCCAACGGGGCGGGGCGAGTCCCCGTGTCACGGGACCCGATGGGACGGGGGATGGTCGGGACTCGGGTTCCGGCGGGCCTGGCGGGCTGGGATAGGCGGGACGGGAAGAGGTCCCGTCCCGTCCCATATCCCGCAGGTATAGGGGCCGGGATTTGGGGGACGGGTCGGGATCGGGATTTGACCTTTTTTTACCACTTAATTTTAAAAAATAATATATATATATATATATATATATATATATATATATATAAACACTTCAATAATTGAACAAGATAGTGTAATAAAAATATCCCAACGCTGTTTTTGTGCCTCTTATATTATTTAATAGAAATATAATTTTTTGGTAATACAATTTCAAAATTGCAACTTTGTGGTGTTGTTCAAAAGTTGAAAAATTAGGAGTAGATGGTCAAATTAACCCGATAACGGGGGAATTGTAGGCTCTAAATACGATAAACATAGAGATAGGGAAGCAATAATAAAATTAGTTGCGGTGGAGGGTTTGTCTTTTCATTTTCTTTCTCTCATGGTTTTATTCATTACATTAGAGATATGTATAATCCTGCTTTTAACGGTTTTCCTAGATCAACTGTTAGGAGAGACGTTTTTAAATTTGCACATAAATATCAACAATATTTACGTTATTCATTATATCATTTTCCTGGCAAAGTATCTATCACGTCCGATATAGGCCGTAGTACTAACGACCATGATTATTTAACTGTAACATGTCATTAAATAGATTATAAATGGTCTATGCAAAAACGTATTTTAGCATATAGATATATTGATGATAGGCACATCGAAAATTTTATTGCAGAAAATATTCCTCAAGTTTGCGATTATTATGGTATATCTAAAGAATTTACTAGTTATGATTAGGGTTGTCCAACGGGGCGGGGCGGGGCGAGTCCCCGCGGGACGGGGCGGGGCGGGGCGAGTCCCCGCGGGACGGGACCCGGCGGGACAGGGGGACGGGACTCGGGTTCCGGCGGGCCTGGCGGGCTGGGATAGGCGGGACGGGAAGAGGTCCCGTCCCGTCTCATATCTCATCTCAAGGCTGTTTTTGTGTCTCTTATATTATTTAATAGAAATATGAATTTTTGGTAATACAATTTCAAAATTGCAACTTTGTAGTGTTGTTCAAATGTTGCAAATCACATAGTAAAATTGCAATTAAAAAATTACATAGTTAACCATACTTTTTCTAATTTCCTCACATTGTCTTGAGGATCTTCGGTTGGAATTGGAATTTATCGGTCAAATTGTTCGATGTCGCTTCCTGTTCCCTCGGACAAGATTTCGTTATAGTTGTTGTCTTCTTTTTCGTTGATCTCCGGTTGACCGCACTTTCTACGCTCTGCTCGAATCCAATCTTTGAAAAGAATTGCAATCTCCAATGCGTCTCCCGCCAATGAATGTCTGTGCTCTCCTATTTGAAATCTTCCAGCAGAAAAAGTGTTTTTCAGACGATGTTGATGATGCTTGAATGTTCAAAACATCTCGGGCCATCTTTGCTAGTGTCGGAAATGTATTCTCATTCTGCCTCCAGTATTTAAGCAAGTGTTCATGTCCTTCATCATTGACAATTAATTCGTACGGTACAACACCCTGCAAAATATAAACATCAAATTCGCTAACTTGTGAAAAAGTTGAACATCACTAAACATTTTATTTCTAAGGCCTTGAATACTAGCAGCAGAAATCACATGTTTTTTTTATAAGGTTGTAGCGAAGTAGTAGAAGATGGTACAGAAGCCGGTTGATTATTTGCACTTTGTTGTTGGTAATACGTATATACTTGTTTACATTCAGTGTGTATGCTAGACGTAACTTCTTCTTTAGTTGGTTTGTGAGTTGGTTCTTCAGTTGGGTCTGTTGGAAGTACTTCTATACAATCATAAATAGTTTCTATTAGTGTTTTACAACCGTCTACTTTAATAGTCAGATTTAATGTCGCACCAATAATATAAATAGTGGAAATAGAAAAAAGTATTTTTTAAAAATATTTTTTCAATAGACGCCGTATAAGTTGATTTTTGCATATATTCATTAAGTAACAAAAATATTAGAGCTATATAAAATAACATATTTGAAATAGTAGGATAATAAATATCGAAAAATTCTTTAGTAGCTTGAAAATATTTCTTTAGAAATCCATTAAGTTCTAAAAAAAATTCCCAATTATTATCTACAAGCATATCCCTTGGATTTTTATTATGGACGTTAAATAATAAAGTTATAAGTTGTCTATAATCGTAAGCAACAAGTAGTTGCTCATACAACGAATTTCACCTAGTCGAAACTTCTTCTGCAATTTTTCTATAAGGTAATCCACAATCATGACAAAAAAATTTATAATCTTTGCGTCTTTGTATTTTATTACCTTTAAAAATAAGATTTATACCAAATTATATTTTTTCAAGAATGCTTTCAAAAAGTTTTAGGCCATCTTTTACAACTAAGTTATAAATATGGCACGCACATCTTATATGAAAATGATCATGAAAACATGGAGTTGTCGAACTTTTAAAAGTTGTAAATACTCAAAAAAAAAAATTGGAAAAGTGATGTGCAGAATTAATATAATTTGGGGCGGGGTCGGGACCAGACATTGTCCCGTCTCGGTTCGAATCCCGCTACCGATTTTTTTTTAATACAAATCGGGGTCGGGGCGGTGTCGGATCGGGCTCGGGATGGGGTCGCGCCGTCCCGGCCCACTGGCCAGCCATAGAGTAGAGTACATGTTTCCACATATAAAATACGCGGATTTTTTTCCTTTTTAAATAAAGAAAGAAAACAGAGAGAGCAAAAGAATGAAGAAGACATGAGTTTAGAGATGTTAGTGGATCTTGGACCCGGTGGATCCAGATCCTTTTTATAGGATATGGATCTTCAAAATTTGGACCCGATGGATCCGGATCGGACCCGAATCCATTTCTGACGGATCTGGATCTGGATCTGGATCTTGTATTTGAGATCCGTATCCGATCCAGATCCGATCCGTGGATCCGTTTTTTTATTAAATATATCCATAACCTAGAATGTAATTTTATAAGTATTTTCTTAATTTTTTTTCATAATTTATGTATTGGGTAAATGGTTGAACCAGGATAAGGCACAAGTCACACAACCATGTAATTTTTCTTTGAAGTTTCATTTCTTTTACCTATATGCTCTCTGCAGTTTCCCATATTTTCATTTCTATAAAAAGAAAAATTATCACTCTTCTTTAAAATTATCTTTCTTGAATCTGCTAGCCGTAAGCTTTAAGTATCTTTCTCTCGTTTGTTTGATCAGTAAAAAAAAATTGGAACTTTTGATATATGACTGACATTATTTTATGTTGTTTAATGATGTCAATCAGTAGAACTACAAGTGAAGCATCACTAAAGCCTCCAAAAATTAGCTCAAAGTTGCAACCTGTTCAGCATCACTAATGAAGTCAATCGTCTTTATTTTCTTGTGATGCTAAAACTTTGTTCAGTATTTTGGAAGAATGGTGTCATGTTTGTGTAGGTTGATTGAATGAACTCAATAATTTTTTCAATCAGATTGCGTTTCATTTTGTCATAAAAGTTTCAACATGTGGGAATATTATTCAAGCCAAAAAAATTTACATGTAGATCCAGATCTGATCCGTGGACCCGGTGGATCCGGATTTAGATATGATTTTTATGGATCCGATGGATCTGGATCTGGATATGGATTCAGATATGAAAAATAAATCTGAATCTAAATCTAGCAAGATTCGATCCAGATCCGATCCGTTGTCATCCCTACCTGAGTTATAATTAAGTTGTAATTTGTGTTGGACTCCGAGAGTTATCAATTAATTTCTTAAAAAAGAACGGTAGCAAGTAGTATACAAATCCAAAAAAAAAAGTTGTTAACTTGTGGAAGGGTCCATGAATTATAAAGATAATTTAGATGAAAAAAATGAGGCCCACAAATCAAACGTCGTTTGATGTGCGCGCTAAAGTTAATGCAAGTGGTAGAGGGGTATACAATAAGCCTCTTTTGGTTTGTCCCAAATGCCACAACCTCTTTTGATTTTTTGGCTTCAAAATAATAACCTTTAGGCTTCGGATTCTAATAAGAGTTGTGTCAATCACATCCAACCCAGTTTGCAATAGTCCTATCTAAAAAGCTAGAAGTAGAGTAATTATCACATTTGGAATAGTCCTATCTAGTACATCCTCCTGTTAGATTTGCTAGATCAGTCCTATCTAGTACATCCTCCACAGTGGGGGACGGCCTTTGCTTGGTTTCCTGCATATGCGTATGTCTGATCTTGCATTTAAGTAGAGAACAATCAACATCAAATTAAAGGCTAAACATCTTAAGTTTGACACAAGTAACTTTTGTTATAGTATTTGGTTTTGGGTGAAGAAAAATAATTAACTAGTGGTTCAGAAACGATTGGTTATTTGCTCATTAAATTCAACGATAACGAAGTGATGAGATAGAAGTTTTCACGGCCAAAATACTATAATTGAAAACATAGTGTCACAAATTCAAATATCAATGATGAAGATTACATTAATGTAACTTTCGCTCTTAATCTGTCAATGAAAATAATAGGTAAAAGAACGTGTCAGATTGTATGCACAATATATTGATATACCTTAGTGGCTGCATTTCCTCAACTATTTCTGACTACATTGATGAGTCACTATTTTCAAAGCCGACCTCTTACCTATCTTAGATTGGTACTAAAATTTTCTATTTGCTTTGTTAGATTTGTTTTTCTAGATCTTAACTCAACGCTCCATGTCCTCTCATATTTTGATATTCAAACTATTTAAACTTTGACCAGTAATTTAAAATTTTTTTTTGTCACACTGATATGAGAAGAATTACATCTTATAATATTTTTTGTATAATTTTTGAATATCTAAATTTTAGTTTTATATTGAGTTTATTAACGTGTGTACAATATAATATTTAGTCATATTTAATCTTGTGTAATTATGGTAGATATATGATCCATGTTGTATAAGGATTCCACATTGTACCCCCTATATATATTTTGTATTAATGAGAAAAACTCTTTAAAAGAGATTAATACAATCTTACATTGTATCAAGTACCAACAACTAAAACCCTAAAATATTCCCTGTACCCGCAGTAACCCCCCAATCAGCCGAAATTTTCCATTTTTTTCTCTTTCCTTTCACGAATTTCTGTGATTTCGTTGAGCCACCATGTCTCCTCCCACCTCTCCTAATGCTTCTGCTTCCTCCTCAGATGTCGTTGATAACCCCTCTCCCTCTTCAACACCCTCCTTCATCCTGCTTTCACCGTCACAAATATCAATAATTTCATCCCGATAATTCTTGATCAGGAAGACGGTCAATATTCCTCGTGGGTTGAACTCTTCAATATCCACGCTTGTGCGTACAACATACTTGACCATATCGACGACTCTATCCCTTGCCCTTCAGACGTTGCAGACTCGACATGGCGTCGCCTTGACGCCATCGTTAAACCGTGGATTTATGGCAACATATCTAAAGACTTGTTTCATACAATCATGAAAATAAGTGTCTCGGCTCGTGAGTTATGGGTACGATTGGAAGAAATATTTCAGGACAACAAAAATACTCGAGCCGTGTATTTGGAGGAGCATTTCAACAATACACGTCTCGAGAATTTTTTCAACATGTCCGAATATTGTAAGCAATTAAAACTGGTTGCAGACCAACTATCTAACGTAGGAACGCTATTTTCTGACACTAAGATAGTCCTCCAACTTGTTGCGGGCTTACCAAAAGGTGAATACGATACTCTCGCAATAATGATTCAACAAACTGATCTACTACCGAGTTTCAACAAGGCACGCTCACAATTGCTATTGGAAGAAAAAAGGCGCGCCAAACAGGACGAACACAATCAAAAGGCACTAACGGTTGAAGTTCCGGTGCCAAACAATGCCTCCACCATCCAGCCGTCGCCACCAGAAAACCAACTGTGATGGCAGATGCAGCTGTGGCAGAGCAACCGACAAAGGGGTTAAGGGCCGTGGCCGGGGCGGCAAGGCCCAGCAGCAGGCCAACAGTCAGGGACAATGGCCTTACCTAGTCAATTGGGCTACTTACCATTTCCTGCAGTCACATGCCCAGTAGCCGTTCCCAGCGTTTGGTCTTCTGGGCCCAGGTCCAGGCCCGAGACCACGACCAATTTCAGCAACAGGGCAGCAGGCCCACGTCGCATACCCAGTCCAGAATCTGACTCTAGTGGACCTGGCCCCCACTGATTTGGGCCAGGCCTTCAGCTCTCTAAATTTGCAGCAGCCCGACGAAAATTGGTACATGGATACGGGGGCCACATCTCACCTCACCCGCTCTACAGCTAATCTTCCCAAATTATTTAGTTTAAAGCATCCTCAATATATTACTATTGGTAGTGGCCACGACATTCCAATTCAGGGCTATGGTACAACCCACACCCAAACACCTCACCCCCCCTTCTCCCTAAATAACGTCCTATATGCTCCCAAAACCATTAAAATTTTAATATATGTCCAAAAATTTACTCGCAATATATCAGTCTCTGTTGACTTTGACCCTTTTGGTTTTACTGTGAAGGATCTTCGTACGGGGATACCTCTTACAAGATGCAATAGCACGGGGGATCTCTATCATTTCCCATCCGCCTCCGCTGACAGCTCGTGCTCACCCTTATCTCTTGCTGCTATTTCCTCGTCAACTTGTCATAATAGGCTCGGACACCTAGGAGCTCATGTCTTTAATTTTCTTAGAAGCAATAATTTTATTCAATGTAATGGGAAATTGGCCCAAAATTGTGTTTCTTGTCAATTAGGCAAACATATTCGTCTTACATTTAAGTCATCTCTTAGTGTTACGTTTGCTCCTTTCTGAAGTCTTTGTCAGATTTCTTGAATTTCGCATTTTATCCAAACACAATTTGAAAAAGCCATTAAATCTTTTCAGTGTGATAATGATCGTGAATTTAATAATTCAACTTTTCACAAAATTTGCAAAAATAATGGCATGGTGTTTTGTTTCTCGTGTCCCCACACCTCCCCTCAAAATGGCAAAGCAGAACGGATCATCCACACAATTAATAATATGGTTCGTACTTTCATGTTTCATGTCTCCCTCCCTCCCTCATTTTGGGTCTATGTAGTTAAAATGGTAAAATACATCCTCAATATTTTGCCTACTAGTACTCTTCTTAACATAATCCCCACCGAAATCTTGTTCCGTCAGATCCCTTCCTATGACCACCTTCGAATTTTCAGTTGCATCTGCTTCCCAAATCTTGCATCTACCACTCCTCATAAATTAGCACCTCGAACCACTACGTGTGTCTTCGTAGATTTCACTTCTAATCATAGGGGATATATGTGCTATGACTTATCTACTTATCAAATTCACGTCTCTCGTCACGTTACGTTCGACGAGATGATTTTTCCCTTCACAAATATTCAAAAATTCCGTAACACGGATTATACCTTTCTAGATGACTCCGACACGTCCCACGTCATACTCACCGATCTTGCTCGTGCCACCACCACTGCCACAGTGACCCCATACCTGCCATCTACCACTGCTACATGAACTATGCCACTGCCACCCACCACTGCTACCACAATGACCCCACATCTGTCGTCGTCAACCGGCCAACCCATCATCCCCGCCGTTCATCCGACATAACCTTCATCCTTTGCGTCGTCGTTCCCCGCACCAAACCAGACCCGGTACTGTCGACCTCTCTCCACTGCCCCGAGTCAGAACCCAAAACTCCCACTGACACCAACCCCTCCCCCGGTCATCACAGTAACCCGCCACCATCTCCGGCACTAACTACACCCTGGAAACCTTCCCCGACATCAACCGACACTCTCCAACCCTCGTCGTCACCAAATCTCCATCGACCCATTATCTCGCCACCATTCCCAATCGAAACCCCATCACGACCTCCGTCTCACAAATCCCTAACACCCACACCAGAAATCAACCCGATACAGACCCCACCTCCCGCTTCCTGGCACCAATAAGCCAAGATACCCCTGCCCCTATTCACCACATGGAACCCGTGCCCGACACGGGATTTTCAAACCAAAGTTCACTTTAAGCTATGTACACAAAACATATCCCCAATTCCCAAAAATCCAAAATTAGCCATACAAGACCCTAATTGGAATGCGGCAATGCGTGAGAAATTTAATGCTTTAATAAAAACAACATATTTGTGATTTGGTTCCTAGACCGAAGGGGGTGAATGTGATACGATGCATGTGGTTTTTTCGTCATAAATACAGAGACAGTGGTGAGTTAGAGAGGTATAAGGCAAGACTTGTGGCTAATGGCACAAACCAGCAAGAGGGTATAGATTGTGGTGAGACATTCAGTCTGGTTGTTAAACCGATCACTATCCGCACAATTCTAAGTATTGCTATGGGTAAGCATTGCTATATTCATCAACTTGATGTGAAAAATGCGTTTCGACATGGGGATTTGAAAGAAACTGTTTACATGCACCAACCGCCTGACTTTGCCCATCCAGCAACCCCTCAGTATGTATGTCATCTCCGTAAGTCACTTTATGGTTTGAAACAAGCCCCTAGAGCGTAATATGATCGCTTTGCACAGTATATCATGCGGATTGAGTTTGTATGCAACAAATGTGATAATTATCTATTTATTTTTCATAGAGGTATTAGCATGTCATATTTATTATTGTATATGGATGATATTGTGCTTACTGCTTCATCTGATTTGTTGAAAAATGAGATCATTACATTGCTTAAAACAGAATTCGCCATGACTGACTTGGGGAAATTGACCTACTTTTGGGGATTTCAGTGACTAGATCTGCACATACTATGTTTCTTTGTCAGCGTAAGTATGTAGAGGAGATTATGTACAGGGCTAAAATGGCAAATTGCAAGACCATGTCTACTCCAGTTAACTCTAAATCAAAGCTTAGTGCTGTTGATGGTAATCCAGTGTCAGATCCCACTCTCTACAGAAGTCTTGCAGGTGCACTACAGTACCTTAATTTCACCACGCATGATATTGCTTATGTTGTTCAGCAGATAAGCTTATTCATGCATGCCCCCAGGGAGCCTCACTCTACTGACCTTAAACGTATTATTCGATACGTTAAGGGCACGCTTGATTGTGGATTGCATCTATACCCCCTCAACACCGACCATGTTGTTGTCATATACGTATGCTGATTGGGCAGGTTGTCCGGACACGTGGTGCTCCACCAAGAGACAAGCTACGTTATCCCATTTTGAGTGCAGAAGCAGAGTACAGAGGCGTTGCTAATGTTGTTGCTGAGATCTGTTGGCTCTGAAACCTTCTTTTGGAGCTTCAGTGTCCACTGCATAAGGCGTCTTTGGTTTATTGTGATAACATATCCACCATATATCTATCTCATAATCCGATTCAGCATCAACGAACCAAGCATATTGAGATGTATATCCACTTTGTTCGGGAGAAGGTTGCTCTCGGTCATGTCAAGGTATTGCACATGCCTTCTTCATATCAGTATGCAGACATATTCACAAAAGACCTTCCTAAACAACTCTTTCTCGACTTCAGATCCAGTCTTAGCGTCCGGCATCCTCCGGCTCAGACTGAGGGGGTGTATTAACGTGTGTACAATATAATATTTAGCCATATTTAGTCTTGTGTAATTATGGTAGATATAAGATTCATGTTGTATAAGGATTCCACATTGTACACCTATATATATTTTGTATTAATGAGAAAAGCTCACCAAGGTAGATTAATACAATCTTACAGAGTTGATGTAATTCAATTTTAAAAAAATAAGTCAAATTGACTCTGAATAAGAAAAAAAATGTCAAATAAACTGAGACAGAAAGAATAGTATTTTTCTTGTAGAGTTTAAACTTTAGTTTTCTTTTAAACATTACTCTTATTTTATTATGACTGTTTTTAGCAACGTCTAACATTAAAAAGACAATTCGGTACATTAAACTTTTGCTCTATATGTATGGGGCCGTGCACTAGCAACGTCTAACATTGTTTCGACTATTCAGTATACTCACTTTTTCTCAACTTGTTTGACACTCTGTTGTTTGTATGCATCAACAAAAAAACACTTTTTATAGTTGAAATTTTTTTAATCTATTAATCTCACTGTAACCTAATACAAATCGACATGACTTGTTATGATCCAAGTGAAAGTAAACACAAGTACGATTTAGTACTCAGGGTATTTTTGACATTTTATGTATATTTAATTGTCTTAATTCAAAAAATGTTCTTCTTAATTAACGTCCAGTCAAAATTCCTTGCAAAGTGTGCGAGTGAATGAGAGAGTAATAAAAAGCATTATCAAATGAACTTAACTCATATACAATAATAGTGTAGAAAGTTGAGCTTTTTAACCAATTTGGCCGCTTGACGTTCAAAAATAATTACGGTCACTAGATAAATATACTAAAATAATATTATTTATATATAAAATGTGTATAGTATTATATATTAATATATCGAAGATGTACATTTCTGACTATATTTTGGTAAATGGTTATACAGTGTAAAAGTTCCCAATTGTTTTACATTATCAATGTAATTTATGTGATAAGTAGTCTATCTTATTTTTTCAAGTATTAATCCAACTTTTTGTGCATGATTCCTTGTATTTAACTTTTAAGTGACTAAGGGGTCATTTTATTCACAAACTAGTTTAGACAAGGATTATAATGCATGATTGTTTATGCGAACAATAAAAATAAAACGATATGATTACTTAATTCAAAATGGCATTTTCATTTTTGAATTGCTTAATCCTCCTTATTAATGCATGCATTCTTATTCCACAATTTATCCCGCATTAAGTAATATTACATAAATTCTCACATAACTTAATACACAACTAATTATGTGATAATTTTTGTTTCTTATACGGTCACCAAACGTTGAATTATCTTACTTGAAATATTATGCAGAACCAATTATTTCAAATCATCAGTCAAACAATCCTTAATAGTATAAAAAAAAAGATAAAGAGCATTATTAGTGTATAAAAATTACTCCCTTGATCTCATAATAAGTGTCATCTTAGACAAAAATACACATATTAAGAAATTAATAATGCAATAAAATTTTTACAAAATTATTTAATAAAAATAGATTATTTTTTCCTTTTGATTAAAGGATGCATGAATAGTAGTAATTTATCTCTTAAATAGAGAACTTGCCAATAAATATTTCTTGAATAGAATTTGTCATTTTTTTTCTAAAGATATAATAAAAAAAGTAATCAATTTATATTTAAAATTTTTAAGATCGACACTTATTTAGAGACAAAATAATTTCGCAAAGGTGACACTCATGGGACGGAGGAAGTAATATCTTATCCAAATGACATAAAAATTGGTGATCAAATATTCACTAACAAATCTCTAGAAATATGACACCAGATTTTAGGTAACAACTATGACTATGACCCTATGGCCTACATCCTAGTAAGAAAGTACCTAGATTTGTAGTAGAACTTCTGGAAAAGTCCTGTTATTTAGGTGTACTTGACTTGATAATAAATATGGTAGGTGGCATGGGGATTGCTCCCAATCATTTTGTTTACTAGTGTGTAGGCATCCAAAGCCAACTTTTTCTACCTCGTGTTTGGAGTTTGGACTCAATTGGCTCATGAAATCCCTAACTCAAACTCCTAGAAATTTTAGTCTAGTGGAGTTGAGTCTAATTGACTTGTCAATGCTAGTGGAAATCTTGGTAAGAGATTTTATTGATAACCATGAAATTGTCACAGATACAATATTGCTTAAATCGAATCTTAAATTATGGATCAAAAGGTTATTAATAATATAAAAAATATATCTTAATTATATCTGAGTTGGTAGGTATTGGAAACCTGAGAATACTGCATCAGTGTTTGTATCCCCATGCCTCTCGTTAACTCCAGAATTTCAATTACAACTCAGATGTTTCATTTTATAAACAAACTTGATAATTGTTAACACTCAAAAATAATTTAAGTATTTAATCAAATTCAATGGCAGCCGAACTGCTTCAGAACTGAATCTATTTCTAGCCCTCGACTACAAGAACTTCATCGGCTACTAAGGCATTTTAGTCGAGTTGTTAGTTAGAGGTACGACTGAGACCTACTCAGATGCAGATGCCTCAACGACCAAGTCAAAAGGGTTTTCGGACCCCTAAAAGCGATAACGACCAACAACAGTTAAAAGAAAGGGCCATTATCCGAGCAAGAGGAGTAGAGGACTAGAAAATCGGCATCACCTCTCCCATAGTCGGCCATTGAACTTAGTGAGTTACTTGATGGCTGACATGGGGGGATCACGTTGTACAATTTTTTCCTTTTTGTACTATATATAGGATCATTCTTTGTATATATGGAGACACTCAATCAATCAAACAACTCAATTTTTATCTATCTTTATTCTTTTACTTCATTTTATCCTTTACTTTACTGTACTCAGCTGCATTCATGTTTCTTACTTCTTAGTTTATTCATACCACCGTCCTAACGCTTTCTGGAGTAGTTGGGGAACCCATTGTTGGAAATTAGAGTTCCATTTTAACCCAAATCGCTTAAGTTAAGGAATCAATTTTAGATTTCGCCAGCCGATAAAAAGGCAGGGAACAGATTTCGGGGCGAGAACAAATTTGGCACGCCCAGTGGGACCATAGGTGAATTAATAGTAAAGTTTGCTTCTCCAGGTCAGGATCATTCTTGGTGTATGCGCCTAAGGCCCGGTAAGAAAATGAACCCCGAGTCTAGTCCACATCCTAAACAAAATCCTCCCAGAAGGAACAACAAACCAACATCCTCATTGGGTATTCCTACATCGGTTGATACCCCTCCACTTCTTCCATCAACCCAAGATGTGGAAGAATCTAGCCAATCTGAAGGTCCAACCATAATGACCACGTCTTTTATTAGACAACATATCGACTTGGGCATCCACGATATTATGTACCAAGTTTTTAAACAGTTGGCTGACATTGTGAAGCCCATGGTACATAACGAGGTTCAGCAAGCGAGGGAGATGGAAACCAACCGAATGCACTCAAGAGAATGTTCGGCTAGTTCTGTCATCCCTCTGACGAGCGGTGCTGTTCAACATGAGATCGTGACTCCCGGTATTGTTCCTCAGCCGCATGTGCATCAGCTAGTGCCTACTCAGGTGCAGTCAGTAGCACACCTAGGAACACAAGCCCAATCGTCTGACAACCAGCACACTGCGTGGTCGCCGCCAAACCTTGGGGGGCAAAATGTGCCACTTGACTAAGCGAGTCTGCAATATGGTCAGATCAATGGCTCAGAGACTAGTTCAGGCTCTAGGACACTTTGGATTGTCGTCCGTTACGCCGTACGTTTCTACGAACGACTCTATGATGTAGGCGAATAGTGTTGGCCAGCCGAATTGACAACCGATGGCCCCTGGCTATGACTTAGCTCAGCTATCTGGTGACGTTCTTTACAGTGGAATACCATTCCAGCAGTTATTGCCAGTACCCAATCCATACCTTCCAGGAAGCATCAATATTTTAAGAACGGCCAACATCCGAGGAGAGCAGCCATGAAATACTATTCCACATTATCCTCAGGCTCCGTTAGCCGTACCAGAAGCTCAGGTTGCAGACTTTGGTGGCCATAACCAACAGCAGAAATGGGGCATTACCCCACATATTGGTAATGGCCAGCAGACCACGTACAACCTTCAAAACCATGTCCAACAAAGTGCAGAATGGAGGCCGCCAGAACAGAACGTCTACTAGTCGAATCCAATCGAGAATCGGCAGGGGACGTCACAACTGATAAACATGAAAATTATTGCTAATACCATGCAGAGGTACTTCAGCATCCAACTGAAACCTTTGAACATGCCTGTTTATAAGAAGCCTTACCCCGATTGGATAGATCAGATAACACCTTTGACGAGGGGCTTCAAAACACTAAAGTTTACCATCTTTTCTGGAGACAACGACAAATCCACTATCGAGCACATCGGTAGATTTACCGCCCAATGCGGTGAGGCTGGCCAGAATGAGTATCACAAGTTACAACTATTCCCTCTCTCTAACGGGAACAACCTTCGCATGATACTCCTCTTTGGCTCCTGATTCCGTACAGAGTTGGGCTGACATGGAGGGTTGCTTCCATAATAAGTTCTATTGGCCCCAACCTCAGGTTACCGTGACTGATCTAATGAATCTCAAGCAGCTCGATGAATTGACTGTTGATTTTATCGAGAGATTCAGAGAGAAGGTTGGGAAATGCACAGTACACTTACCCGAGTCTGAGTGTGCCCACATGATAATCAACAACATGCACCCTCAATTAAAGGAGAAGTTAGTGGGACAATCCTGCTTTGACCTGAGGCAGTTAGCTGAAAAGGCTAGCCAAATAGAGCAGTACGTCCAGGAGAAGGAGCGGAGAAGAGCCAGCCGAAATCGAGGCTCCCACTTGGTATCCATCATAGAAGCGAATGAGTCCGACTCAAAGTCAACCGATTGCACGTCAGACACAATGGTGATCGAGACTGTTAGGGGTAAGGTTTACTCTTCCCAACTTTGAAAGTCGTAAAAGGCAAAGAGATGAGGTCATCCGATGACAGGGTCGGTTACTCGTTTGACATCACGAAGGCAGATCAAATCTTTGATCATCTGCTTAAAGATAAGCAGATTCGGCTGCTTGATGGTCATAGGATTCCGCCAGCCGAGGAACTCAAAGATAAGAAGTGCTGCAAGTGGCATAATTCATACATTCACTCTACTTCTAATATTGTGTTCTTCAGAAAGGCGACCCAAAAGGGCATCAAAGGTGGGAGGTTCAAGATAGCCGACAATAGTATGGCTGAAATGTCCATTGATACCGACCCCTTTCCTGCGGTACCAATATCTATGGTATCTTTTGCTAAGACCGATGAGTCAAGGAAAACCAAAGGGAGACAACTGATGAAAGGGGTATGGGTCCCAAAGAAACCTACCGAAGGGGAGAAGGCCACAAGGACCTTTGTGTTCAACCGGTTAGACAACCTACAAGACATTCGTGATGACAAACATCCAGCTAGGAGCAGTTTTCATGGCCACCCTAAATACTCAAGGGACGTTGAACGAGAACTTAAGGAATAAATCATGAGGTTCAGAAGGGTCAGGCTTGGAGGGCAAGTACGGATGCAAACCAACCAGCAGCCGAGCATGCCTCGAATAGATGAAGAACCACTCCCTAAAATCAAACAGAGGGTGGTCAAGTTTAATGTAAATTAGGGTGTTTCATCCTTACATATCACGACGAGAAATGAGGACCAGACGAGACCCCAGAGAATGATTAAATCAGCCGCCAACACAGAAGAGGGGAAATGGTCTATCAATCAGGCTCCCGAAAAGAAAGAGGCACTACTGAGAGTCACATCCAGGACTTAGAAAAGAAGGATGCAACGTGTCAAGGCCTTTAGTTAAATGCAATAGACATTGCATCTAATTTCCAAGACAGCCAAAAATCAGGAGATTTCCGAGTCTGCCGTAGCCGAGGCTATCGAGTGGATAATCGGCTCAGTTGTTTCAGGGGCAGTGTCTCCTGAAGGAGAGACGTTGGGTCAACCAGAGCTGAATGAATAGCCTACCGACAACCCGATGGAGGAACCCCTGCAAGGGAACGTGGCCCTAGATGGACCTCTAACCAATGCAATCCCACAGATCATGTAGATGATTCAGTCAGAGGATCCCCAGCTGATCCACATTTGTCTCCAGAAAATAGAAGATATGAGTTCCTGGTCAGCCGAATTGGATGAAGGAGAGGACTCCATCCTTAATTTATTTAGTCATGACATGGTTAATAAGATGTGGGCAAATATTGAAATGTTCAGCCTAATCCCATGTGAGTTCTGGGCCAGCCGCTCCGTGCTGGATAGCCTAGAAGGTGATATTTGCGTAAAAGACACAGAATGTGCAACAATAGCCAACACCCTGGCTAGGGACACTTTGAGCACCATATTTGGTGCACCTACAGAAGATATGGTTAAACACCTCAAACCCCTTTACGTCAAGGCTTACATTAACGACAAAATTATTAGTCGGGTGTTTGTCGACAATGGGGCTGTGCTGAATGTGATGCCGCTTCTTACCTTGAATGATCTTAACAAAACAAAGGAGGATCGCATCCCAACTAACATAAAATTAACTAGATTTATGGGAGAAGCCTCTGAAGCATTGGGGATTCTAGTAGCAGAAATCACTATAGGTCCTAAGACGGTCAGGTCTGCCTTCTTTGTAATAGATGGCAAGCCGTCCTACACCATTCTGTTGGGCAGGGACTGGATTCATACTAGCCGATGCCTTCCTTCTATCATGCACCAAAGGCTCATCTTTTGGGAATGAGACAAGATATAAATCGTCCCAGCTGATGATAACTTGTTCTGACCAGGGGTTCAGAATGTAGAGGTTGTCCTCTATTCACCCTATGTGGCTCCCATAGCTGTCATGTAGCAGTATGACAAAGGATCTAGGGAATCCTGTAATCTTACCTCACGAGGGTTTGAAATAAAACAATTAGCCAAACTACGACTTACCTTGGAGGATTTAAATGGTTGAGGAAACCCAACTCATACATGACCTGTGGCATCGACTGACCGCCCTAAGTTCTGAGGCAAGGATATCCTAAGCATCGCAGATAGAGGACTGTAATAGAGAACCAACACTGGCAGTCGAGGACATCGAGTTGCCGATGAAACTTGAATCACCAAGGGCCATGCCTAGTTTTGAGTCTTAGGATCCCTTGGAAGGTATCAACTTGGGTACTGAGGAAGTCCCTCGGCTAACACATATTAGTGGCTTGCTGAAGGAGGGAGATAAATAAAGCATAATGTCTCTTCTATTACAGTATAAGGACTGCTTCGTGTGGGATTATCATGAAATGCCTGGGCTGGCGCGTACTTTGGTAGAGCACATATTGCCAATTAATGAGGGTTTCATACCTCAAAAACAACCGCCCAGGAGATATCACCCTCAGCTAATGCCTCAAATTAAAGCTGAGATTGAATGACTGCTAAAGGCTGGGTTTATCAGAACGACTAGGTATGTGGAATGGTTGGCAAACATCATGCCAGTCAATAAGAAGAATGGCAAGGTTCGTGTATGTATTGATTACAGGAACCTAAACCTAGCCACTCTTAAAAATGAATATGTCATGCCTATAGCCGATATGCTAGTCGATGCAGCGGCCGCTAACGGCATGCTGACATTATGGACGGATACTCCGGCTATAATAAGATAGCAGTTGTCGAAGAGGATATTCATAAGAATACTTTTAGATGTCCAGGAGCCTTGGGCATTTATGAGTGTATAGTTATGCCGTTCGGTCTGAAGAACGCTGGTGCCACTTATCATAGAGCAATGAATACCATCTTTCACGATTTGATCGGCAAGACTGTGGAGGTATACATTGATGATGTGGTGGTGAGGTCTAAGGACTTAAAACATCATTTAGCCAATCTGGAACATTCACTAAAAAGAATGAGGATTCATAATCTAAAAATGAATCCAACCAAGTGCATGTTCGAGGTATCGACTGGCAACTTTCTGGGTTTCTTGGTACACATGAAAGGTATTGAGATAGATCATAATAAAGCCTGGGCAGTAATGGAGTCGACACCACCCAAGACAAAGAAGGAGTTACAAAGCATGTTAGGGAAGATCTACTTCCTAAGGAGGTTCATATCTAATTCAGCTGGCAAAATGAAGGCGTTATCACCTTTGCTTAGGCTTAAAGGGACAAATGAGCTAGTATGGGGCCCAGTACAGCAAGAGGCATTCGATCAGATTAAAATGGTCTTAGCAACGCCTCTTGTGCTGGTGCCTCCCATGCCAGGAAAACCTCTGAAATTGTCTATCGGCTGCCTTTTAGAATAAGATGCCGATGATGGAACCGAAAGGGCAGTGTACTACCTTAGCCGAATGCTAAATGATGCTGAAACTAGATATACCCCTATAAAGAAGCATTATTTGTCCTTATTCTATGCTTGTACAAAACTTGAACATTATTTAATGCTACATGTGATTCACATTTGTGCAAGATTGATATCGTCCGATACTTATTGAACAGACCTGTTTTGCAAGGATGACTAATGAAGTGGGCAGTCAAGCTCACTATATTTTCTCTCGAGTATAAGCCACTCAGGGCCGTCAAAGGCTAGGCGGTAGCCAATTTCTTGGCAGACCACCTATGTGTAGATGTGGAGGACCCATGCGCCCCTACCGCATGTATAGACGTTGTCCCCTGGACGCTGACTTTTGATGGGTCAAGAACCCAGAAAGGAGTCAGAGCCGAGATAACGATAACCGATCCTAGAGATAAAACATGAAGGTTATCTTATCGGTTAGATTCTGACTTGACAAATAACCATGCCGAATATGATGCTCTCATCATAGGACTCAAACTCCTAGTCTCTATGAAAGCAAAATACATCAAGATTCGCGGAGACTCTCAATTGGTTATCAAGTAGCTGGCCGGGGAATATAACTGCAATGATCCGAATTTGTTGGCCCGTTACGAAATGGCTAGCAGGTTACTTAATAGGTTTGCATCATCTACATGAAGTTATGTTCCTAGAGGCATGAATGTTGAGGCTAACGACTTAGCGCAAGAAGCTTTTGACTTTAAAAGTCTCTACTCACTTTGGAGTATGACGAACTACCGGCCGAAGTGTTAGCCATATACCAGATCGACTTGTGGAAGCAGGTGTTAATCAGCTGCTTAAAAAACCCCTCCATATGCAAAGACCTTAAAGTTAAGAAGAGAGCCTTGAAATATGCGCTCATTGATAATGATCTTTACAAAAGACAAATGCATTGATAAGGCAGAAGCCTTGAGAGTCATGGGGGAGGTTCATGAAGAAATTTATGGATCGCACCGAGCCGGACCAACAATGAAGTGGTTGATCTATCACCATGGATATTATTGGCCTACTATCACGGCCGATTGCTTTCAATATGCAAAAGGCTGCGTAGAGTGTCAGAGACATGGATTAATCCAATGGGTACCAGTCGAGTTGCTGCACCCGATCGTGAAGCCCTGACCTTTCAGAGGTTGGGCAATAGACCTCATCGGCAAGATTCACCCACAATCGGCCAAGGGCCATAATTTCATTATCGTGGCTACCGATTACTTCATTAAATGGTGGAGGCAAAACCGATAAAAAGGGTTCATCAGACAGATGTCATTCAGTTTATCCAACACCAGATCATATATATATATATATAGTATTCCTGAGACGATTACAACTGATCAAGGGACGATGTTCACTGATTCTAAAGTGGCAGCCTTTGCTGAGAAATTTGGGATCAAAATGATCACATCTTTGCCTTATTACGCACAGGCGAATGGGCAAGCCGAGGTAGCCAACAAACTTATTGTGGACATAATTAGTAAGAACGTGGAGGATAAACCAGGAATATGGCATCTCACTTTGGATGAAGCCATTTTGGCGATCAGGAATTCTAAATCTACAGCTATCGGGATGACACCTTGTCGGCTAACCTATGGCCAAGATGCAGTGTTGCCGTTGGAAATTAATGTCAAATCCTTACGGGTGGCCAAGCAGAACTCTCTAAGTTTAGAGGAGTATCAACAGGCCATGCTAATGGAGTTATACCAGCTAGATGAAGATCGACTGATGGCCCTAGAGAAAATTGAAGCTGGTAAACGTAAAATAGCTAAAGCATACAACAAACATGTTAAGCCTAAGAGGTTTGCCGAAGGAGACTTAGTTTGGAAAACCATTTTGCCGATTGGGATGAAAGATCGTAAATTCGGCAAATGGTCACCAAATTGGGAAAGACCTTTCGTAGTAAGACAATGGATCGCCGGCAACGCATATCGACTAACAAACATGCATGACAAAAAAATGGACAGGAATGTAAACGGTAAGTATCTAAAAAAGTACTATATTTCAATTTGGGGCATGCATGAATAAACGACAGCCACATACCGACTGCCTGGTCGCACAAAATAAGCTAATTCCCTCCGACGGGAGATGTATGGCTAACTGACAGCCACAGACCATCTGCCCGGTCATAAAATATAGAGAAAGCCATTTCTTTCACACACATATGTTGTAAGGTTGGTCAGTGAAGAAACGTCATAACCAAGTGGTCAAAGATAATGGCCCATCAAATCTGCGGGATTTATTCTGAATTTGCTCAAGAATTCTGAGAGAAATGCTGAAGTTAAAGGATAGGATATGGATTCCCACATCCATATAAACCAAGCACAAAAACAGAGGTGCCGCACATACACGAGCCTAGCGTTACAGCGGAAATCAAATTCTGACAGTGCAGCGGCATCAAAAGGACCCATGCGCCTCCATTCGGCTTCTATGACCAACTTCACTCGGTCCAACCAACCCGAATAATGAGCGACCTTAGTCGGCCAAGTATGAAGGTTAGCCGAACAACGGCCGCTGGTGAACCAGTCACAATTAGAGAGAAAATCATGGTTTATCGGGCTGAGGTACTGAAACAAGATAGAATCACCTTGTTCCGGTCCCCCCGTACGGTTTCAGAACCAGTTGTTCATCAACGAAGGCCAAGGAAGGGGTCAGGTCACTATCGGCTAGAATATTTTTTCCTGATCTTCGAGATAAAAAAGATGGAGACATGGTTTCCGACTAAGAAAAGGGCCAAAAGTTAGGTGAGAAACCTATGGGGGATACCTTTCTTTAAATAACCTTCAGAGGCACGGCTAAGATTAATTTATTATATTCAAAAGCACGACCGAAAATCATCAGAGCTAATTTGTGGTAATGGAGACACATCGGTTAAACAGGAAACACGTTTTAAGAAGTGATCATCATTGCATGTACTGGAGACGAGACGATTGAAGTGACATGCGCGGTTGTCAGACTGAAACGACGGCTACTTTCGGATATATCAACTCAACAGTCATACTCGTGTTAATGTAGGGGGAAATTATTAACACTAAAAAATAATTTAAGTGTCTAGCCGAATTCAGTAACAGCCGAACTGTTCCACAGCCGAATTTACTCCTAGCCCTCGACTACAAGAACTTCATCGGCTACTAAGGTATCTTAGTCGAGTTGTTAGTTAGAGGAACGACTGGGACCCACTCAGATGCAGACGCCTCAACGACCAAGTCAAAAGGATTTTTGGACCCCTAAAAGCGATAACGACCAACAACAGCTAAAAGAAAGGGCCATTATCCGAGCAAAAGGAGTAGATGGCGAGAAAATCGGCACCACCTCCCCCATAGTCGGCCATTGAACTTAGTGGGTTACTTGATGGCTGAAATGGGGGGATCACGTTGTACAATTTTTTCCTTTTTGTACTATATATATGATCATTCTTTGTATATATGGAGACACTCAATCAGTCAAACAACTCAATTTTTATCTATCTTTATTCTTTTACTTCATTTTATCCTCTACTTTACTGTACTCAGCTGCATTCATGTTTCTTACCTATTAGTTTACCCATACCACCGTCCTAACGCTTTTTGGAGTAGTTGGGGAACCCATTGCTGAAAATTAAAGTTCCGTTTCCAGCCCAAATCGCTTAAGTTAAAAAATCAATTTATCTCCCGATTTCGTCAGCCGATAAAATGAAAAATAACCGAATTCGGGGCTACAACAACAATGAAATCAAGTTCGAACTTGAATTCAAGTTTATCTTCAAGTTTATTGAGTTAAAAAATCCATTAAAGATCGTGTCACGCCGCAAAAGTTTTATTACTTTATGCCCCGGTCAGAAGGTAATAATTCGATGTTTGATTAAGGTTTTAATAGTGATCCAAAACAAAGTTACTTCTATTTATATGTATGTATAGATTCAATATACTTATTAGAGATTTTATCTAATGGTGTGGTCTAATAGTAAAAAAGAGTAGATGAAAATTATGGGAGGCAGAACTTTCATATATACCAGAGGAATATTCATAGGGGTACTGTTTCATCTAATGGAAAAATAAAATTTAATGAAGCTTTACGACATGTAGACGTCACGAGTATTCCGACCTTTTATGTTCTATATCATGTAATTATTGAGAGTAAAGATATTCTACGTAATGTGAATATTTCATTCAAAAATTTACTTTTAATTCAAAATGATCAATATATAGAATCAGAACAAGTGATTACTAAGATTCGTGCATGAATTAGCAGAGAAAAAAGAACATTAAGTAATATCTTCTTACTTGCTTAAACTTTAGTTAGTAAAAGAATTACTCGATACATGTGTTCGTAAGAGGTAATAAACATATATTGGCAGGAATAATTAAGAAGCATGCAAGTTGATCAGTATGATATTATTAACAACAACAATAATATATTTAGTTTAATTTTACAAGTGAAATTCGGAGAGATAGGATGTACGCAGACCTTACCTCTATTTTTATGATGTAGATAAATTATTTTCGAAAGATATTCAACTCAAAAGACGTGTAACCAAAGCAGGAGAGAAAAAAATATCGATAATAAAATAGTAAGATAAATAAAACAAACGGAGTGCGATATTATTAAAAAAAAGATAGTCCGATGCACTAAGCTTTTAGTATGTGCGGAATCCGAACATAACAAAAACTTAATATATCAGGCTGTACTTTTTTTTAAATGATGTCGCACTCCGTTTATTTTATTTATCGTATTATTTTATTGTCCATATTTTTTTTCTCTCAAGCTTTCGTTACACTTCTTTTTGGAGTGCAACATCATTATTTAATAAAATAACATTATTGCTATGATTTTGGAAGTGGCCTGTTTTAGTGCCTACGTCTTTTCCTAGCTTGATGGGGATTGGTTCAAAGGTACAGTATCTAAAATGAGCAGCACATGGATGATGTATGAAGACAAGAGTGGTTACACACATTACACATACAAACAAAAAACAACATTCCAAAATGACTTGTCTAGAATCTAGATTATTGAATTTCTTGGCAGCTCCCCTGCATCTTACCATCCTTTAATTATTTGATATTTTCAAGTTTTTTAAGCTTAACATTTTTAGTAACAGTGAAATGAAAGAGATTAATATATCGTTAATGGTTGGAAATAGCTATTGGTAATAAAGAAATACGTTTATATTCTCCATATATTCTGTAATTATTATTTTGATATAATTATGTAAAGTAAATATTTTCATACAATTAAGATTGTAATTGTAAACAACTATATATATATTGCATTAATGAGAAGACTCCAAACAAGGAGAATTACACAATTCGACATGGTATCATAAGTCAAACCCTAATTTCACTCCTACCCTAAAAACCAGCGAACCAGCCCCCCCTCCCTTTTCATTTTGCAACGCTGTACAACCAATATTCATGGCTTCTCCCGAATGTTCCTCCTGCACCCACGACGTCACACATTCTCCTCCTCCTCTCCTAACACCTTTCATCCGGCCTTTGCCGTAACAAATATCAAGAACTTTATCCCTTTAGTCCTGATAAAGAAGATGTACAATACTCATCGTGGGTTGAACTATTTCAAATACATGTTTGTGCATACAACATCCTTGATCACATCGATGCCAACACACCTCGTCCACCCGACGTGGAATGCAATCATCAAACAATGGATATATGACACCATATCCAAAGATTTACTTCATACTATTATGAAGACAGGTGCTTCGGCTCATGAATTATGGACAAGGCTAGAGGAAATCTTTCAAGACAACAAACATACACGTGTTGTGTATCCGGAGGAGCAATTTAATAACACATGTCTTGAGAATTTTGAGAATATGTCCGTCTATTGTAAACAATTGAAATTAGTTGCAGACCAATTATCTAATGTTGGCAATCCATTTTCAGAAACAAAGATGGTTCTGCAACTATTTAATGGTTTGTCAAAGGGTGAATACGATACACTTGTGACAATGATCCAACAGGCTGATCCCCTCCTTAGTTTCAAAAAGGCCCGATCACAATTACTATAGGAGGCCGGTCCAATTCTAGTGAAAACCCACGGCAGGCCCAGTCCCCTTATTCGTGGGCCAGCCCAATGCTGTGGCCAACCCCCAGAAATTGGGCCTCCCCCCGTGCCCTTACCCAAATGCCCCGGCCCAGTACACGAGTCCACATCCGACACCGAGCATACTGGGCCCTCCTCTAAGCCCACACCACATGGGTCAACCGCACCAGGCCCACTTTTCTACGGCCCAACAACAACAATAGACATACGGTCTTATGACCCCTACCGAACTAAGTCAGATCTACATCACTATGAATATCCAGCAGCCCGACGATGCATGGTACATGGATATGGGTGCCACATCCTCCCTCACTCGTGACTCTGGTAATCTCCCTCAACTATTTAATTTGAACAATCCTTAATTTATTTTGGTAGGAAATGTCAATCGCATTCTAATTCAAGGCTATGACACCACTCAAACACCACCACATCACCCTTCCTTTACCCTAAAAAATGACCTATATGCTCCTAACATCATTAAAAACTTAATTTCTGTTAGGAAATTTGCTACTGACAATTCTGTATCTATTGAGTTTGACCCTTTTGGTTTTTCTATGAAGGACCTACATACGGGGATAACTCTTACGAGATGAAATAGTGTGGGGGACCTATGTCCTTTCTCATTCAATTTTGCTGCAAGTGTCAATCCACTAACCTCTCTAGCTGCAACCTCTCCATCAACTTGGCACAATAGACTCAGGCACCCGGGAGCACCAGATTTTAATTTTCTTAGAAGTCAGAATTTCATTCAATGTAATAAATGAAAATTTACCCACACATGCTACTCTTGTCCTTTAGGAAAGCATGCTAGACTTCCTTTTCAATCTTCATTGAGTGTAACTTTTTCTCCTTTTGATATTATTCATGCGGATTTATGGACATCTCCCATTACTGGCAAACTGGGTCACAAATATTATTTAATATTTTTGGATGATTGCTCTCATTTTTTTGGGTTTATCCTCTAAAATATAAGTCCTAAGTTTACTCATTTTTTCTTGAATTTCACGCATATGTTAAAACCCAATTTGAGAAGACCATCAAAATGTTTCAATGTGATAATGGCCGCGAGTTTGATAATTTCCCCTTTCATAAATTTTATGCGGACAACGGCACAATGTTTCAATTTTCTTGCCCCTATACCTCACCTTAAAATGGTAAAGCCGAAAGAATCCTGCGCACCATCAACAATAAGATCCGTACTATGCTCTTCCATGCTTCCATCCCCCATTCCTTTTGGGTCTACACATTGCATGACAACTTACCTTCTTAATATATTACCAACGCATACTCTTCAAAATAAAACTCCAACCGAAACGGATCCCTTCTTATGATCACCTTTGACTTTTTGGTTGTCTATGCTACCCGAATCTCACCTCCATGACCCCTCACAAATTAGCACCTAGGACTACTCCCTGCATTTTCTTGGGTTTCCCATCGAATCATAGGGGGTACTTATGTTATGATTTGTCCACAAATAAAATCCTAGTCTCTCGCCATGTCACATTCGAGGATAACGTTTTCCCATTTGCAAACATAAAAAAATTTTCAAGTCACTGACTATGACTTCCATGATGATTGAGACATTTCCCCTCTCATTAGAAACGTAATACATGGAGCTAGTAGTCTGGCTCACTGCCCACTGCCCCCACCAGCATTCCCGTCGACCACTCCACTGCCCCTATCGACCGCTCCTTGCCCACTGCCCCCATCGACTACCCCACTGCCTCCGTCGACCACTCCCTGACCCATAACCACTGCCCCACAGCCCACTCCTCCCAGTCCCTATTTTGACACACCGTATGGAAACCTGTGCCTAGCACAGGATTTTCAAACCAAAAGTCTACTTTAACCTATCTACTCAAATCATCTTACCTCTACCTAAAAATCGAAAAGTAGTCAAGCTTGACCCAAATTGAAATGCGACCATGCGTGAGAAATTTGATGCACTCATTACACAGTACACGTAGGATCTTGTCCTGAAACTAGATGGGTCAATGTGATTCGTTGTATGTGGCTATATCATCACAAATTCAGGGATAATGGTGAGCTTAAACGCCATAAGGCAAGACTTGTGGCCAATGGCAACAAGAGTGAATTTATTGTGGTGAGACCTTCAGTCCAATGGTTAAACTAACCACCATTCGTACTGTTTTGAGCATTGCTATGGGGAAGAACTAGCTGATTCATCAACTTAATGTAAAAATGTGTTCTTACATGGGGATTTGAAAGAAACCATCTATATGCATCAACCACCTGGCTTTGTGCATCCCTCGACTCCTCAGCATGTATGCCTTCTTCGAAAGTCACTATACGGCTTAAAACAAGTCACTCAGGCTTGGTATGAGCGATTTGCCACCTACATCATGCATGTTGGATTTATGTGCAACAAAAGTGATAATTCTCTTTTTAGTTTTCATCAAGGTAATGCCAATGCATACCTTTTGCTCTATGTGGATGACATTGTCCTGATTGCCTCATCTGATGTGTTGAAAAATGAGATCATTACCTTGCTCAAATCCAAATTTTCCATGACGGACTTGTGTAAGTTGAGTTATTTCTTGGGGATTTTGGTGACCAGATCTAAGAATGCAATGTTCCCGTGTCAACGTAAGTATATCGAAGAGATTGTTTACATGGATAAAATGGCAAACTGTAAGTTCTTGCCTACTTCAGTCGACTCGAAGTCGAAGCTCAGCGTCAATGATGGGGATACGGTGCTTGATCATTCTCTTTATAGGAGTCTCGCTGGTGCACTTCATTATCTTACCTTCAATAGGCTCGATATTGACTATATTGTTCAACATGTGTGCTTGTTCATGCATGCTCCCAGGGGTAATCTTGACTATGGATTACACCTTTATCCATCTGCACCGACCATGCTGATATCCTATACAGACGCCGATTGAGGCAGTTGTCTCGATACACGTTGATCTTTTTTCGGCTATTGTATATTTTTGGGTGATAACCTCATTTCGTGGTCTGCAAAACGGCAAGCCACGCTTTTCCGTTCGAGTGCAGAAGCAGAATATAGAGGCGTTACGAACGTTGTTGCCGAAACATGTAGTCTTAGAAACCTCCTTCTAGAGCTTCATTATCCCTTACGTATGTCATCTATTGTCTACTGTGATAACATATCTGCTGTCTACTTGTCTCATAACCCGGTTCAACATCAGCAAACCAAACATATTGAGATGGATATTCATTTTATTCGTGAGAAAGTTGTCATGGGTCATGTTCGGGTGTTACATGTTCCTTCTTCCTATCCATACGCAGATATATTTACTAAGGGACTTCCTCGATAACTATTCCTTGACTTCAAATCCAGTCTGAGCGTCTGACCTCCTCCCGCTCTGACTGAGGGGGTGTGATAGAGAATACATTTATATTCTCCATATATTCTGTAATTATTATTTTGGTGTAATTATATAAAGTAAATATTCTCATGCAATTAGGATTATAATTGTAAACAACTATATATATTGTATTAATGAGAAGACTCCAAACAAGGAGAATTACACATTCTACAATTGGGACTTGGGTTGAGTCAACTTACATATAAGTGGTGCTAATTTAGCCAGCAACTTGTCCTCTTTCTAAACATTACTTATAATGTATAAACACATCATTATCGTTCTTGAAAGATGATTTTTCTCATATAAATATGACGTTCATATATAAAGAGAAAATTCTCCTCATCTTCCTAGAAATAATTTTTAGGTTGTAGATAAAGGGAATTATCCGCTTCGTGAGGATTTCCAATTATCAATAACATAAGTCGTGGTTGCAGTAAAGCCACTTCTACTAAAAGGAATCTGTAAGTATGCTTACTACTAAGGCTGGACAGTGGGCCGAGTCGGCCCGGTACCACCCCAATCCCACCCCGGTCCCGCCCCAATCCCTCCACAATTCCGCCCCGACACCGCCCCAACCCTGACTTTTTTAATTTTTTTTGCGGTATCGGGACTCGAACCGGGATGGGACATGGTCTCGTCCCGACTCCGCCTCAGCCAAGCAGCCGCACCGATCTCGATCCAAATTTCAAGATCACAGAATCCCTTTGCACAAATAACCGTTGCACCAACGACCATTTTACATTTTGGTTGTTGTGCAACGGCTATTTTTGGCCTCCCCCTCCGCCAACCCCCCTACCCCCTTAATATTTATTTTTAACCCATAAGTTATTATATTTACACTTTAACCCAATTTTCCAACTATAAATATCTCATTTTCTCTTCATCTTTCTCACAAATCTTCCTACAATCTCTCAATCTATCTCTCTAAAGTCTACATTGTCTACTAAATATTGAATTTTATTTATTCATTTGGGAGTGAAGTTGGCAACTAGCTTGAGGATCTTCCATCGAGCAAAGTTTCAATTTCAACCTCTCGATTACACGTCGACGTTACGTCGGCGTTTGGTACATTCTTTCCTTCATTAAATTATTATTGTCTGTTTATTTTATTTAGCGCACTTAATTTCATTTACTTTAATTATTTATTAGTATAATTATAAATTTATAATGGAAGGATTTAAACGTATGCTTACGGGTAGGGGTCATGCTTCTTCTAGTAGGGGCAACAAGGGCAAGGGTCCTATTTCTAGACAGAATCATATTCCTACATAGGATGATTTTGTTGATACTGAACATTTTCCTACAATACTATTAGATTTAGACGATGAGCTATTTTTTGGAACTCAAGAAGACTTTAATTTAGACGATGATCTAGATGATACACCCACTAAAGTATATAACAACACACCCACTAGTGCACCTTCAACTGAAATTCCTCTTATTCCCCCTAGTATGAGATGAGGTCCAGTAAAACGACCATTAAAATCAGATGCATGGATATTTTTCGATAGAGACGCAGTGAATCAAGTAGCTAGATGTAAAATTTGTAAAGATGTTTTAAAATTTAAAATGAGAAAAGGTCACGGTGGGACGGGGGTTTTAATGAGACACGTAGTAAGGGGCTCATCCAGCTAGGTATGCCCAATACGAGGCTTTAAAATCGGGTGCGCAAACGTCCGCTCCATCGGGACAAGGTTCACATACTGATACTGTCTCGGACCAAGTACAAGGTCAAATTAACCCTATGACGGGGAGAATTGTAGGCCCTAAATACAATAAACATAGAGATAGGGAAGCAATAGCAAAATTAGTTGCTGTTGAGGGTTTGCCTTTTCATTTCCTTCATCTCCCGATTTTATTCATTACATTAGAGATATGTATAATCCTGCTTTTAATGTTTTTTCTAGATCAACTGTTAAGAGAGATGTATTTAAATTTGCACATGAATATAAACAGTATTTACGTTATTCATTATATCATTTTAATGGCAAAGTGGCTATCACTTCTGATATAGGCCGTAGTACTAACGGCCATGATTATTCAACTATAAATACCTCATTTTCTCTTCATCTTTCTCACAAATCTTCCTACAATCTCTCAATACTCAATCTATCTTTACATTGTCTACTAAATATTTAATTTTATTTATTCATTTGGGAATTGGGAGTGAAGTTGACAACTAGCTTGAGGATCTTCCATCGAGCAAAGTTTCAATTTTCAACCTCTCGATTACACGTCGACGTTACGTCGGCGTTTGGTACATTCGTTCCTTCATTAAATTATTATTGTCTGTTTATTTTATTTAGCGCACTTAATTTCATTTACTTTAATTATTTATTAGTATAATTATAAATTTATAATGGAAGGATTTAAACGTATGCTTACGCGTAGGGGTCATGCTTCTTCTAGTCATCTTATTTCTAGACAGAATCCTATTCCTACACAGGATGTTTTTGTTGATACTGAACATTTTTCTACAATACCATTAGATTTAGACGAGGAGTTATTTTCTGGAAATCAAGAAGACTTTAATTTGGACGATGATCTAGATGATACACCCACTAATGTGGATGACAACACACCCACTAGTGCACCTTCAACTGAAATGCCTCCTATTCCCCCTAGTATGAGACGAGGTACAGTAAAATGACCATTAAAATCATATGCATGGACATTTTTTGATAGGGATGTAGAGAATCAAGTATCTAGATGTAAAATTTGTAAAGATGTTTTAAAATTTAAAACTGGAAAAGGTCACGGTGGGACGGGGGGGGGGGGGGGTTTAATGAGACACGTAACAAGGGCTCATCCATTTAGGTATGCCCAATACGAGGCTTCAAAATCGGGTGCGCAAACGCCCGCTCTATCGGGACAAGGTTCACATACTGTCCCAGCCCAAGTCAGGGTCAAATTAACCCCACGACGGGGGGAATTGTACGCCCTAATTACAATAAACATAGAGATAGAGAAGCAATAGCAAAATTAGTTGTTGTGGAGGGTTTGCCTTTTCATTTCCTTCATCTCCTGGTTTTATTTATTACATTAGAGAAATGTATAATCCTGCTTTTAACAGTTTTCCTAGATCAATTGTTAAGAGAGATATATTTAAATTTGCACATGAATATCAACAGTATTTACGTTATTCATTATATCATTTTAATGGCAAAGTGGCTATCACTTTTGATATATGCCGTAGTACTAACGACCATGATTATTTAACGGTAACCTGCCATTGGATAGATTATAAATGGTCTATGCAAAAACGTATCTTAGCGTATAGATGATAGGCACACTGATACTTTTATTGCAGAAAATATTTATCAAGTGTTCGATTATTACAGAATAACTGATAAAATTATGACTATTACATTAGATAACACTTCTTCTAACAATTATGCTATTACAATTTTAAAAAATAGTTTAACTCCATCTTTTTCAGATCATTTTCATATAAAATGTGTGTGCCATATATATAACTTAGTTGTAAAGGATGGTCTATCACTTTTTGAAGACATTCTTAGTAAAATACAATTTGCTATAAACTTTATTTTTAAAATAATAGAGTACAACGAAAAAAAAATATAAAAAAAGTTGTCACGATTGCCAACTACCTTATAGAAAAATCCAGAAGAAGTACCCATTAGGTGGAATTCTTTATACGAGCAACTACTTGTTGCTTATGACTATAGAAAACCTATAACTTTATTTTTTAACTCTCATAATCAAAATCCAGCTGATATGGTTGTAGATAGCGATTGGGGAAAAATTTCCGAAATTATTGTATTGCTAGAGAAATTTTTTCAAGCAACAAAAGAATTTTCCGGTATATATTATCTTACTATTTCAACTATGTTGTTTTATATAGCTCTAATATTTTTACTACTTAATGAATATATGGATAAACCAACTTATAAGGCAGCTATTAAAAAAATGTTTATCAAAATAAAAAATATTTTATTCATATTCCCACTATTTATATTATTGGTGATGTATTAAATCCGACTATTTAAATATACTGTACTAAATCACTTATTGAAACTATTTATGATTGTATAGCAGTACTACCACCTCCAAGTCCCAAAAATCCAAATCACCCACCACTTATTGAATAAACTAAAGAAGAAGTGTTGTCTAGCATAGAAGACGAATGTAAAAAAGTATATTGGTATTACCAACAAGAAAGTGCTAGCAACCTACCGGCTTCCATACCATTATCTTCTTCTTCTTCTTTAACACAACCTCACAAAAGACATGCTATTTCTGCGGCTAGTATTGAAAACCTCAGAACTAGAATGTGTGGCCATAACGCTACTAACCAAATTAGTGAGTTTGATATTTTTGTTTTGCAGGGTTCTGTACCGTACCAAGCAGTTCTCAATGAAGAAGGACGTGAAGACTTGCTGAAATACTGGAGGGGGAATGAGAAGACCTTTATGACAATTTCAATGATGGCCCGAGATGTTTTGAACATTCAAACGTCATTAACAGCGTCTGAAAGCGCTTTTTCTGCCGGCAGATATCAAATAAGAGAGCACATACACTCATTAGTCGGAGACAGCTTGGAGATTGTTGTATTGTTCAAAGATTGGATACGAGCGGAACAGAAGGTGCGGTCAACCGGAGATCAACGAAGAAGAAGACGAAAACTACAACGAAATCTTATCCGAAGGTAGTGGAAGCGACATAGAGCAATTTGACCAACAAATATCAATTCCAATCGAAGAACCACAGGAAATTATCAAGAAACTATAACAGGTTTTTTTCAAAATATAATTTTTTTCATTGCAATTTTACTATGTAATTTACAACTTCTGAACAACACCACAAAGTTACAATTTTGATAATTGTATTTGTATTACAAAAATAATCATATGTCTATTAAATAATATAAGAGGCACAAAAACAACCTTGAGATGTTTTTGTTACATTATCTTGTTTAATTATTGAGTTTTTTTTATATATATGATATTTTTTAAAGTAAGTGAAAAAAAAAATCCCGCCCCGATCTCGATCACGCCCCAGCACGATCCCGCCCCGCCCCTTTTTCGACGGGATCGGAAATGAGACGGGATGGCGACGAATCCCGCCTGTCCCGCCCCAATCCTGCCCCTCCCCCGTCTCGATCCTGCCCCTCTCCCCGTCCCACCCCGCCCTGATCCCGCCGGTCCCGATCCGACTCTTCCCGGCCCGGCCTACTGGCCACCTCTTCTTACTACTAGTATTTACGTGATTGGTCTTACCTTGTTAGAGATAATAAATAATTTATTCTTTTCCATCAAACAAAAAGAGAATATGTATGTTCATGGTCATGGTCACCATTTGAGATTTTTTGGTAAGTGGGGGAAATTTGGAATCCTTCTACTTTCGCATAACATAATTATGTCCATCCATTCGTTTTATTCATTCAATCTATGTCCCCCCCCCCCCCAACAAATCCTTTACTCCTTTAAGCAACTGATGATGTTTTATTTGCTATTTTCACGACCTTTTTATGTTTGATGCTAAAGATATTTATTCGATCTCATTTGTATAATAAAATATTAGTATTTCGGTGTTAAAGACAGTCATGTGCACTATGCTCTTGCTATGCGTGGGATTCTGGGAAGGGCCGGACCACAAGGATCTATTGTATGCAGTTTTACATTGTATTTTTTCAAGAGGTTATTTTCACAGCTTTAACTCGTGACCTCCTAATCATATGACAACAACTTTACCAACAACTCAGTGTTAAATAAGAAATATTTTTTACTACAAATTTTTAAAACATGTAATGAAAAGTTTAATGTAAGAATTATAATTTATTGTGCATTTGATGTAATTTCTAACTATATCAACTTCTTTTAAAGAAATTAAAGATTCTAAGTACTGAATTCATATAAAAATTATTCGAAATTTACTAATGTGGAATTAAGTTTATCCCATTATTTATGACTCGAATAATTTGGGCCCCGCACGTTGGAAACGTCGTTTCCACACACGTGCACATGTAGTGCCAAGTATCGCAAATATCATTAGTGAAAGAGATATTGGTACGTAAGTGAGACGTTTGAGACATAGAATGATGGATGATTGTTGGCCAAATGACAAGTATTCCACGTTGGTAAACGAAGAGTGTAAGATAAAACGAGTCAGGAATCGCCGCGGAGCCGCGAAGGGCCGCGGCGCAGCCCCGTCGGAGCCGAGGTGACGGAGCGCCGCGACTCTAATTGGGTGTTCAGCCACTGGAGCCGCGACGCTTCGGAAGCAGAATGCTGCGACGGGAAGATGGAAAGTTTTGACTTTTGGGCTGGTCTTGGAGAATTGAATATCCATTATTTGGGACATATTCAGCCATTATTTGGCTGAATGTAATCCCTCAATAAGTGCCATCACATGGCTATTGAAGGCCATTAGTTGGCTTGTTGAGGGGTTATCTCATTACACTATAAATTGAGGCCTTTGGCCCAATTTTTCAACCCTTAGAAACACTTACAGAATTTTCTGAAATCTTCTTCTTCCTCTCTAGCAAGTTTACTATATTCAAAGTTCTTCAAGAGTAACACTTGAGTTTCCTTTGCTCATTTGTTATGTTGTTGTTGTATCTTGGGAGACTATTGCCCGACAACGTAAAAGGATAAATACGTGGCAATCTTGTCTTAAAGACAGAGTGCTATCACTCGACTCAGCAAATCACAAGGAGTTTGTAACGTTCTTGATTCCAGTTTATTGTAATATTTAGTTTATCCTTTCTAGCAATTTGTAATATTTACTTACTTTCCGTTTCCTGCAATTATTGTAACCCACAATTTTAAGACAAGATTGTTGTAAGTGGTTAGAAAGATGACTGGAAGAGAACAACTCATTTCTGATTCTGCCGCTGCTGCTACTCAGGGCAACCCCTCTGCCTTCCCTACTGCTGCTCAAGTAACACCTAGTGCATTCACTACTGCTCAAGGCTCATCCAACGCCTTTTCGGTTGCTCAAGGGAACATTACTGTTCCTCCACCATCCAGTTTCCACAATGAACTCCTAGAGAAGTTTATGGGCTCCAACTTCAAGAGATGGCAACAAAAGATGTTGTTTTATCTGACTGTTATGGGAATGGCTCATTTCCTAATAGAAGATCCTCCACAAGCTGGAGATGAAGTGGACCCTCAGCCTAATAAAATGGCTGGAGGCGGCCAAGGTATCCATGTCGTCAATGGCATGAAGATGGTTCTTGATGCATGTAGTCATAGTGACTTCATGTGTAAGAACTATATTTTGAACTGTCTGTCAGACCCACTCTATACAATGTATTGCACCGTAGGCACCGCCAAAGAGTTCTGAGAAAATCTATAAAAGAAGTACAACGCACAAAATGCTGGTACTAAGAAATTCATCATTGGGAAATTCCTGAAATTTCAAATGGTGGATAGCAAAACTGTGATGTCCCAAGTCCAGGAATTCCAAATGATTCTACATCACCTGGATTTACAAGGTATGAAACCAAATGAGGAGTTTTTGGTTGCATCACTGATTGAAAAGTTACCTCCCTCGTGGAATGAGTTTATGCGTTCTTTAAAACTCAAGACAAAGGAAATGACTTTTGAGGAACTTATTATCAAACTCCAAATTCATAAAGATAATAAGAAGGCCTTGCGTAGGGGAAAATAACCCACTGAAGCAAAGGCAAATTTGGCTGAGGCCAAAGGGAACCCAACAAGAAGCGCAAGTTTCAGAAAGACGGCAAGACCCAAGCGGCGGAGAAGTTCAAGGGGAATTGTCACCACTGTGGGAAACCTAGTCACATGATCAAGGATTGTTGCAAACTCAAGACTGAGCAACAAGAGAAGGCCAAGGCCAAAGTCAAGACACAGGCTAACGTCATCAAAGACAAGCTTCTTGATGACATGATTGAGGAGTTCTCGGCGGTGGAGCTTGAAGCAAACCTTGTTGAGAATCCCATGCAATGGTGGATGGAAACGAGTGCTACCAGACACATCTGTTCCAATAGAGATGCCTTCTCCACATATACACCAGTTACAAATAAGAAGTTATTCATGAGTACAACGCTTCCTCTGACGTGCTGGGGGTAGGAAAGGTAGTCCAGAAGATGACTTCTGGAAAGGAGCTCACTCTGAAGGAGGTGATGTATGTCTCTGAGATTAAGAGGAATTTAATTTCAGGTCATTTATTGGTTAATACTGGTTTTAGGCTAGTATTTGAGTCCAATAAGTTTGTAATCACCAAGAATGGAACTTTTGTGGGATGAGGCTTCATCTGTGAAGGCCTTTTCAAAGTTAACGCCATGTCTGTAATGCGTGGAAGCAATAATATTGAAGCTTCTTCTTACTTGCTTGAGTCTTCTAATTTATGGCATCATAGATTAGGACATGTTAACTACAAGTCCATCCAAAAGTTGGTGAAGTTGGAGTTGTTGCCGTCTATCGACGTAAACCCTCAACATAAGTGTGAGGTGTGCGTAGAGGCAAAACTCATAAAGCTTACTTTTCAATTCGTCGAAAGGAATACCGCTCCTCTAGAACTTATTCACACAGATATATGTGCTTTGAAGTTTGCACGAACTAGAGGGGGGAACAAGTACTTTGTGACATTCATTGATGATAGCACAAGGTATTGTTACCTTTACTTGTTGAAAAGTAAAGATGAAGCTTTTGAAGCGTTCCGACGCTACAAAGCAGAAGTTGAAAACCAACTAAGCATGCGAATTAAATCCATTCGTAGCGATGGATGGAGAGAATGCGTAGCGCCATTTGAGGAATATTATGCCGAATCGGGTATTGTTCATCAAACGAAGGCTCCATACTCACCTCATTCGAATGGTGTTGAGGAATGCAAGAACCGCACGTTGAAGGAAATGATGAATGTCTTGCTCATCAATTCTGGTCTTCCCCAAAATATGTGGGGAGAAGCCGTCCTTACCGCTAATACAATTCTTAATAGAGTCCCACATAAGGGTAATGACAAAACTCTATATGAATCATGGAAGGGAAGGAAACCCACCTATAAATATTTAAAGGTGCGAGGTTGTTTGGCAAAGGTTGAAGTGCCCAAGCTAAAGCAGGTCAAGATTGGGCCTAAGACTGTAGATTGCATTTTCATCGGATATGCAAATAATAGTAGTGCTTATCATTTCTTAGTACATAAGTCATATATTCCAGATATCCACGGGGGGTACAATCATGGAATCAAGGAATGCTCAATTCTATGAAGATACTTTTCCTAGAAAGAAAAAAGACATAACCTCTCGTAAACGAAGTTATGAACAAAGCTCTCAGGAACCAGGAGTCGTTGACTGCCCGGATCTAGATGGTTCAGATCTAGTGGAATTCAAAGTGGCTGAATATCCGGAATCTAGTATTCCAGATTCTCAGAACTTGGAGACTCCAGAGATGGAACCAAGGCGAAGTAAAAGAGCTAGGAAGGATAAAACCTTCGGTCTTGACTTTGTAGCTTATATGGTTGATGACGAACCAAGGGCGATTGTTGAAGCATTGTTAACTCTAGAGGCACCGTTCTGGAAAGAAGCTATTGAGAGTGAAATAGACTCCATCCTGCATAACCATACTTGGGAGTTGATTGATCTTCCTCTGAGAAATAAGTTAGGTTGTAAATGGATACTCAAACGGAAGTATAAAGCAAATGAGTCTATAGATATGTACAAGGCCAGGTTGGTAGTCAAGGGTTATCGGCAGAAGGAAGGCCTTGACTATTTTGACACGTACTCCCCGGTGTCTAGGATAACATCCATATGAGTTTTCATTGCGATCGCAGCGGTGCGTGACCTTGAGATACATCAAATGGATGTCAAGACAGCCTTTCTAAATGATGATTTGGAAGAAGAAATCTATATGGAACAACCCGAGGGGTATGAGGTTCCAGGGCAAGAGAATAAAGTCAGTCGACTTGTCAAATCTCAGTACGGGCTGAAACAGACTCCGAAGCAATGGCACGAAAAAATTGATAGTACTCTACTATCGAAGGGGTTTCTCCATTAATAAGTGTGTCAAATGTGTCTACACGAAAGGTAACTCTGACTCGTTCGTCATCATATGTTTGTACGTAGATGACATGTTGATCACATGGAGTAGTCCTATCTTGATCCTAGAGACTAAGAATATGTTGAAACAATGCTTCGACATGAAGGATGTGGGTATCACAGATGTCATCTTAGGGATAAAGATCTCTAAGACGTCTGACATACTGGTCTTATCTCAGTCTCACTACATCGAGGATGTGTTGAGAAAGTTTGAGATATTTGACAGTTCGCCTATGAAGTCACCACTGGATAGAAATCAAAAGCTTGATAAAAATCATGGTGCACCCGTATGCCAGGAGCAATATGTACAGGTGATTGGGAGTTTGATGTACATAACAAACTGCACCAGACCTGATATTACTTAAGCAGTCAACAAGTTGGCTAGGTTTACCCGTAATCCGAGCAATGATCATTGGAAGGCGTTGAATCGGGTACTACGATACCTGACATACACGCTAACTTACGTGTTACATTATTCAAGATATCCAACTATACTAGAGGGGTACGGTGATGTAAACTGGATATCTGATATAGAGAACACCAAGTCCACCAGTGGGTATATATTTACAATTGGTAGTGGGGCTGTGTCTTGAAAATCCTCTAAGCAAACTTGCATCGTCCGATCCACGATGGAATCGGAGTTTATCTCTTTAGACAAAATAGGAGAAGAAGCTGAATGGCTTCACGACTTCTTAAAGGATGTCCTTTGCTGGGACAAACACATACCTTCTATAATGATCTACTGCAACAGTCATTCGGCTCTAGGAAGGGCACAAAGTTCTATGTACAACGACAAGTCTCGTCATATTCGACGGAGACATAAGACCGTTAGGCAGCTGATCACCACGGGTATAATATCCATTGATTACATAAAATTGAAGGATAACATAGAGGACCCACTGACAAAGGGCTTACCCAAAGATCAGACGTTCTGCCTGTCTAGGGGAATGGGCTTAAAACCCAAGTTATAAGGACCAATACGGTGGTAACCAAACCTTATTGACTGGAGATCCCAGGAATTAGGTTCAATGGGAAAACTAAGTTGTAAAGGTTCAGTTGAGCGATTCGGTGGAAGCATGAGCACTTCGGATAGTGAGTTCTGTAAAGAAACACCAAATCCAAAGTCTTTCCCGCGATAGACGTTAAGTGCTATCTGCAGTGTGGGTAAATGGTAAGTTTCCAAAACCTTTAATGATCCTCAACGATTGAGGTTAGGTTTATGGAAACTTTTAATGGTTCTTAACACTTGTAAAGTGGGGTATAGCAGGATACCTTGTAGGAGACCACCTATTTAAGTGCGAGGACATGTCGCTTCAAATGAACGCACTTAATAATTCAAGAAGTGTCCACGGCCACAACAGACAAAACTGTATGAAGAACATAGTAAGGGAAGTTGTTGTGTTGGTACCGTTGATTTGGATTACACTAAACATTGACGGTTTAAGACATCACGTTCACCTCATAGTAAGTAAGTACGGTGGTATTCAACTATGGAAGGTTCAAAGCGAAAGCTACCTATCCAGATGCAACATCGGTCCGCTGAAAGATGCTGGAAAAGGTACCATGTGAGTGCTCCAAAATCTCTTTCAAGAGGGGATTGTTGAAAATTTACTAATGTGGAATTAAGTTTATCCCATTATTTATGACTCGAACAATAGGGGCCCCGCACGTCGAAAATGTCGTTTCCACACACGTGCACACGTAGTGCTAAGTATCGCAAATTTCATTAGTGAAAGAGATATTGGTACGTAAGTGAGACGTTTGAGACATAGAATGATGGACAATTGTTGACCAAATGACAAGTATTCCACGTTGGTAAACGAAGGAAGAAGTGTAAGATGAAACGAGTCGGGAATCGCCTCAGAGCCGCGGCGCAGCCCCGTCGGAGGCGCTGTAGCGTCGCGACGCTAATTGGGTGTTTAGCCACTTGAGCCACGATGCTAATTCGCAGAGCCGCGAAGCTTCATAGGCAGAATGCTGCGACGGGAAGATAGAAAGTTCTGACTTTGAGGCTGGTTTTGGAGCATTGAATCTCCATTATTTGGCACATGAATTCAGCCATTATTTGGCTGAATGTAACCCCTCAATAAGTGTCATTACATGGTTATTGAAGGCCATTAGTTGGCTAGTTGAGTGATCATCTCATTGCACTATAAATTGAGGCATTTGGCTCAATTGTTCAACACTTAGAAACACTTACAGAATTTTTTGAAATCTTCTTCTTCCTCTCTAGCAAGTTTACTATATTCAATGTTCTTCAAGAGTAACACTTGAATTTCCTTTGCTCATTTGTTAAGTTGCTGTTGTATCTTGGGAGACTATTGCCCGACAACGTAAAAGGATATATACGGGGCAATGTTGTCTTAAAGACAGAGTATCATCACTCGACTCAGCAAATCACAAGGAGTTTGTAACGTTCTTGATTCTAGTTTGTTGCAATATTTAGTTTATCCTTTCTAGCAATTTATAATATTTACTTACTTTTCATTTCTTGCAATTGTTGTAACCCACAAAAATTTGAATGCCTGACATTCTGTGTCATTCTTTTTAGAAAAGTAACAAAGGAAGAAAAAGGAGCCCTAATATGACGTGTGCCAATTTTGTATCAAATTATTCACTTTGCAATTGTTGGATGTAAAATAGAAAAAATCAACACAATTATTGAGTTGGTGGTGTCCGATTGGAAATTTTATACTATCAATCTCAAAAAGATTGACATAGTTTAACTTGACATAAAGTTTAAAAAGTAAAGAAGGATTTTTAAAATATATGATCCAAAATAAATCTTAAATATTTATGTGATTGTAAATAATTTTATAAAAATAAATTATTTTTAAATATAAAAAGAAGTCAATCTTTTTTAGATAAATTAATAAAGAAAGTTGATCAATAATCGAGAAAGTATGTGTTTGTATATCGTGTGGTACGACCGTTCAATAGAAAAATTATCTTATTTTACATTTTAACAGTTATCATTTGATTAATACTATACAGGTCTACTCAAGCACGTCCAAATCAAGATTCACCTTTCGGTGACATGGATTCAGTTTTACTGTGGCACACTGTTTTTGAGAGAGGCACTGAATAGTTGTGGAAATTATTCATTTCTTTTTTTCTATTTAAAAAGAAATAGTATGAATTTTTTTCTGCTAAAGCTTTGTACACTTTCATCTTAAATTGAATATTTGCTTTAATACTACAATGATTGTGGTGAAATTGTTAGGATCCTTTCGTTCTTAGTAAAACAATTTTTTCTCGCCCCGAATTCTGTTGTCCGCCATTTTATCGGTTGATCGTATCGGGAGACAAATTTATTTTTTAACTTAAACGATTTGGGAGGAAAACGAAACTCTGATTTCCAGCAATGAGTTCTTCAACTACTCCAGAAAGTGTTAGGACAGTGGTATGAGTAAACTAAAATATAAGAAATATGAATGCAGTTGAGTACAGTAAAGTAAAAGATAAAGACAGATAAAAATTAATTTGTTTGATTGATTGGTTGTATTTCTATATACAAAGAATGATCTTATTTATAGTACAAAAAAGAAAAAAAATGGACAATGTGATCCCCCTATGTCAGCAATCAAGTAACCCACTAAGTTAAATAACCGACTATGGGGGATGTGGTGCCGATTTTTTCGCCCTCTACTCCTCTTGCTCGGATAATGGCCCTTTTTTTTAGCTGTTGTTGGCCGTTACCGCTTCTAGGGGTCCGGAAACCCGTTTGACTTGATCGTTGAGGCGTCTGCATCCGAGTGGGTCCCAGTCTTACCTCTAACTAACAAATAGGCTAAAATGCCTTAGTAGCCGATGAAATTCTTGTAGTCGATGGCTAGGAGTAAATTCGGCTCTGGAACAGTTTAACTGTCACTGAATTCGGATAACACTTAAATTATTTTTGAGTGTTAACCCAATCTAAGTTCAAACTTTGGAAATATAGAATATTTTGGTTGACAATGCTTTGCTCCCTTTAACGACGCTACCAACGCCGCAAATCTGGATTAGCACTCGACCAATGATTTCAAATATAGATGCCTAAGAAAAAAAGAAGAATATCTAAGAATAACTTAATTTAACTAGAGAAATGTATCATGAATCACATGTTACTATTTTTCTTATAAATACAACTAGATGTGTTAAATGAGCGGGTCAAAGTAGAATGCATTAATAAACCGGCCAAATATTACTTGGATTGGGTCAAAATGAGCTAAACAAATGGTCATAACCCAACCCACCCAACTCTTATCAAATTTTAATTAATTTATTTATTCTCTTATAAGTTCTTTAATTACTTAACTAAAAATTTTCTTTATCATGGCTTTATAAAACATATTGAACAAAAAAATCTTCTTCAAATTAAATATTATGACAAAGTTTCTCATGGTTAATTTTGGCTACATGTCAACTCATCTTTAGATGAACTTAATTAAACGAGATAAAATAGACTGAGTTAATAAATAAGCGAATCATTAACCCCTTCAAATTTGAGCTGATGGGAAGGCTTATGCTTTCATCGTCTAATTTTGTCACCCCTACCCACAACAACACACAAATCTAAAAAGATACAAGCCAAGTTAAATTAAAAATAGGAAACAGAAGACTTGGCCCTTGTATAATTTATTATTTTCTATGTTAGAACTTTCAGTCCAAATAGAAGTTATTTAAATGTGGTAACGGTAACCCAAATCCCTTATCCATTCCGTATTCCGTTCGCATAAGATCAACGGATACCTAAGAATGATTAAAGGTTATCCATGGAGGGATATGCTCATATGAAGGGAATGATTGAAATCTTTTCATCCTTAAATAAAGATTTCAGGTTTTAAATTAAAAAAATGGAGAACCTTTTAATATACAGAAAGCGTTATACTTCTTTTATTGAATTCGAGCAGAATCCGGATTAGTCACGCTAGGTAGATCACAGAAACCAAACGTTAACAACAATAACATACCCAATATAATTTTACAAAAGGTATCTAGAAAAGGTAGAGTGTAGGCAGAAAATCTTACCCCTATACCTTGTGAGGTAGAAAAACCGTTTCCGTTAGAAACTAAACGTTAAGTAGAAAAAATAACTTATATATCCTGAAATGGAAACATAGTGGGTCAGATATTATTCTGGCAACTGTCTATGAATACTCATTAAAATATGGCTCTGATACTACAATAAGTCCTGATACGTAGGACTGTAAGGATCTTATCATGAAATAAGAAACAAGTAAGGGATTTGACTCCAGAATTCAAGCTTTTAAGCAGTACTGTTCACATAAGATTTACCCTGTCAATACCAGTACGTTAACTATCCACCAGACCTGTACTGTAGCTCAAGAAACGCCTAAATGCGTGTTAAATAAGGTATATATACCCGTGATATACACTTGATATACAAAGGTGTATATCACGGGAATACAGAAGCAGTGTCCCAACTCGGCAATCACGGTAGCCCATCACGGGCAGATTACAAGATTGCAATCTTATATATATGGTATATATATTTGGTGTATATTGTAGTGTATTTGTTACCTAAATTAGGATTATACACTTACCATAATTGTATAGTTAGAATTATGGTAGAATAAGGTTTTAGGAGTAGAATATGAATATGATTCTCCTATTTTGTAACTTGTATAAATACATTTCAATTAATGAAAATAATCAAGGGGATTATTTCTTTCATGGTATCAAAAGTGTAGGTCACACAAATTTTTTCTCTCAAACTTTTTGTGCCTCCCTTTCGGCCAAGACCCCCCCTCGGGTTTTATCAAATTTTGTCTTCCGCTCTCAAAATCTCTCTTACTAATCCCTCTTTCACCTCTTGTTCTTTAGGTATGTCTACGTCAAAGAACTCATTTCACCCTGCCCTTGTTGTATCTAACATCAAGAATCATATCCCGTTAATTCTTGAAATAGAAAACGTTCAATACGCGACGTGGGCCGAGTTGTTCAAAATTCACGCTCGTTCGCGTCAGGTCATCCATCACATCATCCCTGCGGCTCTTGACGATACAGAGGTGCCTAAACGCGAGGATGATCCTAAACTATGGACAACACTTGATGCCACTGTCCTTCAGTGGATATATTCTACTATCTCCACCGACCTATTGCAGACAATTATCGAGCCAGACGCTACGGCGATGGCCGCATGGGATAGACTGCGTGACATAGTCCAGTATAATCAAAATTCCAGAGCTGTTACCCTTGAACATGATTTTTCCCACATCAACATGGAAAATTTCCCTAACGTTTCAGCATATTGCAAAAGGTGGAAGGAATTGGCGGACTAACTCCGCAACGTTGGTGCGCCTGTTAGTGATGATCGTCTTGTTTTACAGATGGTCGCTGGCCTATCCGAGGCCTATAGTGGCGTTGGGACTCTCATTCGTCAAAGTAATCCTCTTCCAAGGTTCTATCAAGCCCGATCCATGCTTATCTTGGAAGAAATCGGTTTGGCTAAAAAGGCGGCTACTAATGCTAGTCCCGTGGTCATGATGACTTCCTCCCCTAGTCCTCAAAATTTTGGTAACAATTCGAACCAAAACCAATCCCACGGGGGCAACAAAAATGACCAGAAAAATAAAAATCACGGGGGCAAACGCAGTTGTTCAGGCGACAGTCGCGGTAGCCAAAGTAGTGGCAATGGGCCCTCTCCAGTTTCCAGTGGGCCACCGAACCCCTGGTCTCAGCCTTAGGCCTCTGGGTCGTGGGCTTGGACCAGTGGACAGTGGCCCTACGACCCACCTCCACCACAATTTGTAACCACTGGCCAGTGGGCTTTCCAGCAGCCCAGACGGCCCAGTAACGGCAACAGTTCCAGCAGTTTCAGCCCACGGCGACCCAGTTTTGGAATACTTGGGCCCTGGCTTCCGCAAGCTCACCACGCAGCAGGCCCCACTCAGACCGATATCGAGGCCGCGATGCACACACTAGGGTTGACACAACTGGACCCGAATTGGTATATGGATACCGATGCCACTACCTACATGACATCCGATTCAGGTACTCTCTCATCTTATTTCAATTTGAGCAACCCTCGCGGTGTAATTATCGGTAATGACAACTCTATTCCAATTCAGGTTTATGGTCAGAAAATGTTGTCTCCCCCAAATCCACCCCTTATCTTGAAAAATACTTTACATGCTCCCAAATTGATTAAAAACTTAGAGTCTATCCGAAAGTTCACCACTAACAATTCTGTTTCAGTTGAATTTGATCATTTTGGTTTCTCTGTGAAGGATTTCAAGACGGGGAGTCCTCTCACGAGGTGTGATAGTAGGAGAAATCTTTATCCTATCATGCCCGGTTTCGGTCCATCGAGTCAAGCATTGCCATCAGCTTTTGCAGCCATTTCTTCTTTCTTGTGGCATGCTCGTCTTGGTCATCTGGGATCCTCTATTTTATCAGTTTTAGATAAAAATAGTTTTATTTCTTGTAAGGGTACGAGTCGTACTCCACTTTGTCAATCTTGTTCTTTAGGAAAAGTTGTTAAGTTGTCATTTATAGACTCAAATTCTCATACTTCAATGCCATTTGATATTATTTATAGCGACCTATGGACGTCTCATGTTCCAAGTTCGTTGGGTCATCGATATTATGTTCTTTTTTAGGATGATTATTTTAAATTTTTGTGGACGTTTGTAATTGCCAATAAATCTCAAGTGTTTTCCGCCTTCATAAAATTTAGAGCATTCATTGTCGCGCCCGAATTTCGACCTTGCTCGGGTCAAAGCGAAGCGCGGACGTGTTCGGTGATTCCTGGGTAAAAGGGTTGAGGAGTCGCCACCTAATTATTTTTACGGTGAATTAGGACACCTAAATATTTAAACTAAATGCTGCAATGTGACTCCAATTTTAAGGTCTGTGAAACTAATGAGATTCTAGGTAATGGTTCTTTATTATCCTAAAGGGAAGGGGTTAGGCATCCTTTAAGATCCGCTAACTTGCGGTTATCCGGTCAAACTCAGGTTAATTATTACTAGAAAAAATACATGTTTGAAGTATGAAGTTAAAGATGTTTGCAAATAATTAATGAAAGAGATGCATTTTGTACATGTATGCATTCGAATGACATAAAAAGAAAGATACATGTAAAGTTTTGGAAAATATGCATTTGTGACAATAAATTATTTATAATGCCAAAGAAGTAAAATTTTGGGAATCATTGAATTGTAAATTGACAAAAGATAAACTTATTCGGAATGATTAATAAAGCAAATAAAGATGACAAAAGTTATTTTGAAAATCTTGAATACGCGTGACGAGCCTAAAATAAATAACTAGCGGAGGGTTTCTAAGTTTGAATTTAATCGAGCCTACAAATAAATAAGCTAGCGACGGGTTTCAAATCTTAAACTACCATATGAATTAATCCTAAGTTTGCCTATTCTAAGCATTTCAATAGTTACATAAGTGCGATAAATAATATTACAATACAAAGCGGGATAAAAGCTGAATTAAAGAAAGAAATAAAATAAATAAACACCGAGGAATAATCTGCCTTAATTTACTTTAATCCCTGCAAGCTGTCAAGAACAAACGGTTAGAAACAGTTAAATATAAATAACTTCATATCCGTATTCAAAACAGTGAATGTTTTGATCACGGAGGGCTCAGACTTAAATTTTGAAAAGAACATTCCAATCACGTCGTGGCTGCAAACATATGACTAATGTGGTTTATTTTGATTGTCTCGCCTACTAAACGTGTTGTTCTCTCGGGTGAAATAGAAAAGATCACTATAATCACGTCGTGGCTGCGAATATATAACTTGTTGGTTATTTTAGTCACCTCGCCTACTAAACATGTTGATCTCGGATGAAATAAAAAGGTTTAAGTCTCATCATTGCCCAGAAGTTATATTTTCGTCTTTACGACTGTGGAGGCCTCAAAATCGACGGATATTTTTCATCGGCCAGTGTAGTATCGTGTTCAAATCAGCGAAATTAAATTAAAGCAGGAAGCAATAAACAGTGGGCGATGGCGGTGAAGCGATGGCGGTAAGGCAATTCCCGAGAAGACGGGATGTTTAGTAAAAAATAGTAAAACAGTAAAAATCCGTTGCCCGGATACTTAAAACAGTGCTGCAAAAACAGAGAAATGAAACGAAAGAAAAGTGCGGCATCGAATTCAATTTCGTCGACCTTAATGCAATATTAATAAAACAATAAAACAGTAAAAGCAACGAGCAGTGAGCAATTAAAGTATCCGACCCAAGTTCTGAAATTCTGGAAATATCCAGATCGGGTCGACCCGACCCGACCCGGATCAGTGACCCGACCCGAATTAAATTTCAGCACCAATTTTAGATAACCAAGAACAAAATGTGAAATGCAAGAATTCCGGGAAATATTCAAATCGGGTCGACCCGACCCGAATCAGGTATCGAATCCGAAATCAAATGATCCAAACCCGAATCAGATTTTAACACCAAATTCAGATAACCAATAACAAGAAAATGAAATGCAAGAATTCTGGGAATATCCAAATCGGGTCGACCCGACCCCGGGTCAGTGACCCGACCCGAATCAGTGATCCAAACCCGAATCAGATTTTAACACCAAATTCAGATAACCAATAACAAGAAAATGAAATGCAAGAATTCTGGGAATATCCAAATCGGGTCGACCCGACCCCGGGTCAGTGACCCGACCCGAATCAGTGATCCAAACCCGAATAAGATTTTAACACCAAATTCAGATAACCAATAACAAGAATATGAAATGCAAGAATTCTGGAAATATCCAAATCGGGTCGACCCGACCCGGGTCAGTGACCCGACCCGAATCAGTGATCCAAACCCGAATCAAATTTTAACACCAAATTCAGATAACCAATAACAAGAATATGAAATGCAAGAAATTTGGAAAACCCAAACCGGGTCGACCCGACCCGGGTCAGTGACCCGACCCGAATCAGGTATCGAATCCGAAATCAAATGTTCACCAAATTCAGATAACCAAACATACATGAATATGAAAATGCAAGAATTCTGAAAATGTTACCCAAACCGGGTCGACCCGACCCGAATCAGGTATCCAAAATACGAAATCAAATATTGACCAACTTCAGATAACCAACACACATAAATATGAAATGCAAGAATTCTGAAAATGTTGCCCGAACCGGGTCGACCCAACCCGAATCAGGTATCCAAAATCAGAGAATCAAAAGTGGAGAACAAACCTTTTCGGACTTGATTCTTGAATAACAAGGACTTGATTCTTGAATAACAAGGAGGGCAAATGCTTACAATCAAGAACACAACAAAATATTTATATCCAATTTGGACCTCCGGAAAAAAAAACCTTTTGAAAATCCTCCCAAAAATTTGTCCAATCTCCTTCTAAAATGAAGAACAACATGGGGTATTTATCGGTGGATTTCCCCCTAAAACCGAGCTTAAATTCAAAATAAAGGGCCCAAAAATAATGATTTTGGAACGGATTTTTAGGGGTATGGGTCGCGGTGAGAGGGGATGGGTTGGTGGTGTCAGGCGGCGGTGTTGGCGAGTGGTGTTGTCAGGTGTAGGGTGCGGCGACGTAGGGTCGGGGGCGTAGGGGTAGGGTGGCGGCGATTGGGAGAGTTAGGGGTTTAGGTTTTTATGTTTTTGGGGTTTTTTTTTTTACTTTTTTGGGTTTTTGGGGAATTAAAAGGGTAGGGAATGGGTCGGGTCATGGGTGGGCAGTTCGGGTTTCGCGGCCGACGGGTTGGGCTGCGGGTGAGTTGGGCTGGTGGAATGTTTGAGAATGGGGTTTTGGGTTTAATTATTTTGGGTAGAAGTTTGGGAAAAAGGGTGTTGGGTCACCGAGTGGTAAACGGGTTTGGGGAATTAAATTTGGACGAATTAGTTTTGGTGATGGGTGAAAATTGTTTTGGGTTAGAAAATAAAATGGGTTATGGATTTAAAAATATAAAAGGGGGTTTTAATATTAAAAAATATATTTTTTGTTTTTTTTTGTAAAAGATGTGAATTATTTAAAATAACATAACGATGTGATAATAATAAAATATAATATAATATTTACGAAATGTTTAATGCTTGATAAAAAATGGAAATGCGATGCAATTTTGCGAGAATAAAATAACATAGAATTTTCGGATAAAACTTATGATTATTATAAAAATGCAAATGATAAAAAATGCGAATAATAATAATAATAAGAGGATATACACATATATGCCTATATTTTAAAATTATTTTAAAAGTGTCAAAATATTAAAAATTACGAATAAAATCATAAAAGATGGGACAAAATTGGGTGTCAACAGATGCCCCTCTTTGGACGGAGACGATGAAAGAGTTTTCGGCCAAAGAAGTTGACTGAGTAGCCAATTTTGTCCTGATCATCGGGACTGCATGGTAAGAAATAGAATTCCGAGGGGGTAGAGAAGTTGCAAATAGATGGTGCACATTCAAGAAACAATGCCCCAGTGTCGACTTAGGATGACACTGGTCGCAGATGCGAGAAACTAATGGAAAAAGTGGATTGACGTTCGAAGTAGGTCGTTAACCAATTTACCTCGGTTCGTCGTAAGAGATAGTTCCACGCTGTGATGAAGTTCCTGCAAATTAAAAACTCCTGCAAACTAAAGCTTAAGATATAATTAGTGTATAACTGCTGAGAAAAATTGTAGAGAAAATAACTTGGAAATACCCGCATTAGGAGGTGGGCGCCTGACTGAAATTAAAATACCCGCATTGTAAGGTGGGCGCCTGACTGAAATTAAAATACCCATATTATGAGGCGGAGTGCTTGAAATGACGTCGTTGGATCGACGTGTTGTGTTGAAGACGTCGTTGTAATTATGTTGACGTCGATGTTGTATAGACTTTGCTGATGTCGTCGTTGTATAGACGTTGTTGATGTTGTCGTTGTCGTAAAAATAGTTGTCGTGCTGCCGTAACGTCGTGGACGTTGTTGTAATGTGGTTGAAGATAGTTGATATGCTGCAGTAACGTTAATGACGTTGTTGTAATGCTGTAAAAGATAGCTGCTGCGTTGAAGACGTTATTGTAATGTTGTTGACGTCGTTGAGATGCAGTAAAAGATATTTGTTGTGCTGCAGTAACGTCAATGACGTTGTTGTAATGCCGTAAAAGATAGCTGCTGCGTTGAAGACGTCATTGTAATGCTGTTGACGTCGTTGAGATGCGGTAAAAGATAGTTGCTGCATTGCCGTAAAAGATAGCTGCTGTTTTGAAGACGTCATTGTAATGCTGTTGACGTCGTTGAGATGCTGTAGAAGATAGTTGTTGTGTTGTCGTAAAAGATAGCTGCTGCGCTGAAGACGTCATTGTAATGCTGTTGACGTCGTTGAGATGCGGTAAAAGATATTTGTTGTGCTGCAGTAACGTCAATGACGTTGTTGTAATGCCGAAGATAGCAGCTGCGTTGAAGACGTCATTGTAATGCTGTTGACGTCGTTGAGATGCGGTAAAAGATAGTTGTTGTGTTGCCGTAAAAGATAGCTGCTGCGTTGAAAACGTCATTGTAATGCTGTTGACGTCGTTGAGATGCGGTAAAAGATAGTTGTTGCATTGCCGTAAAAGATAGTTGATGGGTTGTCGCAAAAGATAGTTGCTGCGTTGAAGACGTCATTGTAATGTTGTTGACGTCGTTGTAAACCTGTAAAAATGATTGTCGTGCTGCCATAAGGTCGATGACGTTATTGTAATGTTATCCTGTTGTAAGAGATGTAAGTGACGTCCTTGCCGTCAGTTTGCTGTAATAGGATTCCACGTTGTGCTGAATCTTCTGCCGATCCAAACTTATGTGAATTGAAATGTCGTCCTGGCACGGGCGAAAATGTGATGCGACGTCTTTGCCGTCGGGTTTGCCTTGTTGTCGTTCTTTGTGATTCGAAATAACATCTTTGTGCAGACATAATAGTCGGGACCCTGTAGGTCAAGATGATGTCTTCGTATAAATGCAGAACAAGAACGTAATCCTTGTAGTGAGTTGTGGTGCCGAAATTCTTTGGGGAATTGATCATAACTGATGTGGTTTCCCTGCTTTTTCAACCTGAAGAACCTGTACTCAAAGAAAATTTGTGAGTTTGGGGAGGGGCGGTTGATTCGCGTTGACTTGGTAGCTTTGGCTCTTGATAGCTGCATGTCCTGCTGATTCGGACCTGTAGCCCCTGTCTGGTTCCCAGTCTTGGCTAACCGTTAATGAAAATAATTTGTTTATAAGAAAGTATGCTTATCATTAAAAAGTTCTTGTCGAACTTTAATGAAAATATTTATTGAAAATGATTTGCTTATAAGAAAGTATGCATATTAGTAAAAAATCTTGTCAAACTCTAATGAAAATATTTGGTGAAAATAAATTGTGTATAAGAAAATATGCATATTAGTAATAAAAATCTTGTCAAACTCTAATGAAAGTATTTGTTGAAAATAAATTGCTTATAAGAAAGTATGCATATATGTAAATGTCTGTCGAGCAGCGACATGCGGTGAAACAAAGCAAACGTCTTATCCAAAATCCTCTTAGGCTGAAGACTTAGTTTGCCGATGCTTTTCCATGTTTATCGGCGTCCTCCGGCAGTGATCCCTTAAAAATGCCCCAGTTTTCGATATGTGAGAATGACGATCTTTTGAACGGACAACCGAGTCTTGTGTAGATTGCTTGCCTGTCCTATCAGGGTGATCAGATGGGTGCATTTTTTCATATGTGATATAAAGGAGAAAATATTTCCTAATGGTGGGACCGAAGCCGATTTAGGCCGCCTACGTATCCCCATGAGGGAATCAGGTCATGACGTAGTTCATTACAAGCGAAGGAGATTTGTAAGGGTTTTTCTAAAGATGGGACCGAAGCCGAAGTGGCCGCCTACGTATCCCGCCGAGGGAATCAGGTCATAACGTAGTTCAGGTTACAAGTAAAAAGGAACTTGGAGAAATTTGTGATCTAAAGAAACGGAACCCTAAGTGGGTTCTATGCGTATCCCGCCGAGGGAGCTCAACTTTTACAACATAGAAAAAAGTATTACATAGAGAATAACTAATCTTAGATATGGTATCTCTTCACTGCATCTGCATTGATGGTTTTTGGCCATTCTATTCTGATAAGGTTGCCCCGGACAACTGTGTCCATCTGCTTTTCATCAATCAGTCTACTAGTATTTGATTATGTATCCACTTGACTGCGAAAGATATAATATTGCCCAGTAGAAGTCCTGATCGTAGTATGGTAGCCCAAGAGTACAAATGGCAAATGTCCGTGCCAATGCTTGTAACTATCAACCATCTTGATGTTTCATCCAAATCTGGCTTTGACTTATTCCAAAAATGCCTCGATTCTTCCGGTTGTGAGTCTTCCTTATATTCTTCGAAGTCTTGCTTGTTGTTTGAGACTTTGTTTGCTTGTTTCATTATATGTCACATATTGCCGACAAATTAGTTTGCATGATGAAAAAGAAAAGAAAATTATTAAACAAGACAGATTTTATAATAGCAAAAGCAATGCAGATTTGTCATTTTAAGCTTTCAAAAGGTAGAGGCAAAACACATTAAATGCATATATGTGATTCAGGCCTCAATCTGAATCGCATTGTTTCATTAAATATTAATGCAGTTAACTAGTTTCTGGGAGAAACAAGGCCAGGGCACATGTCCAATTTTCCCAAAACATCTCCTTGCTCTGCATCCCAACTGGTTGAGTCTCTAGCGTAATCACCGAGAATCATATTGCTTTTTGCTTCTTTTTCAGCAATGAAAAATCTTTTGAATCCCTTCACGAGGTTGGCTGCATTGTCCTCCTTTGATTCCTGAGTGGCGCATGCTTTGACGAATGACTGACCCAGAAGTGGAACAGGCTTTGGTAAAGAAGCGTCTCCCTTCCTTCGGAGATTGGTTGATAAGACTTTTTCAAGAAAAGATAATGCCATGACCCGCGACTTTGGAGGAAACACTTCTACTCCAAACGGTGCCCTCACTTGGACTGTAATCATAGGGGTGATAAAGGCCGATGATTCAACATTTTCCTCTCTCTGGACTGGCACAATGGTTCCTTCCAAGTTGTGTTATTCATCAACAGTAATCATATTTACGTTGGCATCGTCATGATTTGGCAAAGGGTTATTATTTACATTAAAGGAAGGTCCTTTCAGTTGGATAACTCCTTCTTTGATCAATGTCTCAATTTTGTTTCTGAGGGCATAGCAATTTTCAGTGTCGTGTCCAGGGATTCCCGAGTGGTATGCACAATGCTTAGTCTTATCGTGCCATTTGGGAACAAGATTAGGGACATTTCCTGGGATGGGCTGGAGTATTCCTGCGGTTTTCAGTCTTTCATATAACTGGGCTCGAGGTTCGGCTAAAGGTGTATAGGTTTTGGCTGGCTTTCTTTCGTATTTTGCGCGAGTGCAGGTGCATTTGGTGCATGGACTTGTGGATGAGGTAAGTATGCGGGCTGATATTGTGGGGGATTCGGATAGACAGGCGCTCGAGGCAGGCTATATATTGGATGGGTATGGTAGACAGGGTAGGGATCAGGTGGGTATTGATAGTAAGGCTGAGGGCTTTGGGCGTATGGGTAATAATAGGAAGGCTGAGGACTTTGGTTGTTTTGATTGTAGTAGGGAGGCTGGGGTGATGGCATTTGGTAGGTTGACATTTGATTTGACCTATGTTTCTGAACTGTCACCACAGAAGACACTCCGTCTCTCTTTCTCTTTACTGCTCCCTCAAATGAGTCTGATTGGATTGTCTCACTCGTTGCTTGCAATGCTACAAAGTTTGTAATTCTTCCAGTTTTGATTCCCTCTTCTATGAAATCTCCCATCCTTATAACTTCAGAGAAATTTCGTCCTATGACGCTTATCATTCTCTTATAGTATGTTGCATCCTTCAAAGATTGTACAAAGAGAGTGGTCATCTCACTTTCTTCTATCGGGGGTTGAACTTTCGCTGCTTCTGCCCTCCACTTCATGGCATATTCTCTGAAGGTCTCTGTGGACTTCTTTTCCAACTTCATCAGATAAAATCTATCCAAAACTGTGTCAGTGTTGAATTTAAATATGTCTACGAAATCTTGTGCCATCGTGCCCCAGTCATGCCATTTTCGCGGGTCTTGACTTGTGTACCAGTCGAGTGCTTCTCCTGTCAAACTCCTTATGAATAACTTCATTATGATGGCCTGGTTTTTACCTACCCCAACCAGTTTGTCGCAGTATGATCTTAAATAAGCGTGAGGATTTCCTTTCCCATCAAACAAGCCAAATTTTGGCACCTTATATCCTACATGTAATTCAATGTCGGGATGCATACACAGATCTTCGTACTCAAGTGCTTCATGTCCCTTGCTGGTTTGGATATTCTTGAATGCCTCTTTTAGGCTGTAAATCTCTCTAGCCACACTTTCATCGGTTCTGATCCTTACCCGCCTGTCCATTTCTTCACACTGGCTGATTTCCTGAAGAGCCATGTTTGGTACTGTGGTAGTGAAAGGTTGGGCTTCCGTTGTGTATACTTGTGGAACACATTGTTCCTTGTGTTGGATTGCGCGGTGATTTTATGTGAGAGGGGTGTTTTGGATGAGTGTGGTAATTTGGGTATGTGGAGTTGTGAATGAGGCCGGATCATTTTGTAGCGGGCTTTGTTGCGGACTTGCTTGCGGGTTAGTGTGTTGTGGATTGGTTTTGCATAGTGGCGAATTATCGGGGAGGTTTTGGGGAAATGGCGGTTCAGAAGATGAGAAAATTTGTGGTGCAGTTGCATTCGTCCCTTGTTCAGGGAGTGGGGTATTGGCGCTAATGGACAGGTTGGTGAGATTTTGGAGCCGCTCTATCTCAGTCTGCATGGCTGCCATCTGTTGTAACAGTTGGGCGATGTATTTTTCTTGGGTGGTAGCATTTCTATTTTCCGAAGCCTCTGGTTCATCTCTGGAAAGAGTGGTAAGTTCGAGCCGATCTGTTGGATGCATCTGAATCGATCATTTCTTTGAAGGATTGTGTCTTTGACCTCGTGAAGTAGGGATGATCCGCCAGTTTTAGTCAACGCAAATCAACCTTTGGGAAAATAATCTAGACAAAATAAACCTTCTAAAAAAATGAAGAAAATCAAGTTAGTATAAGGCGAGTAATTATTGCTTTAAATAATGTGCACATAGTGAAAAAGCAGGAGAAAACAACAAAATGATTGTAAGGCAATTAAATGCGCATCCAAATATACATGGGGCCTCCCTTATGCCGGAGGTGGGCCTAAACGCAAGATATGCGGGATTACGACAGATTTGATCTAAGCTGCTAAACTGCAATGCTTTGTCGGAAATGAGACAAAATGAATGTACATTTATCAATTTCAGCATGTCATGATTAGTCTTGGATTAGTCTATCCTTATCACGCTACACATAATAGGATGATTGGTCGTTGGGTTGTGAGACCCGTAGACATCTTTGGCGGATTTCTTAATTGTGGAGTCGATACCAAGGATCGACCCACCTAAGGTGTATGCATGCATGACTAAAAATAAAGGGTGGTATAGCTCTATCTTAAATTTTCTAAGATTTGGCTGACTAGACACAAGGTTCCCGAGCGGACTACTCGAGTGAGAAGGCTACGCGGCCACCGGATGGTCTGGTCACTCCGCGCATACGCCAACTCTCCTAAAATTTGGTAGATTGAAAGAAATTTGCGGGTGCGCAAAACACACCTCGCGTGTAGTGTGTGATAGTGTCAATTTTCCAGAGTGGAAGAAATATGAGCGAAATGTCAATTTAGGAAAAGCAGTAAGAGAATATAATAATTTAAAGCAGTTTATACAAAAAAAATTTCATAAAGGAAACAAATCAAAGCATTACATCAAACAAAGAGTGAAAGTAAAGCACAAATAATTAACCTAAATTTGCTATGGTTAAGAACCTGAAAAATCCCCAGTGGAGTCGCCATGCTGTCGCGCCCGAATTTCGACCTTGCTCGGGTCAAAGCGGAGCGCGGACGTGTTCGGTGATTCCTGGGTAAAAGGGTTGAGGAGTCGCCACCTAATTTTTTTTACGGTGAATTAGAACACCTAAATATTTAAACTAAATGCTGCAATGTAACTCCAATTTTAAGGTCTGCGAAACTAATGAGATTCTAGGTAAGAGTTCTTTATTATCCTAAAGGGAAGGGGTTAGGCATCCTTTAAGATCCGCTAACTTGCGGTTCTCCGGTCAAACTCAGGTTAATTATTACTAGAAAAAATACATGTTTGAAGTATGAAGTTAAAGATGTTTGCAAATAATTAATGAAAGAGATGCATTTTGTACATGTATGCATTCGAATGACATAAAAAGAAAGATACATGTAAAGTTTTGGAAAATATGCATTTGTGACAATAAATTATTTATAATGCCAAAGAAGTAAAATTTTGGGAATCATTGAATTGTAAATTGACAAAAGATAAACTTATTCGGAATGATTAATAAAGCAAATAAAGATGACAAAAGTTATTTTGAAAATCTTGAATACGCGTGACGAGCCTAAAATAAATAACTAGCGGAGGGTTTCTAAGTTTGAATTTAATCGAGCCTACAAATAAATAAGCTAGCGACGGGTTTCAAATCTTAAACTACCCTATGAATTAATCCTAAGTTTGCCTATTCTAAGCATTTCAATAGTTACATAAGTGCGATAAATAATATTACAATACAAAGCGGGATAAAAGCTGAATTAAAGAAAGAAATAAAATAAATAAACACCGAGGAATAATCTGCCTTAATTTACTTTAATCCCTGCAAGCTGTCAAGAACAAACGGTTAGAAACAGTTAAATATAAATAACTTCATATCCGTATTCAAAACAGTGAATGTTTTGATCACGGAGGAACTCGAACTTAAATTTTGAAAAGAACATTCCAATCACGTCGTGGCTGCAAACATATGACTAATGTGGTTTATTTTGATTGTCTCGCCTACTAAACGTGTTGGTCTCTCGGGTGAAATAGAAAAGATCACTATAATCACGTCGTGGCTGCGAATATATAACTTGTTGGTTATTTTAGTCACCTCGCCTACTAAACATGTTGATCTCGGATGAAATAAAAAGGTTTAAGTCTCATCATTGCCCAGAAGTTATATTTCCGTCTTTACGACTGTGGAGGCCTCAAAATCGACGGATATTTTTCATCGGCCAGTGTAGTATCGTGTTCAAATCAGCGAAATTAAATTAAAGCAGGAAGCAGTGAACAGTGGGCAGTAAGCAGTGAACAGTAAGCAGTAAGGCAATTCCCGAGAAGACGGGATGTTTAGTAAAAAATAGTAAAACAGTAAATATCCGTTGCCCGGATACTTAAAACAGTGCTGAAAAAACAGAGAAATGAAACGAAAGAAAAGTGTGGCCTCGAATTCAATTTCGTCGGCCTTGATGCAATATTAATAAAACAATAAAACAGTAAAAGCAACGAGCAGTGAGCAATTAAAGTATCAGGCCAAGTTACGAAGTGCGGAAATATCCAGATCGGGTCGACCCGACCCGACCCGGATCAGTGACCCGACCCGAATTAAATTTCAGCACCAATTTTAGATAACCAAGAACAAAATGTGAAATGCAAGAATTCCGGGAAATATTCAAATCGGGTCGACCCGATCCGGGTCAGTGACCCGACCCGAATCAGGTATCGAATCCGAAATCAAATGATCCAAACCCGAATCTGATTTTAACACCAAATTCAGATAACCAATAACAAGAAAATGAAATGCAAGAATTCTGGGAATATCCAAATCGGGTCGACCCGACCCGACCCGAATCAGTGATCCAAACCCGAATAAGATTTTAACACCAAATTCAGATAACCAATAACAAGAATATGAAATGCAAGAATTCTGGAAATATCCAAATCGGGTCGACCCGACCCGAATTAGTGATCCAAACCCGAATCAGATTTTAACACCAAATTCAGATAACCAATAACAAGAATATGAAATGCAAGAATTCTGGAAATATCCAAATCGGGTCGACCCGACCCGGATCAGTGACCCGACCCGAATCAGTGATCCAAACCCGAATCAAATTTTAACACCAAATTCAGATAACCAATAATAAGAATATGAAATGCAAGAAATTTGGAAAACCCAAACCGGGTCGACCCGACCCGAATCAGGTATCGAATCCGAAATCAAATGTTCACCAAATTCAGATAACCAAACATACATGAATATGAAAATGCAAGAATTCTGAAAATGTTACCCAAACCGGGTCGACCCGACCCGAATCAGGTATCCAAAATCCGAAATCAAATATTGACCAACTTCAGATAACCATCATACATAAATATGAAATGCAAGAATTCTGAAAATGTAGCCCGAACCGGGTCGACCCGACCCGAATCAGGTATCCAAAATCAGAGAATCAAAAGTGGAGAATAAACCTTTTCGGACTTGATTCTTGAATAACAAGGAGGGCAAATGCTTACAATCAAGAACACAACAAAATATTTATATCCAATTTGGACCTCCGAAAAAAAAAACCTTTTGAAAATCCTCCTAAAAATCTGTCCAATCTCCTTCTAAAATGAAGAACAACATGGGGTATTTATAGGTGGATTTCCCCCTAAAACCGAGCTTAAATTCAAAATAAAGGGCCCAAAAATAATGATTTTGGAATGGGTTTTTAGGGGTATGGGTCGCGGTGAGAGGGGATGGGTTGGTGGTGTCAGGCGGCGGTGTTGGCGAGTGGTGGTGTCAGGTGTAGGGTGCAGCGACGTAGGGTCGGGGGCGTAGGGGTAGGGTGGCGGCGATTGGGAGAGTTAGGGGTTTAGGTTTTTATGATTTTGGGGTTTTTTATTTTTTGGGTTTTGGGGAATTAAAAGGGGTAGGGAATGGGTCGGGTGATGGGTCGAGGCTTGAGGTGGGCAGTTCGGGTTCAGAGGTGACGGGTTGAGGCTGCTGGGTGAGTTGGGCTGGTGGAAGGTTTGAGAATGGGGTTTTGGGTTTAATTGTTTTGGGTAGAAGTTTGGGAAAAAGGGGTGTTGGGCAGTAGGAGTGGGTAAACGGGTTTGAGGGAATTAAATTTGGGCCAATTAGTTTTGGTGATGGGTGAAAATTCTTTTGGGTTAGGAAATAAAATGGGTTATGGATTTAAAAATATAAAAGGGGGTTTTAATATTAAAAATATTTTTTTGTTTTTTTTTTGTAAAAGATGTGAATTATTTAAAATAACATAACGATGTGATAATAATAAAATAAAATATAATATTTGCGAAATTAATGCTTGATAAAAAATGGAAATGCGATGCAATTTTGCGAGAATAAAATAACATAGAATTTTCGGATAAAACTTATGATTATTATAAAAATGCAAATGATAAAAAATGCGAATAATAATAATAATAAGAGGATATACACATATATGCCTATATTTTAAAATTATTTTAAAAGTGTCAAAATATTAAAAATTACGAATAAAATCATAAAAGATGGGACAAAATTGGGTGTCAACATTCATTAGAACACAATTCAAATGAGAAATAAAAAACATTCAGTGTGATAATGGGAAAGAGTATGACAATAGGGTGTTTCGGGAGTTCTGTGAAAATAATGAGATCAATTTTTATTTTTCATGCCCTAATACATCTTCACAAAATGGGAAAGCCGAACGCAAAATTCGTTCCATAAATAACATTGTCCGCACTCTCTTACTTCATGCTTCCATACCCCCATATTTTTGGCATTATGCTCTTCAAATGGTGACATATCTCCTTAACATAATTCCTTCCAAAAGTCTGACATATTCTTCCCCCCTCCAAATCCTATATAATAAGAACCCTTCTTATTATCATCTTCGGGTTTTTGGGTGCTTGTGTTATCCTTTATTCCCATCCACTATAATTAACAAACTTCAGGCTAGGTCTACTCTGTGTGTATTTTTGGGTTATCCGTCTAATCATCGTAGTTACAAATGCTTTGATTTATCCTCCAAGAAAATCATAATTAATCGTCATGTCATTTTTGATGAAACTCAATTTCCATTTACGAAAGTTCATACTCCCGAACCTAGTTCGTATAATTTTTTCGATGACCAAATCTCCCCGTATATTATTCGGCATTTTTTGGATATCTCCGACTTTTAAAATTCTCCAGTGGACCTTGCCATTGGTCCCAACAACTCGTCTCGGTCGACTCTGCCGTCTTCTCAGGCAGTTTTAGTGATTGGGCGATCCGACCCAACAGGCTGGTCGATTCGATTCTTGTTTTCTCATTGGAGTCTGCTTCAAGAATTGGGCCAGCAGGCCTACTGCCTGTTGGCCAGTCCATCCCGAGCCCAAAAAATTCCCAAAATCCGCCCACCTCTTCCTCGAGTCTTAGACCAGTCACTCGTAGTTAACGGGGTATTTTTACACCAAAAATACATTTTAATCTACATTTGAATGTCTCTAAATCCCCCTTGCCCCGTAATCCTGTGTCTTCTTTAAACGACCCGAATTGGAAAATTGCTATGACTGATGAATATAATGCTCTTATTGATAATAAGACGTGGGAGTTGGTGCCCCGTCCCTCTGGTATTAATGTTATCAGGTCTATATTGATTTTTACTTATAAGGAAAATTTGGATGGTTCATTCGCTCGACATAAGACACGGCTTGTGGGTGATGGTAAGACTCAGCATGTTGGGATAGATTGTGGTGAGATGTTTAGTCCGATGGTCAAGCCGGCTACCATTCGCACTGTGCTTAGCTTGGCTCTTTCAAAGGCATGGCCTATTCATCAGTTGGATGTCAAGAATGATTTCCTACATGGTGATCTCAAGAAGCTTGATCTATATGCATCGGTAGATTGGGATTGAGGATCCTAAACATCCTCATCATGTCTGTTTATTGAAGAAGTCCTTATATGGGCTTAAGTAATCTCCACGGGCCTGGTATACGAGGTTTGCTGACTATGTTTTGACTATTGGGTTCACTCACAGCAGGTCAGATAATTCCTTGTTCATCTACAGTCGTGGTTCGTCCTTGGCCTACATTCTGTTGTATATGGATGATATCATTTTGACTGCCTCTTCCAATGCCTTACGCCAGTCTATCATGGCCATGCTCAGCTCTGAATTTGCTATGAAAGACTTAGGGCCCTTGAGTTACTTTTTGGGGATTGCCATCAAGCGTCATTCAGATGGTTTGTTTTTGTCTCAAAGAAAGTATGCGACTGAGATCATCGAGAGGGCTGGGATGTCATCCTGTAAGTCCAGTTTCACTCTAGTTGATACAAAGCCCAAGCTTAGTGCCGCGGCCGGCGCACCATACAAGGACTCGACCCGCTATCGCAGTCTTGCAGGGGCCCTTCAGTATCTTACTTTTACATGACCGGATTTTACGTATGCCGTCCAACAGGTGTGTTTATTCATGCATGATCCCCGAATTGAGCACATGAATGCAATCAAACGCATCATTAGGTATATTCAGGGTACACTGGACTATGGTTTGCATTTATATCCTTCATCTCCATCCACACTTGTATCTTACACATATGCTGATTGGGGTGGTTGTCCAGACACCAGACGCTCGACGTCTGGCTACTGTATGTTCCTTGGCAACAACTTGGTCTCCTGGTCGGCGAAGCGTCAGGCAACTCTATCCCGCTCAAGTGCAGAGGCCGAATATCGAAGGGTAGCTAATGTGGTCTCAGAATCATGTTGGCTACGTAATTTGCTTTTGGAGATTCATTGTCCCATTCAGAAGGCAACCTTGGTATATTGCGATAACATTAGTGCCATCTACCTTTCAGGTCACCCGGTTCAGCACCATCGCACTAAGCATATCGAAATGGAAATTCACTTTGTCCGTGAAAAAGGTTGCTCGGGGTCACGTTCGCTTATGCCATTCCCGTCTCGTTATCAAGTTGAAGACATCTTTACCAAGGGTCTACCCGCGGTCCTTTTTGAAGATTTTAGGGACAGTCTCAGCGTTCGAAGACCGCCCGCTATGACTGCGGGGGAGTGTTAAAAAAGGTATATATACCCGTGATATACACTTGATATACAGAGGTGTATATCATGGGATAACAGAAGCAGTGGCCCAGCTCGACAGTCACGGTAGCCCATCTCGGGAGCCCATCACGGGCAGATTACAAGATTGCAATCTTGTATATATGGTATATATATTTGGTGTATATTGTAGTGTATTTATTACCTAAATTATGATTATACACTTACCATAATTGTATAATTAAAATTATGGTAGAATAATGTTTTAGGAGTAGAATATGAATATGATTCTCCTATTTTGTAACTTGTATAAATACCTTTCAATTAATGAAAATAATTAAAGGGATTATTTCTTTCACATAGACATGGGCATCCGAGTGGGTAATTTAGTTGTCACAAGTACGTGAAAAGTCCAAACTTTAAATTCGTTGTTTGGCCCCTCAAATATGTGTGAATTTTTGTCAACACCTCTATATGGTTTAGGACATCTACTAGCTCTACTCTAGGATTGAATAATGAAAATGGAATTTGAATGGTAGTGTCCAGTCAAGTAGTTAGTCCTGCGTTCCATATTTCGCCTCGTTTATGGTCAATGAGTATTAGAAATAAATTGAAAATTTTAAAATGAAATACATGCTTGGTAATATTTTTTGTTTAAGTGGTTATTGCAGATAAATTACATTTTGTTGAAGATGTATAGTGTTTGTAGGAAGGAATAAGTTCAGCAACATGTTGGCTCACACAGCTCTTTACCTATTAATTTACTTTGTTTTAATTTGACTTTGAAAAAAAAATCACTTATCCTATTTATAATGCGCATATTCTCTTGTTACATTTATTTCAAACAATAAATAATTGGAAAGTAATTTTTGAAAGTCACATTTTAAGAAGGGGTGGGGCTTAAAAACTGAAGTGGTAGGGGTTTGGGGAGTGGAAGATAGAATGGATTATGAAATCTCTACTAATTTAAAAGAATTTTTGGGAAAAAATCTAAAAGATTTTGGGGGTTATGGCAGACACCAAAATTGCCACCATCAACGGTTCACCATTGTAAAGCATTTTGTTATTTTCGTAACTTTATATTTCTAGGTATCAACCGCCCCACCCCCACCTTAAGGAAAAGGCAAAGTGGATGTTGGTTGGTTCTGAGAAAAACAGGGGGTAGGGTATGAGCATCCTTCCTTCTTCCTCTTTTCTTTTTTTCTCCTATTAATATTTGATTTTGCAGTTTTTCATCCTTTTTGTTCTCTGTTTTATTATGTTGCAGCAACAGTCATCCTCGATAAAAGAGGCAAATTACGTGCGCTATGTGATTAAAAAATAAGACTTGGATTTAACTCAACTTAAGAAATTAGTTATGCGAAAATTGTCCAAAATCATATAAAAGAAAACAATTGAGGTAATACTATATTTGATCAATACCATTTAAGTTGTACTCGATTATTTTAACATTAGTGAATTTATTCGCGCTTCGCACGGCCATAAAAACACTAATAATTTACTAAATAATAAATAGAAGGGGTATATATATATATATATATATATATATATATATATATATATATATATATATACTAAGTAGATAATTGACTGAGAACTACGTATCAACTTTACAAATTGCTAGAAATATGCAAATTACCACCATATATTGGACAGTATAATTATCAGTGATTAAGTATTAAGGATATTAGGAGAAAACTGCTTTAAGTTTAATGTATCAGTAAATATTGATGGTATGTGGGGTGAATCAATGATTTAATTGTGATTTATAGCATGTACATAGGTAATTCTTGTAAATGAATATTTAACGCGTGCGTCTTTTTTAATCCAATTAATTAGTTGTTACGCCTCTTAATTTCACGTTCCGTCGTGTTGTCAATGGATACTAATATTCTGGAAAGAGGTGTGACCTTACAAAAGGATAATGAAGACTATAGCTTGTTTATAGAAGTACCAGAGTGTATGAAAGTTAAATGGATCAAAACAATTACGTTTCGAAAGGCCAAGTGGCTTATGAGCTTGAACTACCCTCAAAATTGGAAGTAATTCACCCGGTAATCCATGTATCGATGTTGCGCAAGTGCATAGGAGATCCCTCCTGCATCACCCCCGTGGAGGATATGAAAATAATTAAGGATTTAACCTATGAAGAGACTCATGTAGACATTCTAGATCGCTATGTTCAGAAGTTGAGAACTAAAAAAGTTGTCTTCGTTAAGGGGTTTTGGAAGAATAACAATATAGAAGAAATGACGTGGGAAGCCGAAGAATACATGAGATCCAGATATCCTTATTTGTTTCAATCTCCTGGTTTATACTGACACTCGTGCGGTATGGTCACCTTACTCTTACTTCAGTTATCGACCTTAATTTATATCCTTGTTTAGGTAATAATGTGGGGACAAATATGGTAGATACATCTCAGAGTATAGCAAAACATAGTTAAGGTGAGTTATGACTAACATTCTTTGGTTCCTGCACATATATAGACGGTCGTGTGAGGCCAAGTTGATGTTGTTTTGTTATTATATTTCCCTGTGTGGCGTTGGATATGTGTTGGGTTGTTTAACAGATTTTGGATTGTCCTATTTACAAAGGAAACTCCGTCAAAATTTTCAGAACTCTTGAGGGTTAATAATATTCTCAACATTCACGGACGAATGTTCCTAAGGGGGGAAGGATGTTACGCCTCATAAGTTTTGCGTTCTGTCGTGTCGTCAATGGATACCAACATCTTGGGAAGAGGTGTGACCTTACGGAAGGATAATGAAGGTTAAAGTTTTTTTATAGAAGTGACGTACTATGGAAGTTAAACGAATCAAAGAAATTATGTTTCGACAAAATCAGCAGAATTCCCGATTTGACTATCCAAATTGACGGACTGTCCAAAATTATACGAACCGTCAAAATGGGCTGGTCCATCGTCAATCTGCCTGCAGAATGCCAGGCCTCAAATTTGATTTTGACGGTCCAGATAGACGGACCGTATAAAATTGTATGGACCGTCAGAATGGACCGTACATTTGGACGGGTGCAAATTTCTTTTCGGGTATAAATTAATTTGACCGATTTGGAGCCCTCATTTTCATCAAGAATCAATCTAAAACTGTCACCAAACCCTCTCTAAGGTACCATGACATCCTAAGTCTAAATCTAAGCCAAAATAAGCAAAATCAACATGGTAAACCCCGTGGTTATCGTAATAATCATCTTTTTCTTATAGAATCGATTTTGAAAAATCCTTGGAGGCGAAGTAACGTGCTGTTTTGAGACGATTATGGTGTGTAAAATATAAGTTTTATCCTCCTCTACCTATTCTTATCGTTAATAGATGATTTGAAATAAGTTGTGAAAGGATCTACATAGTTAAAACTCGTAAACTTGTGAAATTGTGGTTGTATGACTTGTTGGGCTGTTTTACTTGAAGTATAAGGTGAAATCGATAATTAAACTAGTTGTATGTATTGTGGAATTACGTAAAGTACGGTTGGAGGATTGTGGAATCGAATTACATAAGTTTTCCTTGTAAAAGAAGCCTAAGAATCCTATGTACTTAAGTTGTCCGATGATATGCCTACGTGATCTTCTCTATAGGAGGACTCCGAGAGAAAATTATGGCCAAGATCCACCAGTCCATGTATTTAATTTCATCCTGGCTCGACAAAGATATACCATGACCTCTGATAGGTTTACTGGTAGAATGATATGACGAAATATATCGCAACATTTGTAGCTCAAAGCCCGAAATGTCAGGAAGTTAAGATCGAACATCAGAAGTTTGGGGGCTTGATTCAGAATATTGAAATCCCTACTTGGAAATGGGAGATGATCAATATGGATTTTATCATCCGGTTACCCCATTCTTATCGGAAGTTTAGTTCCATTTGGGTTATCGTCGACAGGCTTACGAAATCGGACCATTTTCTACCTGTTTGCACTACTTTTTTGACTGAGGATTATGCCAAGCTATATATTAAGGAAATAGTTCAATTGCTTGGTCAGGCCGAGCTCACAATCCAAATGTTTGAAGGATCTATATGTTTCGGAGAGGTGAGAAGAGGTGTAGCGCGGTCTGGTCAGCGCATCTGTTTTGGGTACAGAGGGCCATGTTCAACTCTATGTATTCCTCTATCCGTAGAGTACCTTGAATGTACAGAAATGGCTATAACAGAGTTTCTCACAAATATATAAATTTGATATTTTTAGATACCTTTTCAGATCTATTGCCAATACTAAGTAGCGGTCCAAAATTTGTATCCATTTTTCCTGATATTATGCATGGATCAGGTATATCATGGCGAATTCTTCAGAAAAAATTGTGTCTTCCATGCTCTTTTGGAAGACCCAATCACATAATTTCATTATCTCCTTTCTAAGACTTCCATTTCATCTGCTATTTTTTAGGAATAAAAAAGGATAAACAGATGGAGTCGAGCTTTGTATTGGATTTCAAAGGTAGCTGGGACGATCATTTGCCCCTTATCGAGTTCGCTTACAATAACAAATATCATTCCAACATCAAGATGGCCCCGTAGACAGCCTTGTATGGATGAAAGTGTAGATCCCCAGTTGGCTGGATTGAATTAGGTGAAGTCGGATCATTAGGTCCCAATTTGGTTCAGCAAGCAATGAAGAAGGTAAAGCTAATCCAGAAGCACTTATTGACTTCCCAAAGTCGACAGAAATCTTATACAAATGTTCGACATCTCAATTTGGAATTCACAATCGATGATTTGGTATTCCTAAAGGTTTCACCAATGAAAGGTGTTATGCGATTTGACAAAAGAGGGAAACTCAGCCCCAGATATGTCAGACCGTACAAAATTATCTGCAGGATAGGACAAGTGGCTTATGAGCTTGAACTACCCTCAGAATTGGAAGTAGTTCACCTGGTAATCCATGTATCGATGTTGCGCAAGTGCATATGAGATCCCTCCTGCATCACCCCCGTGGAGGATATGAAAATAATTAAGGATTTAACCTATGAAGAGACTCCTGTAGACATTCTAGATCTCCAAGTTCAAAAGTTGAGAACTAAGAAAGTTGCCTCCGTTAAGGTGTTTTGGAAGAATAACAATATAGAAGAAATGACGTGGGAGGTCGAAGAATACATGAGATCCAGATATCCTTATTTGTTTCAATCTCCTGGTTTATACTGACACTCGTGCGATATGGTCACCTTACTCTTACTTCAGTTATCGACCTTAATTTATATCCTTGTTTAGATAATAATGTAGGGACAAATATAGTAGATACATCTCAGAGTACAGCAAAACATAGTTAATGTGAGTTATGACTAACCTTCTTTGATTCCTGCACATATATAGACGATCGTGTGAGGCCAAGTTGATGTTGTTTTGTTATTATATTTCCCTGTGTGGCGTTGGATATGTGTTGAGTTGTTTAATAGATTTTAGATAGTCGTATTTACAAAGAAAACTCTATCAAAATTTTTAGAACTCTTGAGGGTTAAGAATATTCTCAACATTCACAGACGAATGTTCCTATGGGGGGAAGAATGTTACGCCTCATAAGTTTCGCGTTCTGTCGTGTCATCAATGGATACCAACATCCTGGGAAGAGGTGCGACTTTATAGAAGGATAATGAAGTTTATATCTAGTTTATAGAAGTACCGGAGTGTATGGAAGTTAAACAGATCAAAAAAGTTACCTTTCGACGAAATCGGCAGAATTCCTAATTTGACGGTCCAAATTGATAGACTGTACAAAATATTACGAACCGTCAAAATAGACTGGTCCAATGTCAAATTGCCTGCAGAATGGTAGGCCTCAAATTTGGTTTTGATGGTCCAGATTTACGGACCGTACAAAATTGTACGGACCATCAAAATGGACTGTACATTTAGGCGGTGCAAATTTCTTTTCTAGTATAAATCAATTTAGCTGACTTGGCTCCTTTATTTTCATGAAGAACCAACCCTAAAACTCTCCCTAAACCCTATTTAAGGTACCATGACATCCTTCAAATCGAAGCCAAAATAAGCAAAATTAATGTGGTAAACCCCGTGGTTATCGTAATAATCATCTTCTCCTTATTGAATTGATTCCGGAAACTCCTTGGAGGCGAAGTAACTTGCTGTTTTGAGGAGATTATAGTGTGAAAAGGTAATTTTTATCCTCATCTACCTATTCTTATCGTTAATAGATGATTTGAAACAAGTTGTGAAAGGATCTTCATAGTTAAAACTCGTAAACTTGTGAAATCGTGGTTGTATGACTTGTTGGGTTGTTTTACTTGAAGTATATGGTGTAATTGATAATTAAACTAGTTGTATGTGTTGTGAAATTAAGGAAAGTGTTATTGGAAGATTGTGGAGTCGAATTACATAAGTTTTCCTTGTAAAAGAAGCCTAAGAATCCTATGTACTTAAGTTGTCCGATGATATGCCTAAGTGATCTTCACTATAGGATATGGATTCGATATTAATATCAAGTCCTTTATATGATGTAGATAATCATCCATAATGCGTACGAGGCTTGACGGGACGTAAATAACTTCTTTGATAAGGTATGTAAGGCTATCCCCTTCTTTCAAAAACATGAAATCTAAAGTGTTTACCATTTTCAAAAGAAACGATGAAAGCCTCATTCTATTTGTATATCGTTTATCCCTTGTCGTGAGTTGTTTATTGTTATTGTTGTGTTCACATTCATTGATTGGTTGATTGGTTGTCCACAATATCATAAGCCTCCAAAAAGAAATGTCCAAAGAAATAATCGTAGAGTCGACCAAGAGTCGTTCCAAAGTAAAGTCAAAAGTTTCGAATTCCAAAAAGGCCACAAGTACCAGTGTTATCACAGTACAATGTTCACACCACCGAACCTATGCCGATGGGCAGTTATATACCTATATATAAATAATATTTACACCACCATAGCAATAAGTCTGTGGAAAGTTGTACATATAAATTATACACATCGCCTCGCGCTATTGTCGATCGGATAGACACTTATATTTACATCCGTACATATGCCTCAGAGTAAACCTGAGGGAAGTGACATATTATACCTCGAGTTATAAGCCGATGGTAGATTTATGAACCACAATTGTTATACACAGAGTTCAGTACAGTTTCAGAGTTTCATTGTTTGCCTTGTGTGGCTTACAGGTGATCCGAATATCCTATTGCTTTTATTCTTTCCTTTACATCTCATCTCTTCATATTGCATTTATTCCTTCCTTTACAGCTTATATCTTTCATATTATTATCCATGCTTTACATAGCGGTACATTTCTTTCGTATTGACGTCCCTTTTACCCGGGGCACTGTGTGTTCATGCCGCAAGTTCTGATAGGGGCTCTACTAGGCCACATCAGTAGGAGTTATCGAGTTCAGCCATCAGTAAGTAAGCTTCATCTTTCCGAAACTTCCTGGTCAGACATCGGGTATATTTTGCATAGTTGTGTACATAGTGAGTAGGTCGGGGCCCTGTCCCTACCATATGATAACACATGTACTCGTAGAGGCTCATAGACTTGTCTAATATGTGCAGTTGTTGATATATGGCTTTATCGGCCCGGTTATCTTTTGTTACTCGTGTTTCGACCTTGTCGGTCCTATTTATATACATATGTTGGGTTGATCCCTCTTTATTCACCCTCAAAGGTTGTATTACAGTTTGTCTTACAGATTGTGGCCTTGTCAACCCCTCCCACAGTATTGTGATTTGTGTTATGTCTTATTACGGCCTTGTCGGCCGGAGAACATTTTTAATATAAAGAAAGCATTTTACTTCTTTTATTGAATTCGTGCAGAATCCGAATTAGTCACGCTAGGTAGATCACAGAAACAAAATGTTAACAACAATAGCACATGCAATATAATTTTACAAGTGGGATCTGGAAAAGATAGAGTGTAGGCAGAAGATCTTACCCCTATAATTTGTGAGGTAGAAAAGTCATTTCCATTAGAAACCAAACGTTAAGTAGAAAAAATAACTTATATATCCTGAAATGGAAACATATACATGGCATGCGAGTGGGTAATTTAGTTGTCACAAGTACGTGAAAAGTCCAATCTTTAAATTCATTGTTTGGCCCCTCATATGTGTGTGAATTTTTGTCAACACCTCTATATGGTTTAGGACATCTACTAGCTCTACTCTAGGATTGAATAATGTAAATGGAAATTGAATGGTGGTGTCCAGTCAAGTAGTTAGTCCTGCGTAAGGCTGGCTAGTGGGCCGGGTTGGCCCGTCCAGACCCGACCCCGATCCCGCATCGATCCTCCTTAAAAGAAATGGTGGCAGGACTCGAAAACGGGAAGGGACCTGGGCTCATCCTGCCCAGGCCCATCCCGCCCCAGACCCCGCCCCGACCCGACCCTGTCTCGATCCCGAACCCCCTTACAAAAATGACCGTTGCACAACGACCAATTTATATTTTGGCCGTTGTGCAACGGCCATATTTGGCCCCCTACCCCATGAATATTTATTTTAACTCTAAGTTACTATATTTACACTTTAACTCATTTTCTCAACTATAAATACCTCATTTTCTCTTCATTTTATCTCACAAATCTTCCTATAATCTATCAATCTATCTCTCTACAAGTCTACAATTACATTGCCTACTAAATATTTTATTTTATTTGCTTATTTGTATAATTGTAGCAAAGCTCATTTTTATATTAGCAAATGAATATCAACAATACTTACGTTATGCATTATATCATTTTCCTGGCAAAGTATCTATCACTTCTGATATAGGGCGTAGTACTAACGACAATGATTATTTAACTGTAACATGTTATTGGATAGATTATAATTGGTCTATGCAAAAATGTATTTTAGCATATAGATATATTGATGATAGGCATACTGAAAATTTATTGCAGAAAATATTCATTGAAGTTTGCAATTATTATGGTATAACTAACAAAATAATAATTGTTACGTTAGATATTGCTTCTTCTAATAATTATGTTGTGAGATTTTTAAAAAATCTATTAACTCCATTTTTTCCTAATAATTTTCATATAAAATTTGCGTGTCATATTTATAACTTAGTTATGAAGGATGATCTATCACTTTTTGAAGACATTCTTAATTTGCTATAAACGTTATTTTTAGAAGTAATAGAATACAAAGAAAAAAAATATAAAAAAACTTGTCACGATTGTGGACTACCTTATAGAAAAATTACTGAAGAAGTAGCGACTACGTGGAATTCTCTATATGAACAACTACTTGTTGCTTACGATTATAGAAGACCTATAACTTTATTTTTAACGGCCATAATCGAAATCCAACTGATATGTTTGTAGATAACGATTGGGAAAAATTTAGAACTTATTGTATTTTTAGAGAAATTTTTTCAAGCAACTAAAGAATATTCTGGTATATATTATCCTACTATTTCACCTATGTTATTTTATATAGCTCTAATATTTTCGTTACTTAGTGAATATATGGAAAACCATTTTATAAGGCACCTATTAAAAATGTTTATCAAATTAAAAAATGTTTTTTCCCTATTCCACTATTTATATTATTGGTTCTATATTAAATTCGACTATTAAAACAGACGGTTGTAAAACACTTATTGAAACTATTTATGATTGTATAGCAGTACTTCCACCTCCAACTCCAAAAAATCCAAATAAACAACCACATAAGGAACCAACTAAAGAAGAGGTTTCGTCTAACATACACGATGAATGCAAAAAAGTATATACGCATTACCAATAAGAAAGTGTTAGCAACCAACTGGCTTCTATACCATATTCTTCTTCTTCTTCTTCTTCTTCTTCAATACAACCTTATAAAAGACATGTTTCTGCTAATAGTATTGAAAGCCTTAGAAATAGAATGTTTAGTGGTTCCACTTCTAATCAAGTTAGTGAGTTTGATAATTTTGTTTTGCAGGGTGTTGTACCGTACCAAGTAGTTCTCAATGAAGAAGGACGTGAAGACTTGCTTAAATACTGGAGGGAAAATGAGAAGACATTTCTCACACTAGAAAATATGGCCCAAGATGTGTTGAGCATTCAAGCGTCATCAACAACGTCTGAAAGCGCTTTTCTGCCGGAAGATTTCAAATAGGAGAGCACATACACTCATTGGCAGGAGACAGCTTGGAGATTGCAGTTTTATTCAGCGACTGGATAAGAGCGGAGCGTAGAAGGTGCGGTCAACCAGAGATCAACAAAGAAGACGATTTAAGCTACAACGAAATCTTGTCCGACGGAGCTGGAAGCGACGTCGACCAATTTGACCAATAAATTCCAATTCCAACTGAAGAACCACAAGACATTGTGAAGAAATTAAAAAAGGTGTTAATAAATATGTAATTTTTTTAATTGCAATTTTATTATGTGATTTGCAACTTTCAACACCACAAAGTTGCAATTTTGAAATTGCATTACAAAAAATCATATTTCTATTAAATAATATAAGAGGCACAAAAACAGCCTTGTGATGTTTTTATTACACTATATTGTACAATTATTGGAGTGTTTATATATGTTATTTTTTTAAATTAAGTGTAGGAAAAATGGAAATCCCGATCCCGACCCGACCCCGCCCCGCAAGACCTGTCCCATTTTCTGACTGGGTGAGGGACGGGATGGGATGTTGTCCAGTCCCGACTCACCAGTCCCACCGGAGGACCGGTCCCACCCTTCCCCTCAGTCCCTATCACGACCCGACCAGACGGGTCGCGACTAACCGCCCTAATGACGTCATTATCCTGACCTGTCACACATAATCCAACTAACACCTAATGAGTCTGAAATTCGGCAGCATAACGCTGCAATAACAACATATGTCAGGGTAGGCAAGCCGACAAGGCTGCCTTTACCCCCGAATGTACCTGCCTCCTGAGGAGTCAAAACTAGCCAACACAATACAACAGGCAAGCCGACAAGGCTGCCACTAGATAATATCATATATACACGGGGACACCCCAACACAGAGTACAATAGCATGACTGACCAAAACAGAGTTATAACCCTTACATAAGTACAACCCACAACTGTCTACATGCGTCTATAAGAAGTACAACGACATATGACGGGACAGGGCCCCGTCGTGCCCCTAAATATACATAAATCAAAATGATAGGGTTCTGTACAAAAATGGTAAAGCTCTGGATCAAAGGAGCTTTCCAAACAGCTGCGCAGGAACCTAAACCGGAGGGTCACCAAACTGAGCACATGTACCTGCGGGCATGAACGCAGCCCCCCGAGGAAAGGGGATCAGTACGAAATAATGTACTGAGTATGTAAACATGAAATACTGCAAATGAGATCATAAGTAGCCAATGGATAACAAGAGGTCAGTATAAAAATCAGGATTCAAATCCAACTGTGCCATAAACAATAAAAGTCAGTTATGCCTTATAAAAATGAGAGTCAAGTCAAGAAAACATGAATGCATGTCCATATACATATATATACCTGTAACATAACCCGGCCCACTAATGCGGGACTCGGTGGAATCATATTATAACCCGGCCCGTATTGAGACTCGGTGAAGTCATATCATAACCCGGCCCATATTGGGACTCGGTGAAGTCATATCATAACCCGGCCCATACTGAGACTCGGTAAAGTCATATCTCATCTATGGATCCATCCTACATAACCCAGCCCTCTAGTGAGGGACTCGGTGAACAATGCAAGGCTGTGCACGAACATAACCCGACCCATATTGGGACTCGGTGAAGTGAAGTAATAACACTTAGCACGAGTAGATTTCATGAGTAACCATATGCAATCAAAATTTTCATTTGACTCCCAATAAAATCATTATAATAATGTCATAATAAACTCTTTACTGAAAAATCATAGGCACTTCTCATAACTAACATCTTTAGGAATTAAACTGTATAAGAATCATGTACGTCCGTCGTAACTTCATTAAATAAAAATCATGCCAAAGAAAGAAGGAATAGTTCACATACCTCTTAGACGAACTAATCAACTCAATATTAGAGTACGTCTCGTTTTAGAACTTCAACCTATAATAATGGTAATACGTTCGTCAATTCTATGATCACTGGCATACTTTATATCGAATAACGACTTTCTATTCTATAAAAAATCGGGCAGCACTTCCCTTGTTTATACATGTTTCCACAACTTCCAAACGAGGCTAATAACATTAATAGCCAAGCACCAATTAAGGGCACAACCAAAATAGCAACAAAGGGGATTTACACACCCACTTCTCATGTAAATTTAGCCTCTTAATCCATATTAAAACAGCCCACAAAAACAGTCCATGTTCCAACAACAACGAGGGTAGAATGTGAAGCCTTTCTACACCTTTCTACACCCTTATTCCTTTAGGACTTACATTAGAAATTACCACACTTAAACATGCATAATAGTAACTAAATTTTCAGCATTATAACACCAGAAAATAGTCCCTAAAACAGTCCATATCCATCTCAACATGTCCAACGATTTCATGCTAGTTATTGGCCACAACATGTCATAATTCCATAACTCTTCTCTTAACTCCTAAAATCCAATTCCATATTTCAATACTTCCATATAACTAATTTTAAACTTTAATATCAATGTTTCCTTTCAATTTCATCATGCAATTAGTAATAATAATAACAACAATAACCAACGAATCCAACAATCACCAAAATCTGTCCCAAATTGGCAACTAGCCCAAAATTGTCACATGCATTGTTTAAATTCCAAATTTTTCTTAACACAAATTCATATCCTTAATTCTAACAACATGCATTCCAATTAGATTATAGAAAGAAGAATTTTATACCTCAAATTTCGTCCAAAACAGTTCGCACAATTTGCTCACTGCCTGGGTACGAAAATCCCCACTGTTTTCGTATTTCTTTCCCTTTTTTGTTCACTTCTTCAACTCCAATTGAAATGCAAGTGTTCTACAATGTTAAGCCATCATCCCTACACATTTTTTGCCACTGTTTTTGGCTTCTAATTTTTGATGAAAAATATAGTCTAAGAAGAGGAGATAAAAACCTTAAATTTGGTTATGAGTGGGGGGGGTGGGTGGGTATCGGCTGGCTTGGAAGAGAGAAGAGTGGAGAGTTTTTGGTGAAGTTAGAATGAAGATGAAGAGGTAAGTGTAGGTTATAAATAAATCTGAATTTTCTTGTTACACTTTGCCCCCCAAGTTCTTCAATAAAAAAAATCTCAAACCCACTTCTTTTAATTTCCGAGAATTTCATAAGCCTCGTATCCTCTTGTATACTAATTTACGGTATTTGAATCCTATTTCCTTAATCTTACGAGGTGTAACAGTCCCATCCCGCCAGGACCCGACCCGCCTTGATCCCGCCCCGTTGAACACCCTTCATGCGTTCCATATTTCGCCTTGTTTATGGTCAATGAGTATTAGAAATAAATTGAAAATTTTAAAATGAAATACATGCTTGGTAATATTTTTTGTTTAAGTGGTTATTGCATATAAATTACATTTTATTGAAGATGTATATAGTGTTTGTAGAAAGGAATAAGTTCAGCAACATGTTGGCTCACACAACTCTTTACCTATTAATTTACTTTATTTTAATTTGTCTTTGAAAAAAATCACTTATCCTATTTATAATGCGCATATTCTCTTGTTACATTTATCTCAAACAATAAATAATTGGAAAATAATTTTTGAAAGTCACATTTTAAGAAGGGGTGGGGCTTAAAAAGTGAAGTGGTAAGGGTTTGGGGAGTGGAAGATAGAATGGATGATGAAATCTATACAAATTTAAAAGAATTTTTGGGAAAAAATCTAAAAGATTTTGGGGGTTATGTTTATCAGAAAAGTTTCCATGGTGTTCTACCTTTGCGTAGTCTCGGTCCACAGTGGAAGGCTCTGCACCTGAGCCTCGCTTACCGGAGAGCGGATTCTTTATTACTTACTTTTTGCGGTTGATCGCACCTCACACCTAAAGGAGTCGGTCCTTGTGAGGAGGAGGACTCTTCTCTTGATGTCAAAAGTGCTTACTCAAAGCCGGCTGCTAAACTTCAAAAGTCGTAAACCTGTCTGTCCTGTTGGGAAGGCAGGACGAGAACTATAATATTACAGTGCTCCTTTTCCCTCTAGAAAATGCTATCGAACCATCAACGGTTCACCATTGTAAAGCATTTTATTATTTTCATAACTTTATATTTCTAGGTATCAACCCCCCCCCCCCCACCTTAAGGAAAAGCAAAGTGGATATTGGTTCTCAGAAAAGCAGGGGTAGGGTATGAGCATCCTTCCTTCTTCCTCTTTTCTTTTTTTTTTCTCCTATTAATATTTGATTTTGCTATTTTTCATCCTTTTTGTTCTCTGTTTTATTATGTTGCAGCAACAATCATCCTTATTAGCATTAACTCTTTCCCACATTGCTTTTGTCCCCCATTGAAAAAACACATTTGCATCTTATATAATAGACCCTATATAAAGGGCTTTACTTGCTTTTCTTTTACTTGCACTTTTAGCTCTCAAGAATAATATTATTTTATTATCTTGTTATTGCTTTGTAAGAATTCATGTTATGAATAAAAGACTTTCATGAATTCTATCATGGTATCAGAGCTAAGAGCGCAAGTTAATATTTTTAGCTCGATCGCGGATCCAACTCTGCGGTGAGTTAGTTGGGGGTTCGCATGTAGCACCCCCCTGGTATCAGTTAAAACGTTTTTTGGAAGCTCATGTTCTTTTTGGCTTGTTTTGGCTGCTCGTGCTCATTCTGATCTTAGCTTCCACATCTGGGTTTCGTCTTTTTGGTTTCTGCATCTTTTTTATTTTGTTACTTGTTATTTGGGATTGCCGCTTGTTAATTGGGATTGTTGCTTGTTATTTGGGATTTTTCTGTTTAAAATTCAGAATGGCTGGAGGTGATGATTCTTTGCAAACTATTGGTGTTCGGTTATATGGAAAAAATTATTCCTATTGAAGCTATGTCATGGTAAATTTTCTGAAGGGAAAGGGGCTTTGAGATTATATGTTTGAAAAAACCAAATGCCCTAAAATTGGAGATGAAAATTTTGATGAATTATTTAGGACCTGGGAGACCAATAATTCAAAGACTATTACTTGGATTAATAAATCTGTTGAACAAAGAATTGGTGTTCAATTGGCTAAGTTCAAAACTGCTAAAGAGATTTGGGATTATCTGTCAAGATTGTTTGTGCAGAATAATTTTGCTGTTAAATATCAGTTACAATATGAAATTTGTGCACTAGTACAAAATGACTTGGGCATTCAAGATTATTTCTGTTCAATGACCACTTTGTGGATCAGTTAGCTATGACGGAATCTACTGAATTGCAAGCATGCGATGCTTATATTAAATGTAGAGATGAAAATTGTCTTGTTCAGCTATTGATGGGTCTTCGGTCAGAATTTGAGAATTGACGTTTAGGCTTGTTGCATCGTAAACCCTTACCATCTGTTAAAGATGTGGTAAATGAACTTATGGCTTAAGAAACATGTTTGAAGACTCTAAAAGGGGTACATATGAGTTCTAATTTCGTACTGGCAGCTCTTTCGTCTGCACCGGTCTTGCAGCCCATACACACCAGTATAGAACATCTATCATGGGTAATTGTAATTATTGCAAGAAACCAGGACACTGGAAAAATTAATGTCCTGAGCTACGGAAGACGTCAGGTTCTAAGCCTCCACATTCGGGACAAGGATAAAAGCCTTCTCAACAGAAGCCATATTCTGGGGGTCAATTCCAGAACTCGTATCCACCGACTCAGGCTGCCTTTGTGCCCTCTCTTGATCACCCAGCTTCAGAAGCCTCTGTGAGTCACAGTACTGATTCTGTAGCTGACCAATTTCAGAAGTTCCTTGCCTTCCAATAGTTTCAACAGAATTCTCAGTTTTATGCTCTTTCTGTTCCTTCCGGCTCATCACCATCTATTGGTTTAGGTATCATTTCATCTTCTTGGATCTTAGACTCTAGAGCTGGAAATCATGTCTCATGGTTCTTCCGTCTTTGTATCTATGTCTTCTGACCCCCCTTCCACTTCCGTTGTCACTGTTGATGGCACACATATGCCATTGACATGCATTGGCACCATTCATACCTCCACTAAATAATTACTTGATGTTTATTGCATTCTAAAATTACATATGAATCTTGCTTCTGCTGGTAAAAAATGTGACTCTGGATGTTTTATTGGACTCTTCCCTAATTCTTGTTATGTGCAGGATCTAAAATCCAAAAGAGTGATTGGGACAAGGCGTAGACAGGGGAGATGTCTCTATACTTTGGATGAGCTGCATCTTCCTACTCATACAACATCTATGCTTGTTAATCTGTCTTTTTTTCATTTAACACCTTCCTCTTCGAAGTTTTATTTGTGGCACTCTAGACTTGGTCATGTATCAGGTTCTCGCATGCGTTTTATGTGTAATACTGGTGTTCCTGGTGATTTATAATCTGATGATATTTCTGATTGTAGTGGATGTAAACTTGGAAAATTTTTTGCTTTGCCTTTTAATCTTAGTACTTCTACTTCTTCTGCACCATTTGATATAGTTCATTAAGATGTTTGGGGGCCATCACCTATCCCTACTAAGGGAGGCTCCAGATATTATGTTTCATTTATTGATAATTATACTCATCATTGTTGGGTTTATTTGTTGAAAAGACGCTCTGATTTTGTTCACTTATGCTGAGTTTCAAGCCTATGTGAAAACTCAACATTCTGCCATTATTAAATATTTTCGGGCTGATTTAGGAGGTGAATATACTAGTGGGGATCTTTCTGGTATTTTCAAAGCTGATGGTACAATACATCAGTTTTCTTGTACTGATACACCACAACAAAATGGGGTAGCCGAGAGAAAACATAGGCATATTATTGAGACAGCTAGATCCATGCTTTTGTCCGCTAGTGTACCTAATGAATTTTGAGGAGAAGCTGGCCTTACGTTTGTTTATCTTATTAATAGGATCCCTACCTCTCATAATTCTGGGATTTCTCCGTATGCTAGACTATTTGGTCACACCCCACTATATTCTCATTTGAGAGTTTTGGTTCTATATGTTTTGTTCTACGTCCATATGCAGAGCGTACTAAGTTATCTTCTCGTGTCGCCATTTGTGTTTTTCTTGGATATGGGGTTGGACAGAAAGGTTATCGTTGTCATGATCCAGTTTCTGGAAAATTGTATGTGTCTCGTAATATTTCCTTTATTGAGCATGTTCCTTTCTTTTCCATCCCACCTACCTCACATGGCATGACAAAATCTGACCTTATCGATATTGATCCCTTTGATGCTGATTGCCCATCTGATTTTACATCTATATCATCTGTTCCTTCTCAGTCTTCTGGCAGGTCCCATGATATTGATACTCAGCCTCCTCATATGCCTATTTCAGAACCTATTATGGTTGCAGATCCAGATCCATCTCACTATCCTAAACGCACTCTGCGATCTACTCAGGTATCCGATTTTGATTATTCTTACTATGCCCCATCATTCGCTTCCTTTATAGTTTCTATTAATTCTCTCTGTGAGCCTACCTACTCTGAGGCAGCTCGTGATCCTCTTTGGCAAGAGTCTATGAATGAGGAACTGGCTGCTTTGAACAAACTGGTACTTGGGATTTAGTTTCTCTATCGACTGGTAAGAAAACTATTGGTTCTCGATGGGTGTACAAGATTAAGACAAAGTCTGATGGTTCTATTGAGCAATATAAAGCTCGTTTAGTTGCAAAGGGTTTTGCTCAAGAATATGGTATGGATTATGAAGAGACTTTTGCACCTGTTGCAAAGATGACATATGTCCGGGTTCTTATTGCAGTAGCCTCTGTTCGTCATTGTCATATTTCACAAATAGATGTTAAAAATGCTTTTTTGAATGGGGATCTTCAAGAAGAAGTCTACATGGTCCCTCCACCTGGTGTTTCACATAGTCCAGGACAAGTGTACAGACTTAAGAAAGCTCTGTATGGTCTCAAACAAGCTCCAAGAGCTTGGTTCGATAAGTTCTCCACTGTAGTATCATCTCTTGAGTTTATTTCCAGCTTTCATGATTCGGTGTTATTTGTTAAATCATCCCCTGCATGTTGTATTTTGCTTTTGTTGTATGTTGATGACATGATCATTACAGGTGATGGTATTGCAAACCTAAAATCTACTTTATCTTGCCATTTTGAGATGAAAGATTTAGGTCATCTACGTTAATTTTTAGGCATTGAGGTAGCTTATTCTGAGAAGGGATATTTTCTCTCTCAGTCGAAGTACACTGCAGATATTCTTGAGCGGGCCCATCTCACAGTTACTCGTATAGTTGACTCTCCTCTTGAGGTTAATGTTCGATATACACCTACTGATGGGGATCCTCTTCCTGATCCCACTTTATATCGTTCAGTTGTAGGGAGTCTGGTGTACCTCACCATTTTTTACCCTGACATTGCATATGCTGTTGACATTGTCATTCAGTTTGTTTGCTCTCCTACATTTGTACATTGGGCTGCAGTTATGCGTATTCTTCGCTATCTTTGAGGAATGATTTATCAGAGTCTCTTGTTTCCATCGACCTCATCCTTGGAGCTTAATGCATTTTCTGATGCAGATTGGACTGGTGACCTAACTGATCGGAAATCAACTACTGGTTATTATGTATTTTTAGGAGATTCACTCATCTCATGAAAAAGTAAGAAACAAGATGTGGATTCTCGCTCTTCAACTGAGGCAGAGTATCGTGCTATGGCTTCTACTACGTGTGAGATTGTATGGTTAGGTCGGCTATTGGTTGATATGGGTGTCTCTCTTTCTTCACCAACATCGATGTACTGTGATAATGAGAGTTCTATTCAGATTGCATACACCACAGTCTTTCATGAACGTACCAAGCATATTGAGATTGATTGTCATATTATTCGATATCATCTTCAGCAGCGCACTCTATCCTTTCCATTTGTCTCATCTTCGATGCAACTTGCAGATTTTTTCACAAAGGCGCATACCTTAAAGTGTCACCGGTTCTTTCTTGGAAAACTCTCGATGCTTCTGTCTACACCATCGCGAGTTTGAGAGGAGATATTAGCATTAACTCTTTCCCACATTGCTTTTGTCCCACATTGGAAAAACACATTTGTATCTCATGTAATAGACCCTATATAAAGGGCTTTACTTGCTTTTCTTTTTCTTGCACTTTTAGCTCTCAAGAATAGTATTATTTTATTATCCTGTTATTGTTTTATAAGAATTCATGTTATGAATAAAAGACTTTCATGAATTCTATCAATCCTCAATAAAAGAGGCAAATTACGTGCGATGTGTGATTAAAAATAAGACTTGGGTTTAACTCAACTTAAGAAATTAGTTATGCCAAAATTTCCCAAAATCATATAAAAGAAAATAATTGAGGTAATACTCTATTTGATCAATACCATTTAAGTTGTACTCGATTATTTTAACACTAGTGAATTTATCCGCACTTCGCACGACCATAAAAAACACTAATAGTTTATCAAATATAATAAATAGAAGAGGTATATATATATATATATATATATATATATATATATATATATATATATATATATATATATATATATATATATATACTAAGCAGATAATTGACTGAGAAATACATATCAACTTTACAAATTGCTTGAATTATGCAAATTGCCACCACACACACATATATATATATATTATCTACTAAGTTTCTTAAAATGTTCAAGTTTGAAGAAAAGTTATGCCTTGTTATATAAATAATATTGTATATATAGAGAGGGGAATGAATTGGACAGTGTAATTATGAGTGATTAAGTATTAAGGATATTAGGAAAAAACCGCTTTAAGCTTTAATGTATCAATAAATATTGATGGTATGTGGGGTGAATAAATGATTTAATAGTGATTTATAGCATGTACATAGGTAATTCTTCTAAAAGAATATTTTGCGTGTGAGTCTTTCTTAATCCAATTAATTAGCTGCTACGCCTCTTAAGTTTTACATTCCGTTGTGTCGTTAATGGATACTGATATCCTGAGAAGAAGTGTGACCTTACGGAAGGATAATGAAGGTTATAGCTTTTTTATAGAAGTACCGGAGTGTATGGAAGTTAAACGGATCAAAAAAATTATGTTTCGATGAAATCAGCAGAATTTCCGATTTGACGGACTGTACAAAATTATACGAACCGTCAAAATGGGCTTGTCCACCGTCAATCTGCCTGCAGAATTCCAGGCCTCAGATTTGATTTTGACAGTCCAGATAGACGGACCGTATAAAATTGTACGGACCGTCAAAATGGACCGCACATTTGGATGGTGCAAATTTCTTTTCGGGTATAAATCAATTTGGCCGACTTGGAGCCCTCATTTTCATCAAGAATCAACCCTAAAACTCTCCCCAAACCCTTTCTAAGGTACCATGACATCCTAAGTCTAAATCTAAGCCAAAATAAGCAAAATCAACATGGTAAACCTCGTGGTTATCGTAATAATCATCTTTCCTTATAGAATCAATTCCAAACAATCCTTGGAGGCGAAGTAACTTGTTTTGAGGAGATTATGATGTGTAAAGATAAGTTTTATCCTCCTCTACCTATTCTTATATTCAATAGATGATTTGAAACAAGTTGTGAAAGGATCTTCATAGTTAAAACTCGTAAACTTGTGAAATCGTGGTTGTATGACTTGTTGGGCTGTTTTACTTGAAGTATAAGGTGAAATTGATAATTAAAATAGTTGTATGTATTGTGGAATTACGGAAAGTATGGTTGGAGGATTGTGGAATTGAATTACATAAGTTTTTCTTGTAAAAGAAGCCTAAGAATCCTATGTACTTAAGTTGTCTGATGATATGCCTAAGTGATCTTCTCTCTCTAATATGGATTCGATATTAATATCAAGTCCTTTATATGATGTAGATAATCATCCATAAAGTGTACGAGGCTTTACGGGACGTAATTAACTACTTCGATAAGGTATGTAAGACTATCTCTTTCTTTCAAAAGCATGAAATCCAAAGTGTTAATGTTTTCAAAAGAAACGACGAAAGCCTCATTCTATTCACACATCATCAATCCCTTGTCCGGAGTTGTTCATTGTTATTGTTGTAGTCATACTCATTGATTGGTTGGTTGTTTGTCCACAATATCATAAGCCTCCAAAGAGGAATTTCCAAAGAGATAATCATTGAGTCGACCAAGAGTCGTTCCAAAGTAAAGTCAAAAGTGTTGAATTTCAAAAAAGGCCACAAGTGCCAGTGTTATCACAATATTGTATCCACACCACCGAACTTATGTCAGTAGGCAGTTATATACCTATATATACAATATTTACATCACCATTGTGACCAGCCGGTGGGAAGTTGTACATGTATATTATACACACCGCGTCGTGCTATAGTGGGCCAGGTAGTCATTTATATGTACATCCATAGATACTCCTCAGAGTATACCTGAGGGAAGTGACATATTACACCTCGGGTTATAAATCGAGGGAAGATTACGAACCACATTTGTTATACAAAGAGTTCAGTATAGTTTCAGAATTTTATTGTTCGCCTTGTGTGACATATAGGTTATCAGAGTATCCGATTGCTTTTATGCTTTCCTTTACAGCTCATCTCTTCATATTGCATTTAAGTCTTCCTTTACAGATTATATCTTTCATATTATTATCCATGCTTTACATACCGGTACATTTCTTTCATATTGACGTCCCTTTTGCGGGGGCGCTGTGTGTTCTTGCCACAGATTCTGATAGGAGCTTTGCTAGGCCACATCAGTAAGAGTTGTCGAGTTGAGCCATCAGTAAGTAAGCTTCATCTTTCCGGATCTTCTAGGTCAAACATTGAGTATGTTTTGCATAGTTGATTAAATAATGGGTAGGTCGGGGCCCTGTCTCGACCATATGATAGCACAGGTACTCGTAGAGGCTCATAGACATGTCTAGTATGTGCAGTTGTTGATGTATGGCTTTGTCATCCTAGTTATCTTTTGTTGACTCGTGTTGCAACTTTTATCGATCCTGTTTATATGCATATATTGCGTTTATCCCACTTTATTCACCCTCAGAGGTTGTGTTACAATTTGTCTTACGGATTGTGGCCTTGTCGGCCCTCCCATAGTATTATGGTTTGTGTTATGTCTTAGTACGACCTTGTCGGCTGGAAATTCTACTCATACATGGGCCTGTTATCAGAGTGGTACGCTCTGATCAACATGGCATCGGGTGCCGACCACACCCCTAGTTAGGGTGTAACAAACTCTATATTAGAGCAGGTTAGTCCTAGGGAGTCTGTAAGTCGTATCTAGTAGAGTCTTCTTTATGGGTGTGTTGTGCACCACACTTATAAACAAGAGGTTGTCGGGTATTCAGGGATGGTTACTGTTCTTTCACATCATATATCGTGCTATAGAGTTGAGTTACATGATTTTGAGTCTAATTTGTGCTCTATCCCTTTTTCAGTTACACCAGTTACTACGAGAGCTATTATTAGTCATCGAGTCAGTGTTGATAGGGGTAAAAGTACTAGTAATGCCCCGCCCGACCAAGTTGATAGAGTTGAATCCCAGGGAGAGTCGCACTCCCACATATCACCTGTTCCGCCTCCACATGAGGAGATTAGATGAGGTGTAGTACCTCCAACTCCTCAGGGCATTGTACCCCCAGTTGCACAGAATTTGGTTTCCTAGTTCCTTCGCCCGAGTCTTCAGAGCAGGGTATGGTAAGTATTGTGCAGCTATTGGCACATATAGTCACTTCACAGCAGCGGCAGATACGGGGTTCCACGGGTATCGGCTCTTCTGATGGTATAGGGAGTTTCCAGATCCAAGTATTCCTTACATTGAGCCTTCTAGTGTTTACCAGTACTGATCCAAGTGCCGACCTACATGACTTTATTGATCAAGTGCAGAGGGTATTGAGAGTCATGCATGCTTCAGATATGGAGACAGTTGAGTTGACCTCTTTTAGATTGCGAGATGTGGCTATATTATGGTATGAGGCTTGGGAGTAGTCCCGAGGCCCAGATGTACCTCGTGTTGTATGGGAAGAGTTTGCAGATACTTTTCTTGATCATTATTTCCCATCAGAGATATGCGAGGCCATGGTAAAGTTCTTCTTAAACCTCAAGCAGAGGGGCAAGAGCATTCGGGATTACACTTTGTAGTTTAATTCTCTGGCCAGGTATGCCACGAATATCGTGGATATGATGTGGGCTCGAGTTCATCGATTCGTGTCAGGGTTGGATACATATTTGATTGGCGAGTGTATGACAACCTCCCTGCAAAGGGACATGGATATTACCAGGATACAGGCCTATGCTCAGAGTATCGAGGACCGTAAGCGTCAGCTTCGAGATGATAGAGATACAGAGAGAGAGTTAACTAAAAAGGCCAGATCAGCTGGGTTGATCTGGCCTTTTTGGAGAAGCATTAGGTAGTTCTAGACAACTGTTTTCTAGGCATCCTTGGTTTGCCAATAGTGCTCCATCTTAGTTTCAGGAGCCTATCTATGATAGGCATGTTCAGTTGGGACCAGGGCAGAGTTCGAGAGCTTCGGGTTTTTAGAGACAAGGTAGTTCGAGTCAGATGAGACCCTCATTGCCATTTTATGGCCAGTGTGGTAGGACACATGCAGGACAGTATTGTCAGGGTACTGAAGTGTGTTATAGATGTGGTAATACTGGCCATTATATATGTTAATGTCTGAGTAAAGGTAGAGGTGGTGCAGTTCAGCCGACGGGGTTGAAAACAACATTTTCCTCGAGTGTACACTCGCAGAGTGGTGGGCCACAGACACCAGCAGGTAGAGAAAGAGGCAAAGGCAAAGCCTCCAGCTCCAGTGGTGCCCAGAACTACATCTATGCCTTATCATGTCGTCATAATTTAGAATCATCTCCGAATGTTGTTACAGGTATATTAGCTATTTTCATATATGATGTTTATACATTGGTAGATCTGGGTTTCAATTTGTCCTATGTTATGCCCTTTGTTGCTAGTAAGTTTGAGTTTGAACCATAATTATTGTCTAAGCAGAAGTAGCTACACCGGTTGGTAAGACGATTGTGGCACAATGAATTTATAAAAGTTGTATCATGAGAGTGTGTAATCGTCATACTTTGGTTAATCTAGCCGAGTTACCCATGGATGAGTTTGATGTTGTTATGGGAATGGATTGGTTGGCTTCTTGTTATGCAAATGTTGATTGTCTATTTTTTTATTAAATTCAATTTTCCAGGTGAACCGACCATTGAGTAGAAAGGCAATTCAGTTATGCCTAAAGGCAGGTTTATTTCCTACCTGAAGGCAAGAAAGATGATTTCTAAAGGTTATACTTATCATTTGGTTCGGGTCAAGGATGCGGACGCAGAACCTCCGACCCTGTAGTTAATGAGTTCCCCGATGTATTTCTCGATGAGCTTCCAAGCATCCTTCCAGAGCGGGAGATCAAGTTCACTATTGATGTACTTCTAGATACACAACAAATATCTATTCCTCTTTACCGGATGGCTCCTGCCAAGCTGAGGAAGTTGAAGGATTTACTGGAAAAAGGTTTTATCAGGCCTAACACTTTGCAATGGGGTGCGCCAGTATTGTTTGTTCACAAGAAAGGTGGTTCCCTATGGATGTGTATCGATTACAAGCAATTGAATAAGGTTACTATCAAGAATAAATATTTACTTTCGATGATCGATGCTTTACTCGATCAGTTGCAGGGTGCTACGTAGTTTATGATGCCTCCAAAGTTGGCTTAGGATGTGTTTGATGCAGCACGGGAAGGTTATATCATACGCTTTGAGGCAGTTAAGGAAGCATGAGATAAACTACCCGACTCATGATTTTGAGTTGGCGGCGGTAATATTTGCCCTAAAAATGTGGCGTCATTATTTATATGGAGTCCATATTGACATATTCACATACCATAAGAGTCTACAGTATATATATTTCGCTAGAAGAAGCTGAATTTAAGGCAAAGAAGGTGGCTGGAACTATTAAAGGATTATGATATTGACATTTTATACCACCCCAGCAAGACGAATGTCGTAGATGATGCCTTAAGCCGCAAGTCTATGGAGAGTTTGGATGGTATTGAATCCAACAAGTAGGATATAACCAAAGAGTTGGATCACCTAGCTAGATTAAATGTGCGACTACTGGATACGGATGACGGAGGTGCGATGGTGCAGAATATTGCAGAATCATCCTTGATAGTAGAAGTGAAGGAAAAGTAGTTTGATGATCCTGAATTGGTCTGAATAAAAGAGGGAATTCCCCTGCAAAATAAGACGGTATGGGAGCTTGCAGGAGACGGAATCCTTAGATACTAGGGGTGACTATGTGTACCACGTGTAGGAGGGCTCCGAGATCAAATTATGGCCAAGATCCACTAGTCCAGGTATTCCATTTCATCCTGGCTCGACAAAGATGTACTATGACCTCCGACAAGTTTACTGGTGGAATGATATGAAGAAAGATATCGCAGCATTTGTAGCTCAATGCCCGAATTGTCAGAAAGTTAAGATCGAGCATCAGAAGTCTGGGGGCTAGATTCAGAATATTGAAATCCCTACTTGGAAATGGGAAATGATCAATATGGATTTTATCACCGGGTTACCCCGTTCTTATCGGAAGTTTGATTCCATTTGGGTTATCATCGACAGGCCTACGAAATTGGACCATTTTCTACCTGTTCGCACTACCTTTTCGACTAAGAATTATGCCAAGCTATATATTAAGGAAATAGTTCGATTGCATGATGTTCTGGTATCCATTATCTCTGACATGGGTGCTCAATTTGCGGCTAATTTTTGGAAGTCATTTTAGAAAGGTTTAGGCACCCAAGTGAACCTTAGCACATGCTTCCATCCCCAAGCTGATGGTCAGGATGAGCGCACAATCCAAATGTTTGAAGATATGCTATGGGCTTTGTATTAGATTTCAAAGGTAGTTGGGACGATCATTTTCCCCTTATTGAGTTCGCTTACAATAACATCTATCATTCCAGCATAAAGATGGCCCCGTATACGGCCTTGTATGAACGAAAGTGTAGATCCCCAGTTGTCTGGTTTGAAGTGGGTGAAGCCGGATCACTAGGTCCCGATTTGGTTCAGCAAACAATGGAGAAGGTAAAGATAATCCAGAAGCACTTATTGAATCCCCAGATTCGACATAAATCTTATACAAATGTTTGACATATCGATTTGGAATTCACAGTTGATGATTGTGTATTCCTAAAGGTTTCACCAATGAAAGGTATTATGTGATTCAGCAAAAGAGGGAAACTCAGCCCCAGTTATGTCGAGTGGATCTTTTCATCATCTAATAATCCTAAAAAGGGAAGGAATATAGATGATATTTTAACAATAATTATATCAATATTAATTATTTTAATACTTATCACATAATAAGTAGGTAGCATGGAAGCGGTTATTATTAACTCAAAATTTATTTTTTAAAATAAAAGTCTATAACCTTCAACCAATATTAACATCATAATTGCAGAGACTACACTTATCAAGATTATAATTAAAAATACATAGTCTAAAAATCATACCTCTTAGCAGAATTTCAGATCACCGGAATGCTCACCCACCTTGGCACTTGACTCCATTTTTCTTCACTGAATTTGACGGGATAAATGGCCTAGGTGCTAGGAAACTCAACAGACTCTTTCTAAAATTCTTTTTAAGATGCAAGTTTAGAGACTAATATGGTTTTAAATATAAACGTTCAAAGTGTTTTTCTCTGAATTGATTATAGACTAGGAGAGAGTTTAGCTAGACATGAATTTTTTCAAAGGAAGAGTTTTTATTGAAAGACTTTTTGAATGTCTTACAATGTTTACAAGAGACTATTTATATAGATAACCTCTATCATATACATGATTGTAAGATGACAAAATTTTTCTAAAAGTCGTAAAGGCTGCAATGCCTTGTCTACTATTTTTTCAAAAGTCATAAACTTATCTAACTTGATTTTGATAGTTGTTTGTCTTCTTGTCATTGTGTCCAAAGTGGAATAGTGCATTTTTCATCTTTGCAGAGAACTTGTTGTATTTTTCTTCCATTGTGTCAAGTCCCTTTCATCAATTTATGTTGTCATGTCCCTTTCTTGTCTCTTTTATCTTTGAAAATATTTTCATCTTTTGCAGAAAATGGCTTGCCTCAACTTTGTCATTTTGTTATCTTCATGTGTCCGGCGACTTTTATAATTGCTGGGACCACTGCTATTTTTTCCACAAATAATTTTCCAGTTGTCTTCTTTTCATTGGTGTCAGCTATCTTTATCCGATTTTATCAGCTTATCTTGTCACGTTTTTCTTGAATGTCTCCATTTTGCTTGTTGCATAGAGTAATATGAATTGTAATATAGGTAGTATACGGCTTACTGTAGTAAAACTACATTGGGCCGTAACATAGTATCATATTGGCCTTTATGTAGTAGGACTACATGATCCCTATCAGAGTACCATATGAGATTACATTTTTAGGCAAAAGGATCATAAAATCCTTCTCCTTTTATCACATTAGTAGTATTTATAGCATTAGTAGTATGTTTAGCATGGATTACATGCCTCTTTCTTTGACATGTTATCATGTGATATTGTTCCATAGTCTCCTTTGCATGTCGATGTTTCATATTTATAATTCTATCATGCAGATTTTTCAGTCCCATAGTATCATATGATATGATATCATTGTTATAGTATAGAGTAATAATTTCTTTCACTTCTCCACCTTTGGAGGTTCCAATAATATAGGTTTTTTTAAACTTTAACATGTCTTATATTTTTTATTTTAATGTTAGTAGTCCAATGGCTCTTTTAGAACTTAGCCATTCCTGAAATTTATCAATAGTACAAGGAATTCTCATTTTTAAATTTCCATCGTCATTGACAAATAACAATAGGTTTACCAGCTAAATTGGTTGATGCATCAAAGAGTTGTATGCCATATATGCCTTTTCCAAAGGAGTCCATCATGGCTCTAACAGAGTCAATGATAACAGTAGGTAGTTTGCAAATATTATAAAAAGTGTCATCTACTATTATTTTATCAATAAAGCCATAAGTAAATAATTTTAAAACTATATCGGGGTTAGCATTTTCATTGCATAAAAATCTAGGGTATTTACTTAATTTAGCACTTCTCAAAATATAGAGGTTAGATTTATAATCATAAAACTTATTTATTTGTTCATATGCACTAATATAATCTGGTGAAAATTTTAATTTATCACTCATAGATACTACTGGCAATTGAGAAGATGATGACATGGCTGATGGCATAGTTGCAATTTTGGATGAAAAGGTTTTTAGGTTTGTAGTAGAGATTTGGATTTTCCGTGGTAGCTTTAGGTGATTGTGGTAATTTTAAGGTTTTATAGGTTTGTAAATCTTGCAAGGTTTCTCTAAGTTGGTTAACAAGATGTGTATTTTCTTGTATCTTGGATATTAAGGTCTCGTTGGTTTGGATAATGGAATCCATGACATTGGTAATATAGTTTTCAAAATTATCACTGGTAATTGACATTGTTGTACCTGCTAAGAAAATCAGCTAAAATATTCTTAGTTCCAGAGATATTTTTAATAATAAAATCGTAACAACAGAAAAATGATTGCCATTTTCTCTCTTATTAAATTCTGGCAAATGGTCTATTTTATTAGTAATAAAGACTTTTACTTGAATATTATCAGTTCTAACAATAAATTTTACTGGTAATAAGTGATAATGAAACTATTTTATTCCTAATTTTACAGCTAATAACTCTTTTCATTAATATGATAATTTTTCTCATTTGGTTTCTAAGTTCCTCCATATCCACATATCAATGGTTTTTCTTTATCTATATCATTTTTTCATATGCTATTAGGACTGCTCTTCATCCTCTATCATTACCATCAGTGTATAATTCTAATTGATCTTATTCAGTTGGTATTCTATGTTTTGGTAAAACTTGTACTATTTCTTTAATATTTTTAATAGCTTTATCATGTTCTTCTTTCCACTCAAATATTTTGTTTTTTCCTTTTATCAACTTTTGTAATGATTTTCTTATTATTGGTAAATCTTTTATATGGTCTGAAGCATAATTTATTATTTCTAAGAATTATTGTACTTCTTTCTTATTTTCTAGCTTATCTTTTAAAAAAATGTTTTTGATACAATATGTTCTTGCAGTTGTATTCCATCCTTGTCTATAACATATCCCAAATATACTATACAAAAGTCTTGTAATTTTCTAAATACCTGATCCATTCTTCTTTGAAATATCTGAGGTGCATTTTTTAATCCAAATGGTAATACATTCCACTCATAATGTCCTTGGGGGCACTAAACGCTGTTAAAGGTTTTGATACATTTGTTCATTAAATCCTGTTACTCTTATCCTATGTCCTTTAGATTTTTTTCATTTGTGTGATACTAATACATTTTTCTTTGCTAAACATACATGTGCTCCACTACCTATGAATACTCTATATGAGCTTCTATAAATTGCTACCATTAGATTTTCAATTTTTCAATTTTTCGATTTCTTCTATCTCTTTTAATTCTTGTTGAATGTTAGGATCTTGTTTTATTTCTTTTATTATTTTACTTATTTCTCTCAATTCTTGTCATCTTATTTCACTAAATCTCTTTCTTATTCTATTAAGGTTCTTAGCAACTTTTTTATATCTATCATGATAGTATTTATAACATGTTTCACTAGTAATTGTACTAAGCTTATAGGCATATTCTCTTTCACACTGTATCCAGTAATCTCTTTCTTCTAATATTTTTCTTTTTTCTTCTTTAACTTCCATTTTATTCAGAACTACTTTCACTATTTGAGTATTGGTTAATAAAGTTAATATTTCTGATTCTGTTTCACTTTCATTTTCTGTTTGGCTAAAATAAAAATCTTCATATTCATACCATTTATTATTATCTTCTTTTATTTGTTGTAAATTCATTGTAGATTGTGTCGTATTAATATATTGTACACCTTTTTTCTTTAAAATTGGACACTTATTAGCATAGTGTCTTTTTTCATTACAATTTCAACATTTACATTCTTTAATATCTTCTTCTAAAGGTTTTATATATTTTCTTTTCCTAAATTTTCTTTTATGTTTAAATTTTTTTCTATTATCAAGAGTATTTCTATATCTTGTAAATCTCTTTTTCCTATAAGGTTTGTAATATTGTTTATTGTAGTTATTATATTTTGATATCTTTTTCTTTGATATTTTTTATTTTTATGACCTTTCTTATATCTCTATACTTATTTTTGTATTTTTTATACTTATTTATCCATTCTTCATTACCATGTGATCTTAATTTTATATTTTCATTTTTTAATTCTGATATATGTTGTTCTTATTTGTCTAATTTTAATTGTAAATATTCAATTTTTTCACTTTTTCCTGTTTCTTTTAAGTCTACAATATTTCCACCCTTTGAAAAATTATTATTTTTATTTGATATATTTTTATAGTCTTTGTTTTTCATAGGTTCATATTTATATCTTTCCTTTTCAATTATATTTGTTCCATAATTTTAAGAAATGTTATTACACTATGTTCGTGTGTATTCTTTGAAAAAATTCATGTCTAGCTAAACTCTCTCCTAGTCTATAATCAATACCAAGAATAATATCATAATATCAGAGAAAAAATACTTCGAAAGTTTATATTTAAAACCATATTAGTCTCTAAACATGGATCTTAAAAATAATTTTAGAAAGAGTCTGTTGAGTCTCCTAGTACCTAGGCCATTTATCCCGTCAAATTTAGTGAAGAAAAAGGGAGTCAAGTGCCAGGGTGGGTGAGCATTCCGGTGATCTGAAATTCTGCTAAGAGGTATGATTTTTAGACTGTGTTTTTAATTATAATCTTGATAAGTGTAGTCTCTGCAATTATGATGTTAATATTGGTTGATGGTTATAGACTTTTATTTTTAAAAAATGAATTTTGAGTTAATAATAACCGCTTTCATGCTACCTACTTATTATGTGATAAATATTTATTAATATTGATATAATTATTGTTAAAATACCATTTATATTCCTTCCCTTTTTAGGGTTATTAGATGATGAAAAGATCCACCCTAACAATGGTCCCGGTAATTCATGTATCGATGTTGCGCAAGTGCATAGGAGATCCTCCTGCATCACCCCCGTGGAGGATATACAAATAACTAAGGATTTAACCTATGAAGAGACTCAGGTAGACATTCTAGATCGCCAAGTTCAGAAGTTGAGAACTAAGAAAGTTGCCTCCGTTAAGGTGTTATGGAAGAATAACAATATAGAAGAAATGACGTGGGAGGCCGAAGAATACATGAGATCCATATATCCTTATTTGTTTCAATCTCCTGGTTTATACTGACACTCGTGTGATATGGTCACCTTACTCTTACTTCAGTTATCGACCTTAATTTATATGCCTTATTTAGGTAATAATGTGGGGACAAATATGGTAGATACATCTCAGAGTACAACAAAAGATAGTTAAGGTGAGTTATGACTAACTTTCTTTGATTCCTGCACATATATAGACGATCGTATGAGGCCAAGTTGATGTTGTTTTGTTATTATATTGCCCTGTGTGGCGTAAGATATGTGTTGGGTTGTTTAACAGATTTTAGATAGTCCTATTTACAAAGAAAACTCTGCCAAAATTTTCAGAACTCTTGAGGGTTAAGAATATTCTCAACATTCATGGACGAATGTTCCTAAGGGGGAAGGATGTTACACCTCATAAGTTTTGCGTTTTGTCATGTCGCTAATGGATACCGACATCCTGGGAAGATGTGCGATCTTACGGAAGTATAATGAAGTTTATAGCTTATTTATAGAAGTACCAGAGTGTATGGAAGTTAAACGTATCAAAAAAATACCTTTCGACGAAATTGGCAGAATTTTGGATTTGACGGGCCAAATTGATGAACCGTACAAAATTGTACGGACCGTCAAAATAGATTGGTCCAATGTCAAATTACCTCTAGAATGCTAGGCCTCAAATTTGATTTTGAAGGTCCAGATTTACGGACCGTACAAAATTGTACAGACCATCAATATGCAATATACATTTGGGAGGTGCAAATTTCTTTTCGAGTATAAATCAATTTGGCTGACTTGGCGCCTTTATATTCATCAAGAACGTACCCTAAAACTCTCCCCAGACCCTCTCTAAGGTACTATGACATCCTAAGTCCAAATCGATGCGAAAATAAGCAAAATCAACGCGGTAAACCCCGTGGTTATCGTAATAATCATCTTATCCTTATAGAATTGATTCTGAAACACCTTTGGAGGCGAAGTAACTTGCATTTTTGAGGATATTATGGTGCGTAAAGGTAATTTTTATCCTCGTCTACCTATTCTTATCGTTAATAGATGATTTGAAACAAGTTGTGAAAGGATCTTCATAGTTAAAACTCGTAAACTACTGAAATCATGGATGTATGACTTGTTGGGATGTTTTACTTGAAGTATAAGGTGAAATTGATAATTAAACTAGTTGTACGTGTTGTGAAATTAAGGAAAGTATGATTGGAGGATTGTGGAGTCGAATTACATAAGTTTTCCTTGTAAAAGAAGCCTAAGAATCCTATGTACTTAAGTTGTCCGATAATATGCCTAAGTGATCTTCTCAATAGGATATGAATTCGAAATTAATATCAAGTCCTTTATATAATGTATTTAATCATCCATAACGCGTACGAGGCTTTCACGAGACATAAATAACTTCTTCGATAAGGTATGTAAGGCTATCCCCTTCTTTCAAAAGCATGAAATCCAAAGTGTTTACCATTTTCAAAAGAAACGATGAAAGCCTCATTCTATTCGTATATCATTAATCCATTGTCGGGAGTTGTTTATTGTTTTTGTTGTACTCACACTCATTGATTGGTTGGTTTTCCACAATATCATAAGCCCGCAAAAAGAAATGTCCAAAGAGATAATCATTGAGTCGACCACTAGTCGTTCCAAAGTAAAGTCAAAAGTTTCGAATTCCAAAAAGGCTACAAGTACCAGTGTTATCACAGTACAATATCCACACCACTGAACCTATATCGGTGGGCAGTTATATACCTATATATAAATAATATTTACACCACAATTGCGATCAACAGTTGAGAAGTTGTACATATAGATTATACACACCGCCTCGCACTATAGTCGATCGGATAGACGCTTATATTTGCATCTATACATACACCTCAGCGTATACCTGAGGGAAGTGATAAATTACACCTCATGTTATAAGCCGAGAGTAGATTACGTACCACAGTTGTTATATACAAAGTTCAGTACAGTTTCTGAGTTTCATTGTTCTCCTTGTGTGGCATACATGTTATCAGAGTATGCGATTGCTTTTATGCTTTGTTTTACAGCTTATCTCTTCATATTGCATTTATGTCTTCCTTTACAGCTTATATCTTTTGTATTATTATCCATGCTTTACATACTAGTATATTTCTTTCGTACTGACGTCCTTTTTACCTGGGGCACTGTGTGTTCATGCTGCATGTTCTGATAGGGGATCTACTAGGACACCTCAGTAGGAGCTGTCGAGTTCAGCTGTCAGTAAGTAAGCTTCATCTTTCCAAAACTTTCTGATCAGACATCGAGTATGTTTTGCATAGTGGGTAGGTCGGGGCCCTGTCTCGACCATATGATAGCACATGTACTCGTCGAGGCTCATAGACGTGTCTAATATGTGCAGCTATTGATGTATGGCTTTGTCGGCCAGGTTATCTTTTGTTGACTCGTGTTTCGACCTTATCGGTCCTGTTTATATACATATGTTAGGTTGATCCTTCTTTATTCACCCTCGGAGGGTGTATTACAGTTTGTCTTACAGATTGTGGCCTTGTCGACCCTCCCATAGTAATATGGTTTGTGTTATGTCCTAGTACGGCCTTGTCGGCTGAAAATTCTACTCATACAGGAGCCTGGTTATCAGAGTGGTACGCTCGGGCCAGCATGGCACCGGGTGACAGTCACACCCCTTAGTTGGGGTGTGACATTAGTAAATTATGTAGAATAATGAAGGAAAAACTGCCAAAAAGGAGGAAAAAAATAAAAATTACATGTGTTAGCCATAGAGAGGTGTCACATCACCTTGTTTATCCCTAGATTTAATATATATATATATATATATATATATATATATATATATATGTGTGTGTGTGTGTGTGTGTATATATATCGAGAGTATCTCCTTACATAAAAGAATATAAAATAGGAAAAAAATACAATCACTTGATCGTTTCTAGATAAATATGAAAATGTTTGAAGTAGTCTTCCTACAAAGTCATAAGTTATTATTTTTAACCAAAAGAAATTATAGACTTATAACAATCAGAAAATTCATCTAAAATCAAACTAAAGAGGAATTATAGAGAATATACAAAAAATAAAGAATAAAATAATACAATACACATCATTCTTACGATCTTAATCATAAAAAATAGAAGAAAAAATACGGAATGAATGCATAATTTTTTAAGCTCTTGTTGATATTATCCACTCCTACAAGCCGATCACCATTCAAGAGTCTCCTTCTCTTTCTTCTTCAAGTCAAACTAAAGCATGAATATAATACTGCAGTAAATATAACAACATTACCATGTACTTCAAATATGGAATGAACGAATAATCTTTAGTAGGATCTTAAGAAACAAAAAATATAATTTACAATATCTGATGCCCTAGAAGGGTGACACTCTTGACTACTGTGATCATTTTTTTTCCCAACAAAATCTTACAATGTCTCTATTTATAGGACTACAATATGAAATATCAAATAATTCCATGAACATGACTATTAATTATTTAAAGGTTATGGCTATAAAAAATTATGAAAGTAATGGAAATACAAACTAATTATTTATAGGTTATGGTAATAAAAAATAATGGGAGTAATGAAAATAAAGACCATTAAGTTTTTAATTAAAGAATATGAATAAATGGAGGAGTAATTGATATATTTATTCTTGTAAAATAAAAAATAGAGAAATAGTAAAAAAAAAAAGAGGAGAAAAAGGATAAATGGATCCTTGACCAAAGAGAGGTGTCAATCACTTTTCTATTTCCTAACTTTATATATTATATATATATATATATATATATATATATATATATATATATATATATATATATATATATATATATATATAGATTCTTTAACTTGTCTCTTTTAACAAACATCAAATAAAAATACACTGAAGTAAAACTTTTCTCCTTCCTCCAACCTAGTCAAGGGGCTTTGATGCCCTTTGTATAGGTTGGGTTGCTGGATACGGGATCCTCGTAGTAGGCCGGACCAAGATGCTTTCTTTGTTCTCTTATTTGGATTGAAAGAAAGAAAAAACTCCCCTTTCTTTCTCTTCTTTATTTTGGTTTTATCGTACTTCGCGCCACAATCATCTCCTTTTTATAGGTTCTACGGACCGATGCCTGCTGCTTCATCTGGGAGATGGGGAGTTTTATTTTCCCCATCGACCTATTTGCAGAATTCAATTAAAAAAATTATATATTTCCATTCTATTTCCCTATCTATAGAAGAACGAATCACTGGAAATGAGAGAGATGTGAGTGTCAATCATTTTATCAGCATGCTCTTTCTTCTTTTTCTTAGTTGTTGTGCAATAGTGTTCTTTGACATAGCAATTGAAGTATAATGCTTTAAAAAGTGATCTTGGCTTTTAAATATAAAAAAAATTAGTTTAAATCAAGTGGCGATGTTGGAAAAACTTAAGAATATTAACAAATCACTATTATTCTAAAATGAATTTGTTATATTTATTATTATTTTAACAAATTGATAATTGAAATTTGTTCTTTATTATATTTAAAACTTATATTTTAAGTTTGAGCTCATTTAGAGTAAATCTGAGTGTTGAATCATGTGTTGGACGATTAAAATTGCAAGAACAAGTTGTTTCTGGTAAAAATAAATCAAGCAAAAATGACTGAAGTTCAAAGAAAAAATGATTGAATTACAAACATATGTGTCTTAAGTACAAAGAAAAATGGCTGAAGTTCAACAAAAAATAAATAAACTTCAAATATATGTGTCTTAAGTTCACCCAAAAAATTCTGAAATTTGCTTACTTTCAAATTGTCTGAAGTTAGACTTTAGGAAGCCAAAATTCATTCGCGAATGTCTAGCATGTTTGAAATTAATTTAAAGCGGATAAACTTGCAATAATTTAGAAATCTGGTGATGACTTAAATAGGGGTCCTGAAATCAATTTGTGCACTTAACCCCTCTCCCCCTTAACCTCCCGTATAAAGAGACAAATGAGTCGAGCCCCAATTAATGTAGAACTCAACACAAAATTGAATACATGACGTGTGAACAATATAAGATTGGAGTCCAACATCAATAAATCATGAATAGGTTGTGTATAGCTTTGGCGCTGATAACATAATAAAAAAATAGACCTTAAATTTAACTCAAAACTTGTTTAAGAGGTGAAAATTATACACAATCATGTAAAAGAAATGCATTACCCAAGCCCCAACTAATATGAGATTCAACATACTTTAATATTAAAGATTGATAATATCAATATGGCCTAAATAAGTGTTAGATCAATGATATGAAGATAAAAGTTGTAATAGTTGTGAATGAAAATAATTTTCATCCGAAAGTGATAAAAATATTTTTCCATTTGGTTAAAGATACTTGTACTTTAAATAATTTTTGATAAGTACATAACAAAAATGACTTATTTTCTTAAGAAATTGCTTTTCAAAATGTTTCTTTTTCACCAAGCACAATTCTAGCACTCTCTTGCCGGTCAAAGAATAGCACTTAAGTGTCGTTTAGGTGCTGTCTTAATTAAGTGAGTCAATCTCTCTCTCTCTATATATATATATATAAAGGAGAAGAAATAAAGACAGGTCTCAAATGGCATATTGTTTCAAAATAGCCTGCCAACTTTGATTTACTGAATTTCAAATAATTAAATATTACAAAAATTATCATAAAAATTAGTATTGATTGAGACTTTCATGAATATTTTGAAATAAAATTATTAATAAATAAAAAAATTGGAAAATTTATTCACTTTTTCCAATTGTTTGGAGCGAGTATATATTAGTATGATATATGAGGATGATAATGATATATCTCAGCCGTCAAAAAGAGTATCCAAAAAATCTCCATGCCTCAGGGAAACTCAAACTAAATGCCAAGTGTCGAAACGATAAAGTTAGCTGACTAGGAGTCCAAGGTCGTGAGCTTCACCGATTATTTTCACACACAAGTGGAAAGTGGAAACTCGAAAGGTTAAAAGACTCCAGTGGGGTCCAGGGAAAGAGAATCCATGGAGTTAATTAAATCATTTTGCAACCCCGAATTTTACTTCAAAAATCAAACTTTTCCATGAACTTTGAGAAATATACTTTCTCTCCCTTATTTCTAATCTTATACATTATTTATTTTATTTTTGATATTTTAATTATTTATTGAATTTCTTTTCTGGGTCTGACAATTTCTCTTGCTTTGCTTGTGATTATGCTTTGTCTTGAGCCGAGGGTCTCCCGGAAACAACCGCTCTACCTACCAAGGTAGATGTAAGGTATGTGTACACTTTATCCTCCATAGACCACGTTGTGGAATTTCACTGGGTATGTTGTTGTTGTTGTATTTTAATTATTCATTTATGTAATATCTTTTATTTTGTATATAGTATTTAGTTTTTTCATATAGGTATATATAAATTTTTATTTATGTTCATTAGTATTATAAATAGAATAATTTTTATGAATTTGTATAATATTTAATGCTAATTTTTTATGATTATTATTTTAATAGTAAATGCATTAAATATGTATATGCATGAACGCATGTGTGCATATTTAAAGTTTCACTTGTCTCTTATTTATTATTGTCTATAACGATAATCAAATTTTGATCAATGAATATTTCTAAAATTATAATTTAGAATTATTTACATATAAATAGATAACCTTTTATTTGTTATAAAATATACCTCTAGTTTTATTATCATTATTTTGTAGTATCTGCATTAAACTACATTCATAATCTGTTATTTACTTGTGTAAATAGATATTAAAGCTTTAAGTATTATTATAATAAAAATAAACTTTTTATTATGTGCTTAGTGGTCGAAGTAGGTGATTGTGAATAGAATAGTAAAACTTGGGGCGATGTTTTTTAGAAGGAAAAAAAAAAGGAAGAAAAGAGGGGTACGGAAGACGAGGGATTTGATGACCAAATAATTTTGTTTGAAAAAATAAAAGAAATATTGATACAATTAAATAAGTATTTGAATAACTTTTCACAGGGTTAATATGCTTATCTTTTTAAGTAACATGCGTGCGCCACGTAGTTAAAAATGATATATTTTGGATGTATTTCGGAAAAAATGAATGGGTAAAAGATCACTCACATTAAAAAGGCGTGTCACAAAAATTTGACTGCAAAATTAGGGGATAAATTATAGACCCGTTTAGTTATAAAAATTGTTCATTTTTTTAAAATTCAATTTATTTAAAAATTAGTGTTTGGTCATGAAACTTTCAAATCCAATTTGAAATTATATTTTAATTTAGGAAAACAACTTATAATATGTTTTTCAACTCATTCTTACTTTTTAAAGTTGTATTTAAGTACATTCAAACATGAACATTACTTCAAATATATTTTGTTAAAAGTATAGCTAAGTACAATTCGATCTTCAAATCAGACTTCATAAATTTCAAATAAAGTGAAAATATTTAAAATATATGGCCAAATGCCTATTATGTACTTTTTCCGTTTCAAAAAGATTGTCTTAGTTTGATTTGACACAAAATTTAAGAAATAAATGATGACTTTTGAAATGTATGATCTAAAATAAATCTTAAATATTTATGTAACTGTAAATCGTCTCATAAAGTTAAATTATTTATGTCAATCTTTTTAGAACAAACTAAATAATATTCTCTGCGTCCATTTTTACTTATCACATTTTGACTTAACACGCCTATAAAATAGCCAAAAATAGAATGATAATTTTACTATATTACCCATAATTATATCTAAATAACCCAATAATTGAAATAAATAAAATATACTTTAAAAGTTGTGAAACCACTAAAATTCCTTGAACTTGTCAACTCAATAATAAATGATAAGGGTAAAATAGGTATGAAATGATAAATTATCTTTTAATTTTTAAAAATAAATAAGTAAAGTTGAATAATTATTTTTAATATAATAGATAAATAAAATTAAAATAAAAGGAACATAATATTTTTAGTACTGAGAGAGTGCATGTTTCTCAAAAAAGGACATGTTACCCACAGAATGAGTCCATAAGAAACACGTCAGGTAAGTTTACAAAATTTACGTAGCTAAAGGGTGTTGATAGAGTATTAACGTCAGCATATATGGAGCCCACCCATTAGGAGAAAAAAAGGTATCCAAGTCAACATGACATCATTTTGCAATTAATTCAGTGTGCCCATTTCACCCACTATTTTACTCCAAATGTCAATATTACCCCTCTCATCTTTCCACAATTCCCAACCTACGCTCCACTCAATTTTTTTTTTTTTTGATAATCCAGGTTTCCAGGCTTGCGCCTGACAACTTCACTGGTATTACCCAGACGTCCTGGAGATGATGGGACCGGTCCTTCAGCACCCCACCACCAGGTAAATCGCGAGAACTGCACACATGGTCGGTGCTTCCGCCAAGGCCCAACGGATCAATGCTACAAGGTTGCCCCCCCCACAGGCCCCATCCACAAGGCTTGGCGGAGACCGAACCCACACTGCAACATGCCCGCGCGGCTTTTAGCGCCCAGTCTTTACCACATGTATGTGCCGGAGGGCGATATCAGGAGGGAGAATCGAACTGCGACCCTAAGGCGCGCCGTTGACTCCACAGCCAAAGTCGACCCTCTAGATACTCAATTCTAACCTCTTCCACGCCCTTATATGCGTTCTCTCCTCTACTTCTCTCTTACACCCCCCCCCCCCACAATGTTTTATTGAATAAAAAGAAGAGAAAACTATTACAACAGTTTAATACACATAAGATATCAAAAGAACCAATAGTATTTCTTGGCTTTCAACATACATAGAATCTTTGTTAAGCGATGGGGTGGCAAACAAGTCACACCACCATCACGAACATTAGAAAATCGTGGAAACAAAGAAGACGTCACAAATTTCAAATTTCATCACGGGAACAGTTTAAAAAATCAGTGGAACAAATCTTGTATATTAAGGAAAGTATATTATGTGTATATTGTAGTTTATTTGTTACCTAGATTAGGATATATACTTACCATAATTATGATATACACTTACTATATTGTATAGTTAGAATTATAATAGAAGAAAGTTTGTAACTTGTATATATATCTATTCAATCAATGAAAATAATCAAGGGCATTATTTCTTTCATGATATCGAGGTCGCGATGCACACGTTGGGGTTGACTCAACCGGACCCAAATTGGTACATAGACACCGGGGCAACTACTCACATGACCTCTGAATCAGGTACTCTCTCTTCTTATTCCAATTTGAGCACCTCTCGGGGTATAATTGTTGGTAATGGCAACTCTATTCCAATTTAGGGTTATGGTCACAAAACGTTGTCTCCCCCCAATCCACCCCTTCTCTTGAAAAATACTTTACATGCTCCTAAATTGATTAAAAAATTAGTGTCTGTCCGGAAGTTCACTACTGACAATTCCGTTTCCGTCGAATTTGATCCTTTTGATTTTTCTGTGAAGGATTTCAAGACGGGGAGTCATCTCATGAGGTGTGATAGTAGGGGGGATCTGTATCCTATCATGCCTGATTTCAGCCCATCGAGTCAAACCTTGCCGTCAGCCTTTGCAGCTATCTCTCCTTCCATGTGGCATGCTCGTCTGGGTCATCCGGGATCTTCTATTTTATCAGTTTTAGATAAAAATAGTTTTATTTCCTGTAAGGGTACGAGTCGTACTCCAATTTGTCAGTCTTGTTCATTAAGAAAAATTGTTAAGTTATCATTTGTAGACTCCAATTCTCATACTTCTATGCCATTTGACATTATTCATAGTGACTTATGGACGTCTCCTGTTCTAAGTTCAGTGGGTCATCGATATTATGTTCTCTTTTTAGATGATTATACTAGATTTTTGTGGACGTTTCCAATTGCAAATAAATCACAAGTATTTTCCATCTTCATCAAATTTAGAGCGTTCATTCGTACTCAATTCGAAAGAGACATAAAAAATATTCAATGTGATAATGGGAAAGAATATGACAATAGGGAGTTTCGGGATTTCTGTGCTAATAATGAGATCAATTTTAGGTTTTCGTGTCCTCATACATCTCCACAAAATGGTAAGGCCGAACGCAAAATTCGTTCCATCAACAACATTGTCTGAACTCTCTTAATTCATGCCTCCGTACCTCCATATTTTTGGCATCATGCTCTACAAATGGCCACATATCTTCTTAACATACTTCCTTCTAAAGGTCATCCTCTGATGCTTTGCGTCAGTCTATCATGGCCATGCTCAGTTCTGAGTTTGCTATGAAAGACTTAGGGCCTTTGAGTTATTTTTTGGGGATTGCCGTCAAGCGTCATTCAGGTGGGTTGTTTCTGTCTCAACGGAAGTATGCTGCTGAGATTATCGAGAGGGCAGGGATGTCATCCTGTAAGTCTATTTCCACGCCAGTTGATGCAAACCCAAAGCTAAGTGCCGCTGTAGGTGCACCATACGAGGACCCGACCCGCTATCACAGTCTTGCAGGGGCCCTCCAGTATCTTACTTTTATCAGACCGGATATTACATATGCGGTTCAGCAGGTGTGTTTATTCATGCATGATCCCAGAGTGGAGCACATGAATGCAATCAAACGCATCATTCGGTATATTCAGGGGACACTAGACTATGGGTTGCACTTGTATCCATCATCCACATCCACATTTATCTCCTACACGGATGCTGATTGGGGTGGTTGTCCCGACACCAGACGGTCGACTTCTGGCTACTGTATGTTCCTTGGCAACAACTTGGTCTCCTGGTCAGCAAAACGTCAGGCAACTCTATCACGCTCAAGTGCCGAGGCAGAATATCGAGGGGTAGCGAATGTGGTCTCCGAATCATGTTGGCTACGTAATTTGCTTTTGGAGCTTCATTGTCCCATTCAGAAGGCAACCTTGGTATATTGCGATAACATTAGTGCCATCTACCTTTCAGGTAACCCCGTTCAACACCAACGCACCAAGCATATCGAAATGGACATTCACTTTGTCCGTGAAAAGGTTGCAAAGGGTCAAGTTCGCGTATGCCATGTCCCGTCTCGTTATCAAATTGCAGACATCTTTACAAAAGGGTCTACCAAATGTTCTCTTTGAAGATTTTAGGGACAGTCTCAATGTTCAAAACCGCCCGCTATGATCAAGGTGTGTTAAGCAAAGGTGAGCAATAAGTCACAGCCCAGCCCATCACGGAACGATTCCGAAAATCGCGAAGCGAAAGACATCACAAATTTGACCCATCACGGGAACAGTTCCGAAAATCAGTGGAACAAATCTTGTATATTAATGAAAGTATATTGTGTGTATATTGTAGTTTATTTGTTACCTAGATTAGGATATACACTTACCATAATTAGGATATATACTTACCATATTGTATAGTTAGAATTATGGTAGAAGAAGGTTTGTAACTTGTATATATATCTATTCAATCAATGAAAATAATCAAGGGGACTATTTCTTTCAAGTACTAAATCAAATTGGAAAAAAATAATATTATCAAAATTAAATGGTTTTTAAATCTTAAAAGTTTGTCTATCTCCTTAACTCGATAAACAAAAGAAAGATCGTATAAAATGAAAGCGAATTAAAAAATTTTGTGTTTCAATTGTTTGATACTTTTTTATCATGTCAAATTCGATAAATTTCATATTAAAACTAATGATTTTTTTTTTCAAAATTTTAATATTAAATTTATATGAACTATTTATGTCATATAAGAAGGGAGCCTTCGAGTAACTGATAAAATTGATGTCATGTGATCAGGAGGTCACATATTCAAGCCGTAGAAACAACATCTTGTAAAAATGTAGAATGAATTAGCAGTAAGGTTAGATTAGGCATTTCCCTATATACTAGTTATAGCCGTTAGAGAGTTAATGAAGTGATTAATTAGTTAAAGTCCTAACTGCGTAGCTATAAATGCAGGCTCTATGTACAGTTACCAAAAACTTTGATGATTAAGATTGTGAGCTCCCTTCTTCTCCTCTTATACACCTCTTTCTCCTTGTGATCTCCATCGATAAATACTCATCATTCTGTTGGAAATTTGTCTTTGGCGGGAGATGCGTCCAACCATCTTTAATGACTTAAACACTCGAATTTCGCATGTTGGAGACTTTGATTCTTCACACGTACATAATCTACAAAGTAAGTAGATGACCGTAGGGCCAAGAATCGTTAAATTTCGTTGAGAAATGAAAGAGATATTGGTCCACGAAGTGAGGTGTTTGAAGCATGGAAATGTGGTAAAGACCAATCCTCCCTCAACGGTGGGGGAAGAAAGATTTGTTCAGTTTATAAGTCTCAAAATTGGGTTGGGGTTTGGGACTCCAAGGGGTAACCCATGTGTTTGAAGGAAGATGACCTAAATGTGCTTTGGTTCGAGGCTAAGCCCACACGCGCGCCGCCGCCGCGCGCCCGTCCGGTCACGGGTCACGGGCTTCTTTTGATATTATCTTTTTGGACTCAAATTGCTTCATATTTATAGTTTGGTCCATGAAGTTTCAAGTAAGTTAAATTGGGCAAAGAACTTGTGCTTTTGTTGTTGGGTTTTGGAACGTTAACCAACATTATTATTCAATTCAGTCATTTATTTTGGCTGAATTACTCTCCCTAAAGGCTCTAATCCGTTGCACATCAATTCATCATTTATTTTGGCTGAATTACTACCTCCATAATTGTCATTACTTGGCCAGTAACAACAATTATGTGGGTAGTTGGTAAGTCCCCTCCTTCAACTATATAATGAAGCCTTTGCACAATTGTTGAAACACAAACAAAATCAGATTCTTCCTACTACTTTTCAGCATCATTTCTTACTCAAAGTAACACTTGAGTTTCCTTTGCTCATTTGTTGAGTTGTTGTTTTATCTTGGGAGACTATTGTCCAGAACGTAGAAATGATATATACGGGGAAATCTTGTCTTAAAGACAGAGTATCATCACTCGACCCAGCAATCAGTTTTCTTGTTCCACTTTACTGAAATTTTAGATTCTTGTAATTTCATTTTGTTGTAATACTTAGCAGTTACTTATTTTCATTTCCTGCACCATTGTAACCAACAATTCTTCATGGTATCAGAGTGCAGATCCTAAAATTCTCACATTCAATCAAATCTCAATTTCTGGTTGGTTCGTTATTTTTCTGATTCAATTAGTGATTTGTAACAGTTCTAGGATTACAATCACGATATTCATCTTATAATATTACTACGATCTTGTTCAATTGCTCAATTCAATTGAAATTTTTTATCCAAATACTCGATTCAATTATAGTGTTGATAAAATGACAACAAACAATGCTCCAAATGGTGTGAATGTTGCAAATACACAGAATAACACTTCTACAACTCCAGTAATCACTCCGGTAATTAATACACAAACAATGGATCACAATCATCCTCTTTATCTGGCTTCTACCGATGTGAGTGGTATTACTATCATTTCTTTTCAATTAAAAGAAAGTGAAAATTTTGTGTTGTGGAGTAAGTCTATGAGAACATCTTTGTTAGAAAGAAACAAGTTAGGTTTTGTTGATGGTACTTGTAAGAAGGAGAATTTTCCATAAAAATATTGGAATTTATGGGAGAGAGTAAATGTTATAGTTCTATCATGATTAATGAATGTAGTTTCTGATAATTTGGTTGCTGGTATAGTATATGCCTCAGATGCATATGTTGTACGGGAAGATTTAAAAGAGAGATTTAACAAGATAGATGAATCTAGGACATATAATTTTCATAAAAAAAAAGTGCATATATTACTCAAGGAGTAGATTATGTGGCTGCATATTTCTCAAAATTGAAGGGTCAATGGGTAGAATTTGAATCCATGGTTCCTGCTCCTGTTTGTAATTGTGAAAAATCCAAAAAATTTGTGATTTACTTGCAAAGAATGAAGGTTTATCAGTTCTTGATGAGACTTAACGAGACATATGCTCAAGCAATGGGCCAAATCCTAATGATGATATCATTGCCTTCAGTGAATTCAGTTTATTCTATGATTCTAAGTGATGAGAGTCATAAGTCAGTGGCACAATCAGTGAGCAACACATAATTACTTGGTGTTGCACCACCTGGTGTTCAAGAGTCTATAGCTATGTATTCAAGCATTGGATTTTAGAAGGAAAAAAAGACCATATAACTCAAACTACAAGCCAAATGCTTTTTGTGACCACTGCAAGTTCAAAGGATACTATATGAAAGACTGTTATAGGTTGGTAGGGTATCCACCTAGTCATCCTAAGGCTAATGAGCAGCAAGGTGCTAATACTAGTTATAAAAATAATGATAATAAATTTTTTTATCATAGAGACAAGCAAAGAAGGACTGGTCCTAATGCTCATAATGTGGCAGCTGAAGAAAATTGGTCATCACAGAACCAATATTCACAAAGCCAGTCTCAAAATCAGTCAAATGCTTATGGATATCAACAAGAGCCACCAGGACAGTTCACTAACTATAATCAGATGCAGTATGGTTCTACAACTGGAGATGGAATGAACAGGAAAAACACTGGATAAATTGTTGGAAATTTGCCTTTGGCGGGAGTTGCGTTCGACCAAATTTAACGTCTTAAACACTAGTGTTCCGCAAGTTGGAGAATTCGGTTCTTCACACGTGCATAATCTACTAAGTAAGTAGATAACCGTAGGGCCAAGGATCATCAAATTTCGTTGAGAAATGAAAGAGATATTGGTCCACGAAGTGAGGTGTTTGAAGCATGGAAAAGTGTGGTATTGAGGTCAATTCTCCCTCATCGGTGGGGGAAGAAAGAATTGTTTTGTTTATAAGTCTCAAGGTTGGCTTGGGGTTTGGGACCCCAAGGGGTATCCCATGTGTTTAAAGGAGCGAGGACCTAGATGTGCTTCGGTTCGAGGAAAGCCCACACGAGCGCCGCCCGCCCGTCCCGTCCGATAAGGGTCTAGGGTCGTGGATCGTGGGCTATGCTTCTTCTGATATTATATTTTTCGACCAGAATTCTTTCATATGTACAGTTTGGTCCCTGAAGTTTTAAGAAAGTCAAATTCGGCAGAGAACTTTGTGGCTTCTGGAACGTCAACCAACACTCAATTCAACCATTTATTTTGGCTGAATTAATCTTCCTACATGCCATCCGTTGCACATCATATTCACCATTTATTTTAGTGAATTACTACCTCCATAATTGCCATTATTTGACCAGTAGTGGCACTTATATGGGCAGTTGGTAAGCCTCTCCTTCAACTATATAAATGACCCTTTGTCACCATTGTTGAGCTACAGACAACACAAAAACAGAAACAAAAATGAGTTCTTCCTACTACCTTCCAGCATTATTTCATTACTCAAAATTTTTCACGGTAGCACTTGAGTTTCCTTTGCTCATTTGTTCATTTGCTGTTTTATCTTGGGAAAAAATTGTCCAGGACATAGAAATGATACATACGGGACAATATTATCTTAAAGACAGAGTGCAAATACTCGACTCAGCATACCAAGTTTATCGCAATCCCAGTTTCTTGTAATTCCAGTTTATTGTTCAAGTTAATTGTAATTTCAGTTGCTTGTAATACTTAGCAGTTTTATATTTTCGTTTCCTGTATCATTGTAACCAACAAGTTTAAGACAATATTTGCTTACGATGCTATTTGCAACATGGTGAAACATGGTGATTACATTCTTCTTTGCTGCGCCACTCAAGGCAACAATGCTGCCTTCCCCGCTACTGTCCAAGGCAAAGAACTCTGCCGCTTTCACTGGCCGCTCTTCGCCCAAGCGCAGAACTCTCCGCTTTCCCCGCTCGCTCCATCCTCCGCATTCCACCATGATCGCCCTGAAAAATTCATGGGCTCAAACTTTAAGAGATGGCAACAGAAGATGCTATTCTACTTAACTGTTATGGGCATGACCCGGTTCCTAACGGAAGATCCTCCACAAGCTGGAGATGAAATGGACCCTTCGCATTCTGAAAGGGGTAAAGGGGGCCTTGGTATCCATGTCATTAATGGCATGAAGATGGTTCTTGATGCATGAAATCATAGTGATTTCATGTGTAAGAATTACATACTGAACTGCTTGGCAGACCCTCTCTAGACGGTCTATTGCACCGTTGGCACTGCCAAATAGCTGTGGGAAAAATTGCAAAAGAATTACAACGCACAAGATGCAAGTACTAAAAAGTTCATCGTTGGGAAGTTTCTAAAATTCCAAATGGTGGATAGTAAGATAGGATGTCCCAAGTTCAGGAATTCCAAATGATTTTACATCACCTGGATTTGGAAGGAATGAAACCAAATGAGCAATTCTTGGTTGCATCGCTGATTGAGAAGTTACCTCCTTTGTGGAATGAGTTTATGAGTTACTTAAAACTCAAGACAAATGATATGACCTTTGAAGAGCTTATTATCAAACTCCAAATTCAGGAAGATAATAAGAAGGCCTTGCCTAGGGGTAAACAACCTGCTGAGGCAAATGTAAATCTGGTTGAGGCCAAAGGGAACTCAAGCAAGAAGCGGAAGTTCCAGAAAGACGGCAAGGCCCACGCATCGGAGATGTTCAGAGGCAACTGTCACCACTGTGGGAAACCTGATCATAAGATCAAGGAATGCCGCAAGCTCAAGACTGAGCAACAACATAAAGCCAAGGCTAAAGGCAAGGCGCATGCTAACGTCGTCAAGGACACGCTCCTCGATGACATGATTGAGGAGTTCTCAGCAGTGGTGCTAGAAGTAAACCTGGTTGAGAATCTGATGCAGTAGTGGATGGACACAGGTGCTACCAGACACACCTGTTCCAACAAAGATGCCTTTTCCACGTACACACTAGTCACCGACAAGAAGTTGTTCATGGGCAACAACGCTTCGTCTGACGTGTTGGGGGTAGGAAAGGTGGTCCTGAAGATGACTTTCAGAAAGGAACTCATTCTGAAGGAAATGATGCACGTCCCCGAAATTAGAAGAAATTTAATTTCAGGACCTTTATTGGTTAATGCTGGTTTTAGGCTAGTGTTTGAATCCATTAAGTTTGTACTCACTAAGAATGTCACTTTTATGGGAAGAGGCTTCGCCTGTGAAGGCCTCTTCAAAGTGAATGTCATGTCTGTAATGCGTCCAAGTAATAAAGTTGAACCTTCTTCTTATTTGCTTGAGTCTTCTAATTTATGGCATCATAGATTAGGACACGTTAACTACAAGTCTATCCAAAGGCGGGTAAAGAGGGAGTTATTGCCGTCTATCGACGTAAACCCTCAACATAAGTGTGAGGTGTGCGTAGAGGCAAAACTCACCAAGCTTCCTTTTCGATCCGTCGAAAAGAATATCGCTCCTCTAGAACTTATTCACATAGATATATGTGATTTGAAGTTCACAAAAACTAGAGGGGGGAACAAATACTTTGTGACATTCATTAATGATAGCACAAAGTATTGTTACCTTTACTTGTTGAAAATTAAGGATGAAGCCTTTGAAGCATTTCGACGTTACAAAGCAGAAGTTGAGAACCAACTAAGCCTGTGGATTAAATCCATTCGTAGTGATAGAGTGGGAGAATACGTAGCGCCATTTGAGGAATACTGTGCCCAAGAAGGCATTGTTCATCAAACGACAATTCCATACTCACCTCAATCGAACAGTGTAGCGGAACGTAAGAACCACATATTAAAGAAAATGATGAATGTCTTGCTTATCAATTCCGGTCTTCCCCAAAACATGTGGGGAGAAGCCGTCCCTACCGCTAATACGATTCTTAACAGAGTCCCACATAAGGGTAAGAAAAAAACTCCATATGAATCATGGAAGGGAAAGAAACCCACCTACAAATATTTTAAGGTGTGGGGTTGTTTGGCAAAGGTTGAAGTACCCAAGCCAAAACAGGTCAAGATTGGGCCTAAGACTGTAGATTGCATATTCATCGGATATGCAAATAACAGTAGTGCTTATCGCTTCTTAATGCATAAGTCAGATATCCCAGATATCCACCAGGGTAAAATCATGGAATCAAGGAATGGTCTATTCTTTGAAGGTACCTTTCCTAGAAAGGAAAAAGACATAACCTCTCGCAAACGAAGTTATGAACAAAACTCTCAAGAATCGGGAGTCGTTGACGGCCCGGATCTAGATGGTTCAAATCTAGCGGATCTCGAGATGGCTGAACATCCGGAATCTAGTGTTCCAGATTCTCAAAACTTGGAGACTCCAGAGATGGATCTAAGGCGAAGTAAAAGGGCCATGAAGGATAAATCCTTCGGTTCTGACTTTGTAGCTTATATGGTTAATGAAGAAACAAGGACAATTGCTAACGCGTTGTCAACTCTAGAAGCACCGCTCTGGAAAGAAGCTATTGAGAGTGAAATAGGCTCCATTCTGCATAACCATACTTGGGAGTTGGTTGATCTTCCTCCGGAAAATAAACCGTTGGGTTGTAAATGGATACTCAAATGGAAATTTAAAGCAGATGGGTCTATAGACAAGTACAAGGCCAGGTTGGTAGTCAAGGGCTATCGACAGATAGAAGGTCTTGACTACTTTGACACATACTCCCCGGTATCTCGGATGACATCCACACGAGTATTCATTGCGATCACAGCTTTGCGAAACCTTGAGATACATCAAATGGATGTCAAGACAGCCTTCCTAAATGGTGATTTTGAAGAAGAAATTTATATGGACCAACCCGAGGGGTATGTGGTTCAAGGGCAAGAGAAGAAAGTCTGTCGGCTTGTCAAATCTCTGTACGGGCTAAAACAAGCCCCGAAGCAATGACACAAAAAAATTGATAGTACTCTACTATCGAAGAGTTTCGCCATTAATGAATGTGATAAATGTGTCTACACGAAAGATAACTTTGACTCATTCATCATGATATGCATATACGTAGATGACATGTTGATCACAGGAAGCAGTCCTAGGGTAATCCTAGAGACTAAGAACATGTTGAAACAATGCTTCGACATGAAGGATATGGGTATCGCAGATGTCATCTTAGGGATAAAAATCTCTAAGACGTCTGACGGACTGGTCTTATCTCAGTCTCACTACATCGAGGATGTTTTGAGAGAGTTCAAGATGTTTGACAGTTCACCTATAAAGTCACCAATGGATACAAATCAAAAGCTTGATAAAAATCTTGGTGCATCCGTATACCAAGAGCGATATGCACAGGTGATCGGTAGTTTGATGTATATAACAAACTGCACCCGACCTGATATTGCATATGCAGTTAATAAGTTGGCTAGGTTTACCCGGAATCTGAGTGATGATAACTGGAAGGCATTGAATCGGGTATTACAATACCTGAAATAGGCGTTAACTTTCGAGTTACATTATTCGAGATATCCAGTTGTACTAGAGGGGTACAGTGATGCAAACTGGATATCTGATATAGAGAACACCAAGTTTACCAGTGGGTATGTATTTACAATTGGTGGTGGGGTTGTGTCTTGAAAATCCTCTAAGCAAACTTGCATCGCCCGATCCACAATAGAATAGGAGTTTATCGCTTTAGACAAAGCAGGAGAAGAAGCTGAGTGGCTTCATGACTTCTTAGAGGATGTTCCGTATTTGAACAAACCCGTACCTTCGGTAATGATCCACTGCAACAGCCAGTCGACTTTAGGAAGGGAACGGAATGCTATGTACAACATCAAGTCTCTTCATATTCGACGGAGGCATAAGACCGTTAGGCAGCTGATCACCATGAGTATAATATCCATTGATTACATAAAGTCAAAGGATAATATAGCAGACCCGCTAACAAAGGGCTTATCCAAGGATCAGATGATTTGCCTGTCTAGGGGAATGGGCTTAAAACCCAAAGTATAAGGATCAATACGGTGGTGACCCAACCTTACTAACTGGAGATCCTAGTAATTTGGTTCAAGGGAAAAACTAAGTTGTAAAGGTTCAGTTGATCGCTTCAGTGGAAGCATGAGCACTTCAGATAGTGATTTCTGTAAAGAAACACCAAATCCAAAGTCGTTCCCATGATAGACGTTAAGTTCTATCGGCAGTATGGGTAAAGGTTAAGTTTTCAAAACCTTTAATGATCCTCAACAGTTGAGGTTAGGTTTTGGAAAACTTTTAATGGTTCCTAACACTTGTGAAGTGGGGTATAGCAGGATACCTTGTAGGAGACCACCTATTTAAGTGCGAGGACGGGCCACCTCAAATGAATACACTTAAGAATCCAAGAAGTTGTCCATAGCCACAACGGACAAAATATTACGAAGAAGAGAGTAAGGGAATTTGTTGTGTTGGTACTATTGACTTGGATTACACTAAACATTGACGGTTCAAGACATCATGTTTACTGCGCAGTAAGTAAGTCCGATGGTATTTAACTATGGAAGGTTCAAAGCTAAAGCTACCTCTCCTTATGCAATATCGGTCTGCTGAAATATTGCTGGAAATGAAAAAAGGCACCATGTGAGTGCGCCAAAATCTCTTTCAAGAGGGGATTGTTGGAAATTTGCCTTTGGCGGGAGTTGTGTTCGACCAAATTTAACGTCTTAAACACTAGTGTTCCGCACGTTGGAGAATTCGGTTCTTCACACGTGCATAATCTACTAAGTAAGTAGATAACCGTAGGGCTAAGGATCATCAAATTTCGTTGAGAAATGAAAGAGATATTGGTCCACGAAGTGAAGTGTTTGAAGCATGGAAAAGTGTGGTATTGAGGTCAATTCTCCCTCATCGGTGGGGGAAGAAAGAATTGTTTTGTTTATAAGTCTCAAGGTTGGCTTGGGGTTTGGGACCCTAAGGGGTATCCCATGTGTTTAAAGGAGCGAAGACCTAGATGTGCTTCGGTTCGAGGAAAGCCCACACGAGCGCCGCCCGCCCGTCCCGTCCGATCAGGGTCTAGGGTCGTGGATCGTGGGCTATGCTTCTTCTGATATTATATTTTTGGACCAGAATTCTTTCATATGTACAGTTTGGTCCCTGAAGTTTTAAGAAAGTCAAATTCGGCAGAGAACTTTGTGGCTTCTGGAACGTCAACCAACACTCAATTCAACCATTTATTTTGGCTGAATTAGTCTTCCTACATGCCATCCGTTGCACATCATATTCACCATTTATTTTGGTGAATTACTACCTCCATAATTGCCATTATTTGACCAGTAGTGGCACTTATATGGGCAGTTGGTAAGCCTCTCCTTCAACTATATAAAGGACCCTTTATCACCATTGTTGAGCTACAGACAACATAAAAACAGAAACAAAAATGAGTTCTTCCTACTACCTTCCAGCATCATTTCATTACTCAAAATTTTTCACGGTAGCACTTGAGTTTCCTTTGCTCATTTGTTCATTTGCTGTTTTATCTTGGGAGACAATTGTCCAGGACATAGAAATGATACATACGGGACAATATTGTCTTAAAGACAGAGTGCAAATACTTGACTCAACATACCAAGTTTATCGCAATCCCAGTTTCTTGTAATTCCAGTTTATTGTTCAAGTTAATTGTAATTTCAGTTGCTTGTAATACTTAGCAGTTATATATTTCCGTTTCCTGCATCGTTGTAACCAACATAAATTACTGCAAATATGGTGATGCCACTAAAGTTCACACCAGAGCAATGTGATCAAATTTGCAAGATGGTGGAACAGGACCAAGGAAGCATTGTCTCAGCTAACTCAGTCAATATGTTAGGTAATAGTAGCACTGATATCAAAGATCCACCTGCTTGGATTATTGACACAAGTGCTACTAACCACATGGCTTCTAGAATTGACATGCTTAACAAGAATACTATTGTCAAAATTGATAATCCTAGAAAGGTTTTCCTTCCAAATGGGAATATGTTACAAATCACACATATTAGCACTAGTGATATCTCACTTAGAAGTACTCTAAAAGATGTATTTCATGTTCCCCAGTTTAAATGCAATTTACTGTCAGTATCTAAGGCAACTAGACAACTACAGTGTTTAGCTAGATTTTTTTCTGATTTTTATGTGTTTCAAAATCTCTATAATGAAAAGGTGAAGGAGATTGGTAGAGAATGAAAGGGTCTTTACTTCTTGCTCAATCAAAGACTACATGAAAATAGGAATGATAGTTTTATGTCTGCTGCTTCAGCTATAAAGACACTAAATAAATGAGAGATCATCAATTGACATAAGAGGCTGGGACATATTCCATCCACTACTTTGCTCAAGTTGTTTTCTGACCAGAAGTCTTGTGTAGTTGAGATAATAAATGAATGTACTGTGTGTCCTAAGGTTAGGCAAACTAGATTGTTATTTTATGTTAGTATTACTATTAGTACAAGAGCTTTGGAACTTGTTCATATGGGGTCCCTATAAACTTGCTACTTATGATGATTTTATGTCTTTCCTCACAGTTGTGGATAATTTTTCTAGAATGACATGGATAATTTTGTTGAAGCTTAAATATGATGTGATTATGGTTTTCAAACATTTTATTTCTTATGTTAAGACTCAATATGACACTTGCGTAAGAACAGTAAGGTCTGATAATGAAACTGAGTTTCTCAATTCTATGTCTCCTGAATTGTTTAATGGCCTAGGAATAGTGCATCAGACTTCTTGCTCATATACAACTCAACAAAATAGCATAGCTGAGAGAAAACATAGACATATTCTAGAAATAACAAGAGCTATAAGGTTTCAAGCTAATATACCTTTAAGGTTTTGGGGATACTGTGTGAAGGCTGCCACCTACTTGATTAATAGGATACCATCTATTGTCATAGGAAATGTTTCAACTTATGAAAAACTACACAATAGTAACCTTCTTTGGAACACTTAAGAGTACTAGGTTGCTTATGTCATGCAAAAATTGTACAAGAAAGTGACAAGGTTATTCCTAGGACTAGACAAGCAGTTCACATGGGTTATTATGAGACTAAAGAGGGTTATATACTATATGATATGCTCAGAAGATGTTCTTTGTCAATAGCGATGTCAGTTTCAGAGAAGAAGTGTTTTCATTTCACAATACTGGTTCTCAATCATCTGTTCTATTTCATGCACTTGATTTAACCTTTATAAGTGCATATACTACTTTATGTGATGTGCAGGTACAAAATCATGCACTAGATCATATTCAAGGCTCTCAAGATGTTGAGCCTGGACACACACAATAAATTCAACAAGATCACATACCGGAGCCTAATGTAACTGAGGCTCAAACTCAAATAGTGTCAAACGAACCAATAGTGTTACCAAATAGTGCAGTACAAAGGGTACCTGTAACAAGAAAATCTACCAGAGGAAAATAAACACATGTATGGATGAAAGATTTTGTATCTTTGAATGTTCATGACATTATACCCTAAGCTTTATCAAATTATATTGCTTATGATAAACTCTCTCCTCAATATCAAAGTTTTATTGATGCCTTCTCTAATATTGTTGAGCCTACTTCCTATGCAGAAACTATCAAAGACCCAAGATGGATAGATGTTATACAGTTGAAAATTCAAGCATTAGAAAATAACACCTGGACAGTGGTGCCTCTTCCACATGGCAAAAGACCTATTGACTACAAGTGAATTTATAAAGTCAAATACAAAGAAACAAGTGAAATAGATGAAAGATTTTGTATCTTTGAATGTTCATGACATTATACCCTATGCTTTATCAAATTATATTTCTTATGATAAACTCTCTCCTCAATATCAAAGTTTTATTGATGCCTTCTCTAATATTGTTGAGCCTACTTCCTATGCAGAAACTATCAAAGACCCAAGATGGATAGATGTTATACAGCTGGAAATTCAAGCATTAGAAAACAACACCTGGACAGTGGTGCCTCTTCCACATGGCAAAAGATCTATTGACTACAAGTGAATTTATAAAGTCAAATACAAAGCAACTAGTGAAATAGATGAAAGATTTTGTATCTTTGAGTGTTCATGACATTATACCCTATGCTTTATCAAATTATATTTCTTATGATAAACTCTCTCCTCAATATCAAAGTTTTATTGCTGCCTTCTCTAATATTATTGAGCCTACTTCCTAGGCAGAAACTATCAAAGACCCAAGATGGATAGATGTTATACAGTTGGAAATTCAAGCATTAGAAAACAACACACAGACAAGTGGTGCCTCTTCCACATGGCAAAAGACCTATTGACTACAAGTGAATTTATAAAGTCAAATACAAAGCAACTAGTGAAATAGATGAAAGATTTTGTATCTTTGAATGTTCATGACATTATACCCTATGCTTTATCAAATTATATTTCTTATGATAAACTCTCTCCTCAATATCAAAGTTTTATTAATGCCTTCTCTAATATTGTTGAGCCTACTTCCTATGCAGAAACTATCAAAGACCCAAGATGGATAGATGTTATACAGTTAAAAATTCAAGCATTAGAAAATAACACCTGGACAGTGGTGCCTCTTCCACATGGCAAAAGACCTATTGACTACAAGTGAATTTATAAAGTCAAATACAAAGAAACAAGTGAAATAGATGAAAGATTTTGTATCTTTGAATGTTCATGACATTATACCCTATGCTTTATCAAATTATATTTCTTATGATAAACTCTCTCCTCAATATCAAAATGTTATTGATGCCTTCTCTAATATAGTTGAGCCTACTTCCTATGCAGAAACTATCAAAGACCCAAGATGGATAGATGTTATACAGTTGGAAATTCAAGCATTAGAAAACAACACCTGGACAGTGGTGCCTCTTCCACATGGCAAAAGATCTATTTACTACAAGTGAATTTATAAAGTCAAATACAAAGCAACTAGTGAAATAGATGAAAGATTTTGTATCTTTGAATGTTCATGACATTATACCCTATGCTTTATCAAATTATATTTCTTATGATAAACTCTCTCCTCAATATCAAAGTTTTATTGCTGCCTTCTCTAATATTATTGAGCCTACTTCCTAGGCAGAAACTATCAAAGACCCAAGATGGATAGATGTTATACAATTGGAAATTCAAGCATTAGAAAACAACACCTGGACAGTGGTGCCTCTTCCACATGGCAAAAGACCTATTGACTACAAGTGAATTTATAAAGTCAAATACAAAGCAACTAGTGAAATAGATGAACGATTTTGTATCTTTGAATGTTCATTACATTATACCCTATGCTTTATCAAATTATATTTCTTATGATAAACTCTCTCCTCAATATCAAAGTTTTATTGCTGCCTTCTCTAATATTATTGAGCCTACTTCCTAGGCAGAAACTATCAAAGACCCAAGATGGATAGATGTTATACAGTTGGAAATTCAAGCATTAGAAAACAACACCTGGACAGTGGTGCCTCTTCCACATGGCAAAAGACCTATTGACTACAAGTGAATTTATAAAGTCAAATACAAAGCAACTAGTGAAATAGATGAAAGATTTTGTATCTTTGAATGTTCATGACATTATACCCTATGCTTTATCAAATTATATTTCTTATGATAAACTCTCTCCTCAATATCAAAGTTTTATTAATGCCTTCTCTAATATTGTTGAGCCTACTTCCTATGCAGAAACTATCAAAGACCCAAGATGGATAGATGTTATACAGTTGAAAATTCAAGCATTAGAAAATAACACCTGGATAGTGGTGCCTCTTCCACATGGCAAAAGACCTATTGACTACAAGTGAATTTATAAAGTCAAATACAAAGAAACAAGTGAAATAGATGAAAGATTTTGTATCTTTGAATGTTCATGACATTATACCCTATGCTTTATCAAATTATATTTCTTATGATAAACTCTCTCCTCAATATCAAAATGTTATTGATGCCTTCTCTAATATTGTTGAGCCTACTTCCTATGCAGAAACTATCAAAGACCCAAGATGGATAGATGTTATACAGTTGGAAATTCAAGCATTAGAAAACAACACCTGGACAGTGGTGCCTCTTCCACATGGCAAAAGATCTATTGACTACAAGTGAATTTATAAAGTCAAATACAAAGCAACTAGTGAAATAGATGAAAGATTTTGTATCTTTGAATGTTCATGACATTATACCCTATGCTTTATCAAATTATATTTCTTATGATAAACTCTCTCCTCAATATCAAAGTTTTATTGCTGCCTTCTCTAATATTATTGAGCCTACTTCCTAGGCAGAAACTATAAAAGACCCAAGATGGATAGATGTTATACAATTGGAAATTCAAGCATTAGAAAACAACACCTGGACAGTGGTGCCTCTTCCACATGGCAAAAGACCTATTGACTACAAGTGAATTTATAAAGTCAAATACAAAGCAACTAGTGAAATGGATGAACGATTTTGTATCTTTGAATGTTCATTACATTATACCCTATGCTTTATCAAATTATATTTCTTATGATAAACTCTCTCCTCAATATCAAAGTTTTATTGCTGCCTTCTCTAATATTATTGAGCCTACTTCCTAGGCAGAAACTAAAAAAGACCCAAGATGGATAGATGTTATACAGTTGGAAATTCAAGCATTAGAAAACAACACCTGGACAGTGGTGCCTCTTCCACATGGCAAAAGACCTATTGACTACAAGTGAATTTATAAAGTCAAATACAAAGCAACTAGTGAAATAGATGAAAGATTTTGTATCTTTGAATGTTCATGACATTATACCCTATGCTTTATCAAATTATATTTCTTATGATAAACTCTCTCCTCAATATCAAAGTTTTATTGATGCCTTCTCTAATATTGTTGAGCCTACTTCCTATGCAGAAACTATCAAAGACCCAAGATGGATAGATGTTATACAGTTGAAAATTCAAGCAATAGAAAATAACACCTGGACAGTGGTACCTCTTCCACATAGCAAAAGACCTATTGACTACAAGTGAATTTATAAAGTCAAATACAAAGAAACAAGTGAAATAGATGAAAGATTTTGTATCTTTGAATGTTCATGACATTATACCCTATGCTTTATCAAATTATATTTCTTATGATAAACTCTCTCCTCAATATCAAAGTTTTATTGATGCCTTCTCTAATATTGTTGAGCCTACTTCCTATGCAGAAACTATCAAAGACCCAATATGGATAGATGTTATACAGTTGGAATTTCAAGCATTAGAAAACAACACCTGGACAGTGGTGCCTCTTCCACATGGCAAAAGACCTATTGACTACAAGTGAATTTATAAAGTCAAATACAAAGCAACTAGTGAAATAGATGAAAGATTTTGTATCTTTGAATGTTCCTGACATTATACCCTATGCATTATCAAATTATATTTCTTATGATAAACTCTCTCCTCAATATCAAAGTTTTATTGCTGCCTTCTCTAATATTGTTGAGCCTACTTCCTATGCAGAAACTATCAAAGACCCAAGATGGATAGATGTTATACAGTTGAAAATTCAAGCATTAGAAAACAACACCTGGACAGTGGTGCCTCTTCCACATGGCAAAAGACTTATTGACTACAAGTGAATTTATAAAGTCAAATACAAAGCAACTAGAGAAATAGATGAAAGATTTTGTATCTTTGAATGTTCATGACATTATACCCTATGCTTTATCAAATTATATTTCTTATGATAAACTCTCTCCTCAATATCAAAGTTTTATTGCTGCCTTCTCTAATATTGTCGAGCCTACTTCCTATGCAGAAACTATCGAAGACCCAAGATGGATAGATGTTATACAGTTGGAAATTCAAGCATTAGAAAACAACACCTGGACAGTTGTGCCTCTTCCACATGGCAAAAGACCTATTGACTACAAGTGAATTTATAAAGTCAAATACAAAGCAACTAGTGAAATAGATGAAGGATTTTGTATCTTTGAATGTTCATGACATTATACCCTATGCTTTATCAAATTATATTTCTTATGATAAACTCTCTCCTCAATATCAAAATTTTATTGCTGCCTTCTCTAATATTGTTGAGCCTACTTCCTATGCAGAAACTATCAAAGACCCAAGATGGATAGATGTTAGACAGTTGAAAATTCAAGCATTAGAAAACAACACCTGGACAGTGGTGCCTCTTCCACATGGCAAAAGACCTATTGACTACAAGTGAATTTATAAAGTCAAATACAAAGCAACTAGTGAAATAGATGAAAGATTTTGTATCTTTGAATGTTCATGACATTATACCCTATGCTTTATCAAATTATATTTCTTATGATAAACTCTCTCCTCAATATCAAAGTTTTATTACTGCCTTCTCTAATATTGTTGAGTCTACTTCCTATGCAGAAACTATCAAAGACCCAAGATGGATAGATGTTATACAGTTGAAAATTCAAGCATTAGAAAACAACACCTGGACAGTGGTGCCTCTTCCACATGGCAAAAGACTTATTGACTACAAGTGAATTTATAAAGTCAAATACAAAGCAACTAGTGAAATAGAGAGGTTCAAGTCTAGGTTAGTGTCAAAGGGGTACAACCAAATAGAAGGCATTGACTATCAGAAAACATTCAGCCCTGCAGTCAAAATGGTCACTCTTAGAACTGTATTAGCTGTTATTGTATCTAGGATATGGTTCATCAATCAAATGAATGTATATAATGTATTTTTACAGGGGACTTGTATGATGAAATATCTATGGAACTGCCATAAGGATTTGAGAGCCAATGGGAGAATAAACAAGTATGTAAACTCACCAAATTCTTGTATGGATTGAAACAAGTACCTAGACAATGAAATGCAAAGTTGAGTGAGACATTGGTGAAATTTGGTTTTAAACAAAGTCAATATGATCATTATTTATTCATTAGAAGGACAAACACACGAATTATTATAGTGCTGATTTATGTGGATGATATGCTGATTACTGGAGATATTCTTGATCAAATTCTTGAAACCAAGTCTGCATTACATAACGCATTTAAGATAAAAGACATTGGAGAGTTGAAATACTTTCTTGGTATTAAGTTTGCAAGGTCTGCACAAGGCATTGTAATGCATAAGAGGAAGTATGCATTGGAATTAATTTTTAAATTTGGACCAAGTGCGGCAAAGCCAACAAATACACCTTTGGACACAGTCACAAAGATTACAACCAAAGAATATGATGAACACAATAAAGAGGCAACAAAGAAGAAAGGGGCAGTGGAGGATAAAGTTCTATCAGATCAAGGAGCTTATCAAAGGATAATAGGAAAACTTCTATATCTAATTGTGACTAGACTTGGTAATGCCTACCGTGTACATACTTTAAGTCAATTTCTTCAACAACCAAAGAAGTCTTACATGGATGCAGTTTTAACAATAATCAGATATGTGAAAAGGAAGCCAGAGCAATGAGTTCTATTGTCTAGCAATAAACAACATACACTGACTGCATACTGTGATGTAGACTGGGCTTCATGTCCCTTCTCAAGAAAATCAGTTACAAGTTTTGCAATTAAACTAGGAGATTCATTGATCTCTTGGAAGTCAAAAAAACAGTCCAATGTTTCCAAAAATTTAGCAGAAGCTGAATATATGAGTCTGGCCTCAACGGTTGCAGAATTGACATGGATAATTGACTTAACTAAAGATCTTGGAGTTCAAGTTCAACTATCAGTTTGGATTCACAGTGACAACAAAGCAGCCTTACAAACTGCTGCCAATCATGTCTATCATGAAAAGACAAAACATATAGAAATAGATTATCATTTCATAAGAGAGAAGATTCAACAAGGACTAATGAAGATAGATTATATCTCAACTCATGATCAACCTGCTGATGTGTTAACCAAGAATTTGAACATGATTCAACATGAATACTTAATGTCCAAACTTGGTGTTCTTAATATTTTTTAAAAAGAATAAATATAAAAAAGAAAAAGGTTATGTAAAAGGGAAAGAAGTACTATTAGATGATTGAGATCTTTCTGTTTTGTCGTCTAGTCCCCTAATTAGCACATCGTTCTCACTTCCCCTCTCGCGAGTCATATGAGATTCTCACATACCCCCACCCCCAATCTCCACTAAGAGGGTAGGGGTAGGGGGTTATGGCAATCCCCATAAACACACGATAACTTACGTAGCATGTTACTTTGATGTAACATTATTGCCTCCTTCCCATTTATATAATCTCTTCTGCCTTCCCCCTTTCTCCCTAAATTCTCCCACTCTTACTTTCTCTTTCGCTATTTTCAATCTTTATTTGTTATAACGTAATTATAGTATGATAGGCAATAATTTTTATGGACCGTTCTCCGACGGTGGCGTGCGGCTAGAACTCACCCCAACCACCAATTCACCGCTCGCCATCGACTTAACGGAGTCGACTGAGATGAGAATTCAACGTCTCATCTCCGAAAACCCCGTGGTCATCTTCACACGTTCGTCTTGCTGCATGTGCCACGTCATGAAGAAATTGCTCTCTGCTATAGGTGTTCACCCAACCGTAATTGAGCTAGAGGAGGATGAGATCACTGCCCTCCAGTCCTCCACAGGAGATAAGGTTATTCCCAGTGGTTCCGGCGAGGCTCCGGAGGTCTTCATTGGAGGGACACGTGTCGGTGGGCTAGAGAGCCTCGTGGCACTTCACTTGAGTGGTCGTCTTGTTCCTAGGCTTGTGGAAGTCGGTGTCATCAATGACGTGGTATTGTAAAATTTAAGAAATTTCATGCTTTATATTATGGGACTATAAGACTATAATTTGTGTACTACTAATCCAATTGTCCAGAAAAAGAACAAAAAAAAATTCCCTTAGGAAAAGAAAATAATTAGTACTAGTATTAATTACGTAGTTGTTTCTTCTTTAGTTAATTACTACTCATTAGCGTTGATAATTATTCTATTTTTCGTGCAGTATGAAGTTGTTACTATATAATATCTGTATTTTAAAGATTAAAAAGAGTGTGTTACTTCTTTCTCTTACCCTATTTGGGACTTTGGATTTACTTTTCCTCAAACTAATTAAATTGTCAAAATGACTAAATGGGACAGTTGTTAGATAGTATTTCCTGTTTAAGTCTTGTTTGCTTTGAATATCCCTACCATTGAGGAAGAATATTCTTGAATTATTTAACAATTACAACTGTTAAACAAAATTGTATTTAATCACTTACCACAACTTTGGGATCAACGTCCTCCTTTTCATTTTCTTATTTTGACTGATAACTTAATGATTTTGCTTGAGGATTCACTTATGTACTATTATTTATTGAAGTTTCAATCATCGAAAATCTTTAGTACAATAAATAGGTGACTTCCTTGTATGCCGTGGGGGGGTTTGTGGGTACTTTTTTACTGATATATGTAAAAGTATTTCACAAGTACAAGACATTTGATTAGTGTTTTATGTTGAATCTTCATTCTTCCTTTAATCTTTTAAGTAGAGAAAAAGCGAAAGTATGGCTAAGTTCGTCTTTTTGCATTTCATTTTCAACTAATTTTTATCTGATCGGGTTTAATAATCTCAGTTTCAAACGCTGATTAATTTATTAGGAAATAAAACTTGTGGAGTAGAAAGTATTATATAGTCACTCATGTATTAATTTTGACATCAACAAAAAGTGAAATTAATGTGGAAGATCTTTCTTTTATTCACATATATTTAATAGGAATAGTGACGGTTAAATTAGAATGTACTAGCTGACTCTCAGATTTGAACTAATTCGCGATTAATCTCCGTCATATCACAACGAATTGTTTTTTTGACAGATTAATCAAGACGAAATCTTTTAGACTTTTCAAGTAGTTACGTCGTAAGCCATTTGCTGGAAAGCAAGGAAGAATGACAAATTATATTCCTTAATCCTGGTTAATTGTATTTGCTTAAGCCACACTTAATTGCTGGAAAAAGGGTTCAAACTTCAAAGTACGATATTCCATAAGTAAAGGAAGGAAAAGTGTGAAAAAGAAAGAAGAATAAAAGCCCAAATGAATCTTGACACAATTGAATGATGCAGAAGGGGAGTAGAAGGAAGAAAAAAAAAGAGAACCTTCAAAAATTATTGGTGGGCAAGAAAGGAATAGAAAGAGTAGAACAAAGCAAAGCAAAATAAAGCAGCAGTTGCTTTGGTTGGCTTTGGTGCTTTTAGCCTTTAAGCATTTCCAAAAGTTATCCAAGTGTTATATGTGCTCTTTCAAGATGTGAAACCTTAAAAATAAAACACCCAAGATTGTGGCGGGATAAGTAGGATGCCTTCATTCTGGATTAGAGATTTGTAGTCCCAGTTTTGAAAATTGATAGGAAGCCTCACTCTTTTAATAATACTCGAAACAAATACTGAAAAAAAAAGATTAAGAATTTTGAAAAATGAAATAAGGAATGACATAAATGCATTGCTTTAAAAGTTTCTACGTGTCCTGTTGTGTTGTCATTGGGTGGCAAACATTTTTTCACTTATATTACTTGGTATAGTTTTTTTCTTTTACTTATTTGTGATCAAAGTTTGCATCCACGTTTGTTTGCAGCGGTGCATCTAAAAATTAGACGTTATGATTTTTGAGTTAAACAATGTATTATGAAGTATACAATTGACTTTATACATACTTTATATTTCACATAGGTAAGATTTGAAATTATAATACCTGGTTCTGCTAATTCGTAACCATTGTTGGATCCGCTGCTACTAATAATTTGGTATCACAACAAGAAAATTGGCTACAAAAAATCAAAATAAACTTTATTTGGTATGAGGAAGAAACCACCACTTCTCCACTAAGGAGAAATACATTTGTAGTTTGAGGAATCAGAAGCTTGAGAAGCTGGGTTGTGAAAGTAACCTCTGATTGAGGAAGAAAAGTAGAAAACTGAAATACCAAATGTTGCTTATCTTAAATTTGTACATTGAATTATGAATGTGTTAAGGGTATATTTTGAAAAAGATTTAAATACATTCTTGATTTTATGATCAATTATTTTGAGTCAACTTTTAATGAATAGGACATCAATTATTTTGGACTGAATGGACTTATAACGTAGGAGGGTTACTTTATTTAGAAAGCTAAGATAAGAAAGGTTCGGAAGAGAAAAAAGGGATAGGAAAAGGAGGTGGATTCTTGACTTCTGAGGTTAATTTATTCATGACTATAATTTCGAAGAAATAGTTCAAAAACCGTCCAAATGCATAGAATTAAGGAAAATAATAAAATATCTCAAATTTGTGATATCTAAACGATGATATACAGGACTTACTATTTACTAAATTTGTGGTATCCAATTTTCACGTGGGAGCTGTTATCTATTCCCCCCCCCCCCCCCTTTTTTTTTTAAAGGTTAATAGGAATTTTCATGGCTGTATGTCTTTCTTTGGCGGGGGAATCTGAAAAATGTGATATTTGTAGGAAGAGGTTTGTGAATATTAATAATAACCATGAACGTGTCATCAAATATTGTACGAGACACTATTCAGGTTGTGTCAACTCATGAACACGCATGTGTTTTGGATTACTCGACCTCATTAACTAACAAACAAAATTAAACACAAGGAATTGATAAGACATTTATGCAAATAAGAGCATGAAGAGATAGATGATGAATCCCAAGTAGGGGTGGGCAAAAAATCCGAAGAATCGAAAAAATCGAATCGAACTGAAATTCGGTTCGGTTTTTTCTCATTTTTTTTTAAAAAGAAATATTTTTTTGAAAAATCGAACCGAATCAGGATTTAGTGATTCGGTTCGGTTTTTAAATTTTGGATACGAATCGAATCGAAAAATCGAATTAAATATATATATATATATATATATATATATTTTTTATTTTTTATTTTAGATTACTACTATCTCTTGAATCATAGCCACTGAAGCTAATCTATGAAGCTTTTATGGAAGTCGCATGCGGCATGAACTTGATTAACATATCACAGAAGCATTGACATAAAATGCTGAGGGAAAAAGTAGTTGTAAATTGATAAAACTTTAAATGGTCATAACTCTGCGCTCGGATGTACGTTTTACCCAAAATTTTTTTTTTGATTTTGCGTATTTTTTCGAGACGGGGCCGGTCAAACCCCCATTAGGTGGTTTGGCGCAGCCAATTTTTAGAAAAACGTCCGTTTTTCAATCAATTTGTGTTGTTCCCCAAATCAATTTCTAATTTTCCTTTTTCTTTAGTAAACATCTCACGATACACAATAGATTTCAACGTCGAAATTTCATGATAGTCTAGGTGTGAATGTCAATTTCAGTTTTGGAAATTCAATTTTAAAAAAAAATTAAAAAATTCTCCGACCCGATATACGCCCACCCCTATCGCCAAGACATATGAGATATATACTTTTACTGCTCTATCTCTAGTCTCTATGGTGTAACTTGAAAGATGTACGTATAATATAGTCTTAGTCAGCAAATTTCAGTTTCTTTTTCTGTAGCTTGGATTAATTAGCTTGTATACTAGTAATATTTTTTTAATAATTACTGTATATACTGTTGGAGTTATTCTCCTTTTGTTTTAATAATGCAAAACCATAGATTCTTTGCGGGTCTCTTTTCATTTATTCATTCTTTATCTTATGTGAAAGAAAAAGCGTGCATCACTGATTGTGAAAATAACTTTCTTCCTTAAATTATGCATTATTGGATTTGTAAATAATTAGTAAAAGGGAGTGGCCTAGCTCATATGAGAAATGAGCTCACAAGGCAAAATTGATTGAATTGACGTCTCTGCGCGCGAGATATACGTGAGGCCAAATCCAAATTCAAATTCAAATTTAATTTACGTTTGTGCATTACTCGTAACACTCAAAGATTAATGACAATCTTTCTTTATTTTCCGAACGTTAAGATACATTCTGATCTTGACCATTAATAGTCGTTATCTACCTATATATACAGGTTCAGAAGTCTCTTTTAGAACACACCAAAAATTCTCTCTTCTTTTTTGAAGTTTTTCTTCTCCTTCTGTTTCGAAAATATAATTTTCTGCAAACTCCAATCTTCTAACTATGAGTGCAAGTGTTTGGGAGTTGTGAAACATTCGAGAACGACCGGTCTAAATGATTTGTACCGCAATCAAGCTGAAAATGCTTTCTTATTGTTCTTCTGTTTCACTTGTTCTTGATCAGTACTGTCTGATTTTTCATAACGTATATTTGATTCTATTAAGAGTGTGATTAAACTTAGGGTGTAGTATTAAGGTCCATATGGATTTGGTTTTACAATCAGTTTTAAGTCTTAACAAAAATCATTTTGATATTATTCATAGAAAATCATAAATCAAGTGAAATAATTAGTGTAGTATACTTTCAAATAGCAAAATTCAGGAAAATAATTAAGATTACGGATAGTTTAAATGTGTCACTAATAATTCATGCCAAGTTCAGAAAGTGTTTAGATCTTCTGTCTATCGATCTTTAATAGCAAGGCAAAAGCTTACAGGGTAGGACTTAGGAGGTACTCAATTCCTTGCTGATAGTGAATAGATGTTGATAAGATCACTCGTTTTAACATAACATAGAACGGATTTATTCATGCTTTCCTCATCGGAGTGGGCATATAAAGAAACTCCAGAGGGTAGTTTTAGGTGAATATCAAATGCTGGTCATGCTTCAGTCATCTTGAAGGGTCAGGATGGTTGTTGACACCCAAAGGGACCTTGATGTACTATATTTATAAGGTGGGATATTCCCATATTAAGTTTAATTTGGGATTAATTTTATATTATGGTAGAAGGTATAAATTTATTTCATGATTAATTTATATCTTCTACCAAATAGAATATAAAATGAAGCCTAGTCTTAATTGTGGGATATCCCACCTTATCCCATCAGACTTGAAATTATTTTATCCCACATCCCAAATAAAATAAATTAGTCTTTGAACTATAATCCTAGGATTATAATACAGGAATAATTTGTTGTCTACTGTTACAAAGCAGTACGAGAAGTAAATAAATATTACAAGTGTTCGAAAGGATAAACAAATAGTCCAATGTTCAGAACTGCTGCAAGCTTGTTGTGTCTTGAATCTTGATAACCTGAAATCAAGAAACACTAAATCTGGATGGTTACAACTGTGTGCTGAGTCGAGTGATTTCACTCTGTCCTTAAGACAAGATTGCCCTGTATATATGCTTTTACGTTAATGGGCAATAGTCTCCCAAGATAAAACAACACTTTAATCTCAACACTACAAAGCAAGTAGGTTGAGTCTGACGAAGAAAACAAATACGAATCGACTTGCTGAAGAAATGAAAAAGGAAGGAAGAGTTTTTGTTTTCGTCCAACGTTTTTGGATTGACTTTCTCTTCTGTTTTGTCTCTGTGTATATAGTGTGTCTCTGTTGTGTATATCTCGTGTATATGTGTGTCTTTCCTCACTATTTTTCGTGACTGTATGTGCCACTGTATTTCATCACTGTGTATCGTCACTGTATATCTCACATAATTGAGCCAAAAGGCATCAATATATAGCATGGAGGAGGGACTCCTCAACTGCCACAAACAAAGTTGTTAATAGCCATTAGTGAGAGCTGTTAATAGCCATTAGTGAGGGCTGTTAATAGCCATTACAGAGGGCTGTTAATGGCTATTAGAGAGGTTGATTATGGTCATTGAAGGAGGGATGTTTATGGAGGAGTTAACAGCCAAGTAATGGCTGGTTAATGCTCCAAAAAACAGCTCAAACGGTAGGCAGAAAGTTTCTACCTTCCGTCATTCCCAAAATTAACTTCTTAGAAACTCTAGGGACCAAACTATAAATATTAAGCAATTTGGTGTCCAAAAAGATAATATCAGAAAGTCCCCACAGCCCAGACCGGACGGGCGGGCTGCGCCGGCGCGCGTGTGGGCTTAACCTTGAATCCAAGCACATCTAGTTCCTCCCTCCTTTAAACACATGGGATACCCCTTGGGGTCCCAAACCCTTAACCACTTTAGAGACTTATAAAGAGAGCAATTCTTCCTTTTCCCACCGATCTGGTAGATTTGTTCCACACCATATTTCCATGCCTCAAACACCTTACTTCGTGGACCAATATCTCTTTCATTTCTCAACGAAATTTGACGATTCTTGGCCCTACGGTCATCTACTCACTTAGTAGATTATGCATGTGAGAAGAAACAAAGCTTCCAACATGCGGAACACTAGTGTTTAATTTATTAAATATGGGTGGACGCACCTCCCCTCCAAAGATAAATTTCCAACATAATTTAATCCACATACCAAACGAGCCTTAGGGTACAAATTGTTATAGATATAGTACAAATTGTTATTTCAATTGATATAGTTTCATTTACCTCTTTGTTTTAGGCCGAACAATATAGACATACATCATATCTAATGCCAAATAGTCTTTAGACGAAGTGAAAGTAACTGATTCAACTTCATCTCATAATAATTTTCTTTTATCGTTTGTCGGCTTTGGTAATTGATACTGAAAGATGGCGATATACACGGTTAGTGTATATCATTGGGCCGAGTTTTATCTATATTATTACCATAGTTGTAAAATTCTTATACAAGTGTAATTATGATATTAGTCTTGTATTAGGAAAATGTATTGAAATTATATTAGGAAAAGGTGAATTTATTTTCCATATTTAGAGATTGTATAGCATGTATATATACATCTTCATTAATGAAAATAATCAAGGGATTATTTCTTTCATAATATCAGCAGTCTATGATAAATTTTTCCTTCTCCAAAATCCCTCATTTCGCAGCCCTACTGGCCATTAGCCGTTAGCCACCTCCTCATCCCTTCAACTTTTGATTTTTTTTCTCTTCCAAAAATCCCTAAGTATCCTCTTGTTCTTTCCTCATGTCTTCCTCAAAGAACATGATTCATCCTGCCCTTACATTCTCCAATATCAAGAACCACATCCCCATCGTTCTTGAGATGGAAAACGTCAAATACGCGAAGTGGACAGAATTATTTAAAGTTCACGCACGCTCGCATCAAGTCCTTCATCACATCATCCCCTCGGTAACAGGCATAGAGAAGGTGCCTACCGCCGAGGATGACCCTGCGTTATGGACAACTCTTGATGCTACAGTTCTCTAGTGGATTTATTTCACCATCTCTACGGACCTCTTGCAGATGATTATTGAGCCCGAAGCCACGACCATGAAAACTTGGAATATGGTGCATGATATATTCTAAGATAACAAAAATTCTCGTGTTGTCACTCTTGAGCAGAAATTTTCCCATATTGACATAGAGGATTTTTCGAATGTCTCAGCCTATTGTAAAAGGCTGAAGGAATTGACGGATCAACTCAAGAACGTTGGTGCGCCCGTCACCAATGATCGTCTTGTTCTTCAGATGGTTGCAGGCCTATTTGAGGCTTATAATGCGATGCTTTTTCGTCAAAGTAATCCTCTTTCACCGTTCTACCAGGCCCGTTCCATGCTCATATTAGAAGAGACCGACTTGGCTAAAAAGGCGACTACTAGAGCTAATTTCGTCATAATGATGGACATATCCGATAACCCTCGCTTGTTCTCGGATAATTCTAGCCAAAACCGTAACAACGATGACGGCAAAAAGGGTCAAAGTCAGAAAAATAGTGGCAAGAACCGCGGTGGCAACCGGGACAATAGCGGTGGCAATGTCAGTGGTCAGAGCAGTAGCGGCGGTGGCAGACATGGTAGAAGTGGGCCGGCTGGGCCGCAACACCACTGGCCGCAACCTTGGGCCAACTCGCCGTAGGGCTGGGCCAGTGGCCAATGGCCCAATGTGCCTTTCCAGCCTTATCCAACAAACTGGGCCAGTTTCCAGAATTTGCAGAGGCCCAGTTTTCCTAATTCACAGGACAAACAGCCTGTTGGGTCTTGGCAGCAAGCTGGCTTTCTTGGGCCTCGGCCTCAGCAAGCCTTCGCTACTGCGGGCCCAACAGCAGTCCCGACACCCACGGATATTGAGGCCGCAATGCATACACTTGGATTAAACCCCTCAGACGCAAATGGGTATATGGACATCGGAGCCACTCCTCATATGACATCCGCACAAGGTAATCTCTCATCTTATTTCAATTTGAGCAATAATCGTGGCATAATTGTTGGTAATGACAATTCAATTCTAATTAGTGGTTATAGTCACACAAATTTGCCCCATCCACAACCACCTTTCGTCCTTAAAAATGTCCTTCATGCCCCTCACTTAATTAAAAGTTTGGTTTCTGTCTGAAAATTCACGACTGATAATTAGGTTTCTGTTAAGTTTGACCCTTTTGAATTTTTTGTGAAGGATTTCACGACGGGGATACCTCTAATGAGATGTAATAGTTGAGAAAAGCTTTATCCAATCACCACCACTACCATTCCACGAGTCAAGCCACGCTTTCAACATTTGGCGCTTTTGCTCCTTCTTTGTGGCGTGTACGCTTGGGTCATTCGGGGTCGTCTATTATTTCTTCTCTTAAAAATAATAATTTTATTGATTGTAAGAGTACGCGTAGTACTCATATTTTTCCTTGTTGTCCTCTAGAAAAATATGTTAGATTATCGTTTGTAGGCTCTACTTCTAGTACGTCGATGTCTTTTGATATTATTCATAGTAATTTATGGACATCTTCCGTTTTGAGCTCTTTGGACCATCGTTATTATATTTTATTTTTGGATGATTACTCTAATTTTTTGTGGACTTTTCCTTTGTCTAAAAAGTCTCAAGTTTTTTTCACATTCTTAAAATTTAGAGCTTTCATCCGTACCCAATTCGTACGGGAAATTAAAAACATTCAATGTGATAATGGGTCATTTCGGGAATTTTGTGACACGCATGGCATATCTTTTCGGTTTTCTTGTCCTTATTAGTCCTCACAAAATGGGAATGTCGAAAGAAAAATTTATACCATTAATGATATTATCAACACCTTATTAGCCTATGCTTCCTTACCTCCGTCTTTTTAGCATCATGCCTTACAAATGGCTACCTACCTCCTTAACATACTCACTAGCAAAGGTTTAACATATCAATCACCCCTAAAAATACTTTATAATAAGGATCTCTCATATTCTCATCTTAGGGTGTTTGGGTGTTTGTGCTATCCGTTTTTCTCGTCCACTACAATTAACAAACTTCAAGCCTGTTCTACTGCTTATGTGTTTTTGGGTTATCCGTCTAATCATCGTGGTTACAAATATTTTGATTTATTTGCTAATAAAATCATAATTAGTCGCCATGTCATTTTCGATGAAACCCAATTTCCGTTTGCTAAATTGTCTAATTTTGTGTCTAGTTTTTATATTTTTTTGGATAATGGGATCTTACCGTATATTCTCCAACAGTGGTCCCCACCTGCCCGTGATCCGGTTCGGCCAGCAGCCCCACTGCCTGCTGGCCCATAGAGCCTCGGTACGGTTCCAGAACCCAGTTAATCCAAAGAGACCCAGTTATTTTCAAAGCATCACAGTTCCTTAGTGTTCTTTACCCCCAAGTAGCAGAGAAATTTCTTTCCGGACTGACCGTGGGGGATAATTTGTCCCCTGCCTTGGTAAATTAAGTCGGTGAAATAGTTGATCTCTTCCAAAGTAGAAGTTATCTCAAAATCTCTGAATTTAAAGATAACCCGATCTGGATCCCAAAACCGAATTAATGCTCTGACCAAGTGCTGGTCAGGGGAGATATCGAACACTGAAACAAGGCACCCCAATCTCCTCCTAATTGTCATTTAGCTACCAAGGTCAAAATATGCCCACCATACTTTCAGCTTATCCGGAATCCCACTCACCATCCTGATTTGCGGAATAGATTCCATCCTATAATACAAATATACAAAAAATGAATATACGTTTTCCAATTTGGTCATGTCATGATTAGGATTGGATCCGTCTATAATTATCACGCTACACATAATATGTTGATTGATCGTTGGGTCGTGAGACTCGTCGACAATTAGTGGATTTCTTAAAAATAGGAGTTGATACCAGGGATCAACCAACCTAAGAAGTATGCATGCATGACTTAAGATAAAGGGTGGTATAACTCTATCCTAAATTTTCTAAGATTTGGCTTATTAGACCCAAGGTTCCCGAGCGGACTGCTCGAGTGAGAAGGCTACGCGGCCACCGGATGGTGTGGACAACCCGCGCATACGCCAACTCTCCTAAAATTTAGAAATTTGAAAGAAAATTTTGCAGGTGCGCGAAACACACCTCACGTGTATGTGTGATAGTGTCAATTTTCCGAAGTGGAGAAAATATGAGCGGAATGCCAATTTAAGAAAAGAAGTAAAAAAAAAGTAGCAATCAAAGCAGTTAAGCATACAAAATTTCATAAAGGAAACAATTCAAAGCACAAAATCAAATAAGGAGAAAAATAAAGCGCGATAATAATTAACCTGAGTTTGCTATGGTTAAGAACCTGATTCAGTGGAATCGTCATGTTGTCGCACCCGTTTTTAACCACCCCGTTCGCGAAAGAGAGGGATCCGACACAGTCGCGATGTATGGGCGTTCCCTGAATTGATTAAGGGTTAAGGAGTCGCCACCTAATTATTCTACGGTATATTAGGGTACCTAAATGTTAACATAAATGCTACAAAATAAACTCCGATTAATGGTCTGCGAAACTATGAGATTCTGGATAAGGGTTCTTTATTATCCTAAAGGGAAGGGGTTAGGCATCCTTTAAGATCCGCTAGTTTGAGATTGTCTGGTCAAACTTAGGTTAATTATTATTCTAAGGGAAAATACATGTTTAAAAGTACAAAGTTAATAGGATGTTGCATGTAGTTAATTAAAAGATGCATTTTGACAACGTAAAAGTTTTTACCCTTATTCTTTTGAAGAGTCTCGCAAAGGTGATTGCGGTTTTGAGAAATAAATTCCCGGTATAAACTCCGAAAAGTAGGCACGACATTGCTTATAAAAATACATGAAAAGTATGCATTTATATGGCGTTATTTATAAAATATATGCAAAGTTGATTTTTGGATAAAAGGCATGCATTTGTATGACATTGTTTATAAAATACATATTTTTGGCAATTGATAGTAAGGAGAAAAACAAATTGTTTGTAATGCAAATAAGTGATTTTTTATGAAAGTCATTTTAAATCGCAAATCGGATGAAAAACAAAATCTTATTTGTATGATTAATAATGCGAGTAAAAGATGACCAAATTGTTTTGAAAAGTTTTAAAACATGTTTCACGAGACCCGATATTACTTATGTAGTGCAACATGTGTGTTTATTTATGCATGATACGAGGGACGAGCACATGCATGCGCTCAAACGCATTATACGGTACATACAGGGCACACTTGATTATGGCTTGCATTTATATCCATCCTCCGCCTCTACTCTCGTGTCTTATACAGATGCTGATTGGGGTCAATGTCCAGATACCAGACGTTCGACTTCTGGTTATTGTATGTTTCTTGGTGATAACTTGGTCTCGTGGTCACCAAAATGCCAGGATACTTTATCTCGATCCAGTGCGGAGGCCAAGTATCATGGGGTAGCCAATGTGGTGTCTGAGTCATGTTGGCTACGTAATCTTCTATTAGAGCTTCACTTTTCTATTCAGAAAGCCACCTTGGTCTACTGTGATAATATTAGCGCGGTCTATCTCTATGAAAATCCGGTCCAACATCAGCGCACTAAACATAACGAGATGGATATTCACTTTGTTCGAGAAAAGGTAGGTCGTGGACAAGTACGTGACTTGCATGTCCCTTCGCGATATCAAATTGCTGACATCTTTACTAAGGGTCTTTCCTTGATTTTGTTTGAAGATTTTAGGGACAATCTCAGTGTACGACGGCCGCCCGCTATGACTGCGGGGGTATGAAAGATGTGGGCCGAATTTTGTCTGTATTATTACCATAGTTGTAAAATTCTTGTACAAGTGTAATTATGGTATTAGTCTTGTATTAGGAAAATGTATTATAATTATATTAGAAAAAAGTAAATTTATTTTTCATATTTATAGATTGTATAACATGTATATATATTTTTTCATTAGTGAAAATAATTAAGGGATTATTTCTTTCAGATACCTTCTACGCTGTATAAGATTGTGTTTGGTACTTAGGAAAATGTTTTTATAAAGTTGTTTTTCTTAAAAATAAGTGATTTTTTAATTTAGTTTTTGATATAAACATAAAATGTTATACTAAAAATATTTATATATAATATAGGTAAAATAAAAGTAATGGGTAGCGATAGAGGGGATGAGAGTTGGGGGTGAGTTAGGGAAGTAAAAGGTTGAGAGTGGGGGTTGGGGTGCTCCATCTTGTGAGGCACATTTTCAGTTCAAAAATCTCCACATCTTTTGTGGAGAGAGTTAAAACAAATTATGTGACATCCTCCCAGTCTCCCACACATGAATCTAATAGGACTTACAAGGGTGGAAGGAAATCGTCAACTTTCATTAGTAAAATATTGTGTATCGATAAAGATGAACTAAAATTTTTAATTTAATAATTATGAATAAGAATTTTATCATATTTTATTAATAAATTTATTGAGTTCAAAATATATTATTTATATTTATTTAATAAATTTTTAACACATATAAAAAAAGATATAAATTAAAATTAATGACTTCAGATGAACTCAAGCTAGCTCACTAAATCTAACCTGTTGTGAAGCACAAGTTAGAAGCTTCTTGTGCAACACATCATCTTAACCATCGTTATATTAAGTGCAAAGATCTTTTCCCATTTAGGGTAAAAGGGGTACCAAAATTAAATTAAATAATTAGAAAGAAAAGGGTAATAGGTCTCTACTATAAGTGATGAATGATGACAATAGCAAAAACATAACCACCCACTACTTAATACTTTAAAGTTTAAACACTCCTCACAACGCATAACCCAACCAAATTTGCTAATGGACCTATGTGGAATCCTATGTGGCACTAATTCATTGGCCATTTTGTAGGACCCTCTTTTTGTTCTTATATTAGGAGAATCTTTCACAACAGCCCAACCTCCAAAAAAAGAATCTACAATTGAATCTCTCAAAAAGTAACCACACCTTACCGCACTCAAATCATTCAAAGTGAATAGTGTAATGCATTATTATTTTATCAAATATTTTAAGATATATTATTTTTCAAGAAAAGAAATGGGAACAGATCACAGGCTAATGTTTTCTTGTGCTCCAGCGCAAAATTTTCTTTAGAGGCAATGTTTGATTATCACATTTTAGTCAAAAACTCGTAAAGCTTAGCTTCCGCCTTGTACAAGAGGTAAATTTATATTCAAAATTTAAACTTAATAATTGGACACTTAAAATTTGATCTTAGATTTGTTGTACTTTTAGATTGTAAGTTCAAATTTAATATTCATTGAAAATTAAATAAATTTGCACGGATACGCATTTATTTCACGTCCAAAATAATGGGTTTGGATGAACCTACCTTGCAGAATTTCTTTTTACAACCCATCAAGTGTGAAATCTGTTAGAATATTATTAAATAATATTATTATGTATTAATGTAGTATCATTTTATATATGGTAAGTAGTAAAATGTTAATTAGGAATATTATGTTAATTAGATAAAAGATTATTAAGGATTGATTAGGAAGATTAGGCATGATTTACTCTTCTCAATTAAATGTATATTGTGTATATATTGTTCCCTTTTGGATGAATACAATTGAGGAAAATACTTTCAAAGTCTTACATGGTATCAAGAGCTTAAGGAAAGATTTAAAATATTTCTTCCAATTTTTCGGTCCTCTTCCCCAATAGAATCCTAGTTGGCCGAAATTTGCACATTTTTTTAACTCCATTATTGATAATCCTCCATCATAACCAACCATGTCCGAGTCAAAACCTTTCATCCAACCCTTACCGTCTCAAACATCAAAACACTTGTTTCTGTCAAACTCGAAATGGAAACCGTTCATTATGCAACATGAGCGAAATTATTCAAAATATGTTGTCGTGCTCACAAAGTTCTTCATCATATTATTCCTCCAAAAGATGGGAGAGGGAAGGAATTAACAACCGATGCAGACAAGGAATTGTGGGATACGTTTGATGCCACAGTTCTTGGTTGGATTTATGCAACAATCTCTACTGACTTGTTGCATACTATAATGGAGCCAGATTCAACAGCCATGGCGGCTTGGGAACGTTTGCGAGATATATTTCAAGATAATCAAAATTCTCGCGCTGTTACATTGGAACAAGAGTTCTCAACTATTGACATGGCGAATTTTCCTAACGTTTCTGCGTATTGACAACACCTCAAAGTGTTGGTAGATCAATTAAGAAATGTTGGTTCACCGGTTACTAATAACCGATTAGTCTTACAATTCGTGGCCGGTCTCACCGATGCGTTTAACGGAGTGGGGACACTAATCCTTCAAAGTAATCCACTACCTTTATTTTATCAAGCACGGTCGATGCTTGTATTTGAAGAATCGGGCTTTGCTAAAAAGGCATCGACTACTTCAAATTTCTCCATGATTGCCACTTCCTCAAATGAAGGTAATTTTTTTGACCCTTCTCAACAAAACAAGGGACAAAAAAGACGTCATAATAATAAGAATAAGGGTGAAAATCGTGAAAACAACAAAGGTGGAGGCCATCGGAATTCCGATGGCAGCGGAAATAGCAGCAACACCAACACCGGTGGTGAAGCGTGCAAGAAGACGGCGGCGCGGGTCGCAGACGGTGGCGATAATGGTGGATAGTGGCGAAGACGGTGGGGCAGAGTGGGCCTGGCAAAGGCCTTGGGTCGCTCCGCCACCCCACCCCAACTGGAAATTGGACCAGGCCGCAACAAAGGCCCAATGCCCAGTTTCAGCCCATGCTAAACCCGCCTCATGGTGGACAGTGGCAGCAGCGACAGGCCCACATTGCTAGGTCTATTCCAGCAGGCAGCAGTGTTGGGCCACTGTCGACCAAGTGGCAGGAGGCCCATTCAGCAGTGGCCCACCCCACAGATATTGAGACCGCCATGCATACCCTGGGATTAAATCCACCGGATTCAAATTGGTATATGAACTCCGGAGCGACGTCTCATATGACGTCCTCCCAAGGTAATATCTTATTCTATTTAATTTGAGCAATGATAATGGTATAATTATCGGAAATGACCATTCAATTTCAATAAAAGGGTATGGTTCTAGCAAATTATCACCACCGAACCCACCTCTAATTTTAAAGAATGTGCTTCATGCTCCTAAGTTAATCAAAAACTTGGTCTCTGTTAGAAAGTTTACTACTGATAATTGGGTATCTGTTAGTTTTGTCCCTTTTGGATTTTCCATGCATGATTTTCAGACGGGGAAGCTCCTCGTGAGATGTGATAACAAGGGGGAGCTTTATCCAATAAATTCACCCAATCAACAGTCCAAGTTCCCATCTACTTTTACAGCATTGGCACCGTATTTATGGCATGCACGATTGGGACATTCGAGAGAGTATGTTTTGGCCTCTCTTAACAAAAATAAATTTATTTCATGTACCCAACCACGGACTCTACATAAGTGTCATTCTTGTGCACTTGAAAAACATGTTAAATTGCCATTTATTTCATCTACTTCGTGCACCCTTATGCCATTTGATATTTTACATTGTGATATTTGGACATCACTCGTTTTGAGCTCTTCGGGTCATAGGTATTATTTTCTATTACTTGATGACTACTCTAATTATCTGTGGATATTCCATTTGTAGAAAAAATCACAAGTGTTTTCTACATTTCTCACATTTAGAGCATACACCCGAACTCAATTTGAACGAGATATAAAAAATATTCAATGTGATAATGGGAGGAAATTTGACAATAATCAGTTTTGGGATTTTTTCAAAACAAATGGTCTACATTTTCGTACGTCTTATCCTCACACATCATCACAAAATGGGAAGGCAGAACGCAAAATTAGAATAATAAATAATATTGTTAGAACAGTCCTTGCTCATGCTTCACTACCCCTCACGTTTTGGCATCATGCACTCCAAATGATCACTTACCTACTGAATATTCTCCCTCACAAAAATATATCTTACCAAGCTCCATTAAAAATACTTTATTTACGATAGCCCTCCTATCTTCATTTAAGAGTGTTTGGTTGACTTTTCTACCCCCTCTTTCCATCCACCACAATTACAAAACTCCAACCCCGATCTACTCCATATGTCTTCTTGGGATACCCTACTAATTATCGCGGTTACAAATGTTACGACATTTCTTCCAAAAGAATAATTATAAGTCATCACGTAATTTTTTATGAAGCTGTGTTTCCATTTGCCAAGATACATGAAACAGGGACCCACACTTATGATTTCTTGGATGATGATAAACTCCCGTATCTAACATATTTTTTTCACAGCTTGGTACCCACTGTTAGTGTTGGAAACCAGAATTCAGGCCCATTGGACCAAAGATCGATGGCCCAACTGACTGACATTTCAATGCAGCATCTTGGGCCTTCAAATCCGAGGCCCAGTCCCAACGCCTCACAATCTTCTCGGTCCAACAGCTTGGGCCAAGCTACATCTACATGCCCAATTCCAGGCGCACCAAACAACCAGCCCACTGGACCGTCAGTTTCTCAGCCCTCAGCCAGTGGCGTCCAGTCCACTGGCCCAATAAATCGTCTGGTCACCCGTAGTCAACATGGAATTGTCAAACACAATACCAAATATAGTCTACACACCCATGTCTCGAAATAACATTTGCCTCGTAACCCAGTGTCTCATCTAAAAGACCCGAATTGGAAAATGTCCATGGATGATGAATATCATGCTCTAATTACAAATAGGACATGAGGTTTAATACCTCATCCATCTAATGCTAATATAAATCGGTCTATGTGGATTTTCAGCCATAAAGAAAAATCTGATAGAACTTTTGATAGGCATAAATGCCGTCTTGTAGGTGATGGGAAGACACATCAGGTTGGTGTAGATTGCAGGGAGATATTCAGTGCAGTGGTCAAACCAACAACTATCCGAACAATTCTCAACCTGTCTCTCTCAAAAGGATGTCCACTTCATCAATTGGATGTCAAAAATGCCTTCCTCCATGAACACCTCAATGAAACTGTATACATGCACCAACCGTTGGGATACAGAGATCCTAAATATCCCAACCATGTGTGTTTGCTCAACAAATCATTATATGGCCTCAAGCAGGGCCCCAGGGCTTGGTATAAGCGGTTTGCAGATTTTGTGTCACACATGAGTTTTTCATACAACCGTTCAGATAATTCTCTGTTTATTTATCGTCAGGGTAATCATACTGCTTATATTCTTCTATATGTGGATGATATTATCCTAACAACATCTTCAGACTCTTTTCGCAAGAGTATCATGTCACAACTTAGTTCTGAATTTGCTATGAAAGATCTTGGCCCACTACACTACTAATTGCTGTGACAAGACATACAGGTGGATTATTTTTCTCCCGGAAGAAGTATGCATCAGAAATCGTGGAACGAGCTGGAATGATTTTTTGCAAACCTTCGGCAACTCCGGTAGTCACGAAGTCTAAATTGAGTGCCATCTCTAGCAAACCCTTTGCCGATCCAACATTATACCGTAGCCTAGCAGGAGCTTTACAATATCTCACATTCACCAGGACAAATATTACCTATGCAGTGCAACAAGTGTGTCTATTCATGCACAATCCAATGAAGGAACATATGCATGCTCTAAAACGCATTGTGCGTTATATTCAAGGCACTCTGGAGTATGGATTACATCTATACCCGTCATCTGTTTTCAAACTTGTCACTTACACGGATGCAGACTGGGCAGGATGTCCGGACACAAGACTATCCACCTCCGGTTATTGCGTCTTCCTCAGTGACAATTTAATCTCATGGTCCTCAAAAAGGCAAGCCACGGTATCACGCTCAAGTGCTGAAGCAGAATATCACTCTGTGGCCAATGTTGTATCTGACTCATGTTGGATTAGGAACCTGTTACTTGAACTTCGTTGCCCAATTCCGACAGCAACAATAGTATATTGTGATAATGTTAGTGCAATCTATCTCTTAGGAAATCAACTCCAACATCAACGCACTAAACATATTGAGTTAGATATTCATTTTGTCCGTGAGAAGGTGGCTCGTGGACAAGTGCGAGTGTTACATGTCCCAACGCGTCATCAAATCGCAGATATATTCACAAAAGAACTTCCGCTGATATTATTTGAAGAATTTAGGGACAGTCTCAACATTCACCGCCCTCTAGCTTCGACTGCGGGGGAGTGTTAGAATATTATTAAATAATATTATTATGTATTAATGTAGTATTATTTTATATATGGTAAGTAGTAAAATATTAATTAGGAATATTATGTTAATTAGGTAGAATATTATTAAGAATTGATTAGGAAGATTAGACATGATTTACTCTTCTCAATTAAATTTATATTATGTATATATTGTTTCCTTTTGGATGAATACAATTGAGAAAAATACTTTCAAAAGTGTTACAAAATCCATGTTATGTTGATCAATGAACTCATACACGCCCTTCCAATGTATCAACTTCATACACCACTTGGTGCTTGCTTCCACTTTACTATTTTCATTTTTGAATTTAGTAAATATTGACAGGAAATTATAAATAATACATTTGTCACTTTTCACTTAAATAAGTCTAATAAAGTAATATTTGACTAAATATCTTTAGCGTTTCCTATTCCAGGGACTGAGACACGTACGGTTCCCCTTATTCACCTCTTTCTTTAATTGTCGAAAAATTATAGAGCATTTGAAATGTATTGTATTAGTTGTATACCTTCTAATATCTAGATTTTGGTTTGAAAGATATGTAAGTATTTGTCTGATTTAATTCAATAGTTGAGTAAGACGATCCTTGATAAATGTAAGCAACAATGTGACGGATAGAATAGTAATGTTGAAAGGACATGCAAGTTTTGATACTAATATTCAAGTTCCAGTAATTTATTATACTTTTGTTTTCGCTTTATTGCTTTTATAAAACTTATTTTTCTTGAACTGTTAAAGAAAGGAAAAAATAAGTTGCCTAAAACTAGGATAGCTACACCTACCTACTTCCTCTTGCATTCTAATGGAATATATTGCTATACCGTAAATCTTTTCATAGGCATGACTTCATGTATAAAAGATTTTGATTTCTTTGTGGCTTGTGGGGTTTCCACTTTTTTCTTTTCATTTTTCTAATTATTACTATTATTATCATTATCATTATTTTGGTCCGTTTGTTCGGGACATTCAGGGGTCATTTGGAGTACCGCATTAACAAAAATAATCTCAACATAAAAGTTAGTATAGGTTTTATAATCTAGGTAGGTTATGTAAGAAAAAATATAATCATCACATAACTTAGTATACTCCTTCTGTCCTAATTTATGTGAGACCATTTATTTTAGTCTGTCTCAAAATAAATGTCACATTTCTTTATTTGACAACTATTTAATAGCACCATATTTATTTTACCCTTGTTGGTCCCATTTAATTTTAAGACGTACTTATTGTGAAAAAAAATCAACAAAGTGGATACTAAAGTAAGAATAATTTGGTAAACATAACAAAGTCTTCCCTTACTTCTTAAATTTTATGCCCGATCAAATTGTGCCACATAAATTGAGACGGAAGGAGTAATATATTATTGGTTTTACTGAATGCAACATTATTAATACCGGTATAATTTATGTGAAAATTTTATATATTATTTGTTGGTTTTCCAATTGTATAAAGCAGTACGGAAGTAAATAACTATTACAAGTGTTCGAAAGAATAAACTAATAGGCCAATGTTGATAACTGCCGCAAGCTTGTTGTGTCTTGAATCTTGATAACCTGAAATCAAGAAATAACTAAATCTGGATGGTTACAACGTTGTGTGTTGAGTCGAGTGATTACACTCTGTCCTTAAGACAAGATTGCCCCGTATATATGCTTTACGTTAGCGGAAAATAGTCTCCCAAGATAAAACAACACTTTAATCTCAACGCTACAAAGTAAATAGGTTGAGTCTGACGAAGAAAACAAATATGAATCGACTTGCTGAAGAAATGGAAAAGGAAGGAAGAGTTTCTGTTTTCTCTTCTGTTTTGTCTCTGTGTATATAGTGTCTCTGTTGTGTATATCTTGAGTATATGTGTGTCTTTGCTCACTGTTTTTCAACACTGTTTTGTGCTGCTATTTCGTCACTGTTTCGTGCTATTTTTCTCACTGAAAGTGCACTATTTTTCATGATGTAAGTGATACTGTTAGTGCACTGTTTTCGTGACTGAAAAATGTGTAACATAATTGAGTCAAAAAGCATCAATATATAGCATGGAGGAAGGGCCCCTCAACTGCTAAACAAGGCTGTTAATGACATTAGTGAGGGCTGTTAATGGCCTTGAAGGAGGGCTGATTATGGTCATTGAAGGAGGGTTGTTTATGGAGTAGTTAACAGCCAAGTAATGGCTGGTTAATGCTCCAAAAAATAGTCCAAACGGTAGGCAGAAAGTTCTGTCACTCCCAAAATCAACTTTGCAGAAACTCTAGGGACCAAACTGTAAATATTAAGCAATTTGGGGTCCAAAAAGATAATATCAGAAAGTCCCCACAGCCCACAGCCCACGACCCGTGACCCAAGCCCGAGCCCGATTCCGGACCGGACGGGACGGGCGGAAGGCGGCAGCGCGCGTGTGGGCTTAGTCTTGAACACAAGCACATCTAGGTCCTCCCTCCTTTAAACACATGGGATACCCCTTGGGGTCTCAAACCCTTAACCACTTTAGAGACTTATAAAGAGAGCAATTCTGCCTTTTTCCACCGATGTGGTAGATTTGTCCCACACCATATTTCCATGCCTCAAACACCTTACTTCGTGAACCAATATCTCTTTCATTTCTTAACGAAATTTGACGATTCTTGGCCCTACGGTCATCTACTCACTTAGTAGATTATGCATGTGAGAAGAGAGAAAACCTCCACCATGATGAACACTAGTGTTTAATTCATTAAATATGGGTGGACGCACCTCCCCGCCAAAGGCAAATTTCCAACATTATTTTATGAAAAATGAAATGTAAAATAAGAATATATTCATTAGCAATCAATGAATAAGAGTAACTAAATAAAAATAGCAAGTTATACATTTGACTGGTAGGCCAAAAATAATTACATTCGCTAGCAAAATATACAAAAAAAATATATATACTACTCCTATTATGTATCAAGATATATATTTATGTATATTATACATTAATACATTTGGCTGGTAGGCCAAAAATAATTATATTCGCTAGCGAAATATACAAAAAAAAAATATACTACTTCTATTATGTATCAAGATATATATTTATATATATTATTTTACTCTTATATTATTTTTTACCGCATAAACAATAATCACTTCATTACTAATATGTGAAACAGACATCCTAAGTGTTTAAAAGTCGAAGTGGTAACCAGTTAATCACCTCCCTCCCCTCCCTACTCACATTATGCTTTGCAATTAATCATATCCTTGATAACTTAATCTCGATTAAAAATGAATTAATTGCACTTAAGGACACTACTAAGTGGAACATAATTAATTTCCATGCATGGTCGGATTCATGGTGGTCGAGTGATGATGCCATGATGCTATATTCATTGTTTATTCAACACTATTTTAATTAACTAAAATTGATTTATGCTAGTTTATGAACCTACTATATTATCATTACTGCTAGTGGACAACACTTTCTTTTGCAAGTTGCAACATAGACTATTGCCATTTGTTTTGCAATATAGAAACTATAATCTTAAGCAGTTGACCCATAGGCAAAGAACCAGGAGTACATTTTAAATGGTTTCTTTTTTGGCCCATGTTAAGACTATTCAGGTTTTAGGTAAATGATTGTTAAATGTCTTAGGTTTCTTTTCTCAATATCTTTAATATAATATTCTCTCCGTCTCAATTTATGTGACATTTTTTAAGTCAGTTGAAAAAAGGATGATATTTTTTTATATTTAGTAACAATAACATATCTAGTGTAATCTCAAAAGTAGAGTCTACATTTAGTAACAATTTAATTTATAATTTTCTCATTTTTCCCTAATGAAATGATTTGTTGTATATTAAACATAAATTTTAAAAGATTTTTTTAAGCTCCACGCCCAATCAAACATTTCACATAAATTAGAATGTAATGAGTACCATTTAGGGGGAGTGACTCTGTTAAAGATGTGTTTGAATTTACCAGAGTATTTGCTTAAAGAAAAAAAACATTTTACTATTAATTGAAAAGGTTAAGTTTCTACCAAAAGCTTTATAGTTTAATTTCATAGGGATAGTAAATTTTATCTTTATGATCCACGTCCTAGCGTAGTGCCCGACTTGCTTAGCAACCAAAGCTAGCTTACTAAGGTGGTTTACTTTTTCATTTTGAAAAAAGAAGGCGAAGGCTTTTTTCCTTGATTGCACGAGCTAGCCAGCAAACCCCCCTTACTCACCTCAACATCTATAAAAAAAGCTTTTTTTCCTTTTTATTACATAATAATAAGGTAAGCATCCAGCTCTTGATCCAGAGCTACTGCTTCAAGAATCAACTGAGCTCAGGAAGTCAGGTTAAGACGTCGACTTTGACAGAGGAGATGAAAAAGAATTCTTGTCTTTAGAAGTAAATCCCACTATACTAGACTTGTACACTTGACATGAAAAGTAGAGGCAAGCGGAGTCAAAGGCCTAGCCTCAACCAGCAAAGAGGGACAACCATGCCAATCCAAGCACTGGAAAAGTGTGCCCACTCTACCTTTCTTTCTTTACCCTAGACTCCGTTCTTCAAGAAGACTCATGTGCATTTCCTCTGTTCTGTGCTCGCTATGCCCTTGTGCCTTTAGTTATAGTATAGGCCGTCGATTCAATCTATCTTGATGAGATTTTTCTAGTAGGTAGCGAGAAGACTAGTAGTATCGAATTTCGGGTAGGGTAGACTTGGAGTCAGAAGTCCTATTCTTCCCAACCAAATAAGCACTTTTGCAAAGTTCACCTTCCCGCGGTCAAAACAAGACTTACGGATAACAATCAGACCTTACTAGAGACAGGGACCAGACTATAGAGCCTAATTAAAAAGAATTCGGGCTTGCTTTTCAATTCACATCTATGAGCGAGGATTCCTCTGTATCTTGCTCGCTTCGATCGGAATCTGACAACTTAGGAAATAATGATGGGTTGCTAACAAGGCCCCTAAATGACCGCTCAGAAGGCCTACCTATTTTTTTCCCAATCTGTCACTTGCTCGTCCTTCTCTCATGAAAATGGTCTCTCATATCCTTCCTTATAGTCAAGCAAGTGGCTGGAGCGCCTCTCTTTCCTCATAGTCAAGATAGTTGGTTAGAGCTCTTCCCTTTCCTTATGGTAAAGGCGAGTGGCCTTCCACTCCTTTCCTTTCTTACAATCAAGCAAGTGGTTGGAGCGCCTCTCTTTCCTTATAGTCAAGAGAGTTGCTTAGAGCTCCTCTCCTTCCTTACAATCAAGCGAGAGACTTTTCACACCTCTCTTTCCTTATAGTCAAGAGAGTTACTTAGAGCTCCTTTCTTTCTACTAGTTCTTACATAAGCAATTTGCAGGAAGTAAACGAAGTCTTTTCTTCCGAAATCCACTCTTGAAGTCACGTCTTTCAGTACTGGGACTGAAGTAAAGTACTTTCGAGTTGCTCTTTGCCGAAATCCCTCCTTTCGAATTAGTTAGAAATACCAACTCTAAATAGCTTTAGCATTTCTTGAGTGGAAAAGGTATTTATAGATTCTAGAGCTCAGGGGAAGGTTTGGAACCCTAGTACCAGAATGGAATCAGTTTACCGGGCTGACTTTCATGACAACACGAATAGTTTAACTCATCACTAAAGAAATTTACGATCACTAAAATTTATACTGTAAAATGTGGCAACTAAATTGCTCAAGTTTGTCTTATTTCTGTTTCATCTCTCTTTGCCCTTTGTTTCGTGAACTACTGGGTTCTTTACCCATATGACATAGGTACTTCTATTGTTTCTACATTTACAATATTTAAATCATATGAAAGAAATAATCCCCTTGATTAATTTCATTAATTGAAAGGTATATATATACAAGTTACATATTTTCATAATAGGAGAATCCTATTCCTAAAACCTTATTCTACCATAATTCTAACTATACAATTATGGTAAGTGTATAAGACTAATTAAGGTAACCTTTACACTACAATATTACATCATTATACCTTCCTAATATACTACATTGCTACACTGCCCGTGATGGACTGAACTGCCTAGATGCCGAGATGGGCTACTGAACTGGGCTGTCTGAGACACTACTTTTAGCTCTATATTCTCGTGATATATACTATGTATACCAAGTGTATATCACGGGTATATACATTGTTTAACACACCCCCGCAGTCATAGCGGGCGGTCTTCAAACGCTGAGACTGTCCCTAAAATCTTTAAAAAGGACCGAAGGAAAACCCTTTGTAAAGAAGTCTGCAATCTGATATCTTGACAGGACGTGACAGACGCGTACCTGACCCCGACAACCTTTTTACGGATAAAGTGAATGTCCATCTCGATATGTTTAGTGCGTTGGTGCTGAATCGGATTACCAGAAAGGTAAATGGCACTAATATTATCGCAATAAACCAAGGTTGCATTTTGAATTAGACAATGAAGCTCTAAAAGCAAATTACGTAACCAACATGATTCTGAGACCTCATTGGCTACCCCTCAATATTCAGCCTCGGCACTTCAGCGGGATAGAGTCGCCTGACGCTTCGCAGACCAGGAGACCAAGTTGTTGCCAAGGAACATACAGTAGCCAGATGTAGACCGTCTGGTGTCTGTACACCCACCCTAATCAGCATCTGTGTATGAGACAAGTGTGGATGTTGATGAAGAATACAAATGCAAACCATAGTCCAGTGTACCCTGAATATACCGAATGATACGTTTGAGTGCATTCATGTGCTCAATTATGGGATCATGCATGAATAAACACACCTGCTGTACAACATACGTAATATCCAATCTGATAAAGGTAAGATACTGAAGGGCCCCTGCAAGACTGCGATAGATGGTTGGATCCTTGTAAGAGACGCCGGCCGCGGCACCAAGCTTGGGTTTAGTATCAACTGGAGTGGAAGTGGACTTACAGAATGACATCCCAGCCCTCTCGATGATCTCGGTTGCATACTTTCATTGAGACAAGAACAATCCATCGGAATGACGCTTGACGGCAATCCCCAGAAAGTAACTCAAGGGCCCTAAGTCTTTCATAGCAAACTCAGAGCTGAGCATGGTCATGATAGACTGGCGTAAGGCATCGAAAAAGGTCGTCAAAATGCTATTATCCACATACAATAGAATGTAGGCCAAGGACGAACCACAACGGTAGATGAACAAGGAATTATTTGACCTACTGTGAGTGAACCCAATAGTTGAAACATAGTCAGCAAACCTTGTATACCAGGCCCGGGGAGATTGCTTAAGCCCATATAAAAACTTCTTCAATAAACATACATGATAAGGACAGTTGGGATCCCTGAATCTCAACGGTTGATGCATATAGACTGTTTTCTTGAGATCACCATGTAGAAAATCATTCTTGACATCCAACTGATGAATAGACCATGCCTTCGAAAGAGCCAAGCTAAGCATAGTGCGAATGGTAGCCGGCTTGACCACCGGACTAAATGTCTCCCCACAATCTATACCAACCTACTGAGTCTTACCATCACCCACAAGCTGCACCTTATGTCGAGCAAATGAACCATCTGAATTCTCCTTATGAGCAAAAATCCACATAGACCTGATAACATTAATACCAGAAGGACGGGGCACCAACTCCCACGTCTTATTATCAATAAGAGCATTATATTCATCAGTCATAGCAATTTTCTAATTTGGGTCGTTTAAGGCAAACACAGGATTACGGGGCAAGTGGGATTTAGAGACATTAGAATGTAAATTAAATGTCTTTTAGGTGTAAAAATACCCCGCTGACTACGAGTGACCGGCCTATGACTCGAGGAAGAATTGAGTGGATTTCGAGAATTTGCTGGGCTCGAGATGGGTAGCGTGAGCGATGGGCTCTTGGCCCAACTCGAGATCTTAATGCGATGGTGAATCGAAGCTGGACCGATTCGATATTAGAAATTTGGGTAGCCCAATTGTTAGCCCAGCGATAACCAAAGCTGGCGAGAGAAGACTGTGACGGTCGATGGGACCCGATGGGCGATGGGCGATGGGCCATTTGGAGAATTTTGGGTGCGGGAGATGTCCGAAAAATGTTGAATAATATACAAGGATATTTGTTCATCCAAAAAATTATACGAACTAGGCACGGGAGTATGACTTTTAGTAAATGAAAATTGGGATTCATCAAAAATTACATGGCGATTAATGATGATTTTATTAGAGGATAAATCAAAACATTTGTAGCCACGATGATTAGATGGAAAACCCAAAAACACACACGGAGTCGACCGGGCTTGAAGTTTGTTAATTGTAGTGGACGGAAATAACGGATAACACAAACACCCAAAAACCCGAAGATGTGAATATGAAGAAATTTTATTATATAAAATTTGAAGAGGGGAAGAATATGTTAAACCTTTAGAAGGAGTTATGTTAAGTAGATATGTAGCCATTTGAAGAGCATGATGCCAAAAATATGAGGGTACGAAAGCATGTATCAATAGGGTGCGGATAATGTTATTTATGAAACAAATTTTACGTTCGGCTTTTCCATTTTGTGAAGATGTATGAGGACAAGAGAAACTAAAATTTATCCCATTAGTAGCACAGAATTTCTGAAACACCCCATTGTCATACTCTTTTCCATTATCACACTGAATATTTTTTATTTCACGGTCGAAATGGGTTCTGATGAATGCTCTAAATTTTAGGAAGATGGAAAAAACTTGAGATTTCTTTGCTATTGGAAACGTCCATAGAAATTTAGAATAATCATCCAAAAAAAGAACATAATATCAATGACCCACTGAACTAGGAACAAGAGATGTCCATAAGTCGCTATGAATAATATCAAATGGCATTAAAGTTTGAGATTTTGAGTCTACAAATGGCAACTTAACAATTTTTTCTAACGAACAAGATTGACAAATTGGAGTACGACTCGTACCCTTATATGAAATAAAACTATTTTTATCTAAAGCTGACAAAATAGAGGACCCCGGATGACCAAGACGAGCATGCCATAAGGAAGGAGAGATGGCTGCAAAAGTTGATGGCAGGGTTTAAGTCGATGGACCGGGACTGGGTGTGATAGGATAAAGATCTCCCCTACTATCACACCTCATGAGAGGACTCCTCGTCTTGAAATCCTTCACAAAGAAACCAAAAGGATCAAATTCAATAGAAACGGAATTGTCAGTAGTGAATTTACGGACAAAGACTAAGTTTTTAATCAATTTGGGGGCATGTAGGGTGTTTTTCAAGATAAGGGAGGGATGAGGGGGAGATAATGTTTTATGACCATAACCCCAAATTGGAATAGAATTACCATTATCAACAATTATACCGCGAGGGTTGCTCAAGTTGGAATAAGATGAGAGAGTACCTGAATCGAATGTCATGTGGGTAGTGGCACCGGTGTCCATATACCAATTTGGGTCCGGTTGAGTCAAACCCAGTGTGTGCATCGCGACCTCGATATCGGTCTGACTGGGGCCTGCTGCATGGTGAGCTTGCGGAGGCTGAGGCCCAAGAATTCCAGACCTGGGCTGAACATGGCCGTAAGTGCTGGAGCTGGGCGTACTGGGCCTGTAGGCAGTGGGCAGTGGGAAGTTAGGGCTGCTGGAAAGCCCACTGGCCAGTGTATTCATGGTGTTACAAGGATTAGAAGAGGGGTAGGCGAAGTTAATGCCGTAGAATCATGTATATGCATAATTTGGAAGATTGTATATGTTACTATTATTGTCGTGTGGGCTGGTTGATGGTTGTTCCAAGTTAATTTATGGCTCAAAATTGGTAGTATTGGTGTATTTATTGTTGTTCTTAATGTTGAACTTGAGAGAAGTGAAAGAAATAGGGGAAATGTTGCCCGATTCATTATATGAGGAGTGTGTGGCTTGATATACATAGTATACTAGTATTTCCTTAGCATATCGAGAGTGCTATCATTATTATAGGTTAAAGTGTTAAACAGGCTGCTTGGGTGGTGTTGTGATATGAGTCGGCAAAGGTATGTAAGACTTACCCTTTCTTTCATTTTAGCATGATCCTAAGAATAACAACATATATTGAAACGTCTTTTAAAATGATATTGTTCTTGATAATTTGAGCTACAATGTCTTTCCATCCATTAGAGTATATGACTCTTGGTTGTCCCTTGTCGGGTGTACTTACCGCATTTTATAATATCTCATTTATATTGTCATAATATGGGTCCTTGTTGATTTCTCAAAAGCTAGAAATGGTATGTTTATCCTTTCTTATTGATTCATATGAGAAGGTAAAATGATATGTTATCCGCATAAGGATAGTCGGAGGTGTAACGACCTTACGTCACTCCGACGGGCTTAAAGAGTATTCCATGTTCTTCGAATGGTTCTCATGTATATGTATGTATTATGCATTATGTTTCCTACAAAGGCCTACAACATTATAGACACGATATACTATATAGATGATATTTCCCATAGAGGCCTACAACATTATACACGCGATATACTATACAGATGATATTGCCCACAGAGGATATACGCAATCTAGACCCTCTATCAGTTGATTCGACGTGAAAATAAAAGAGTTTATTGAACTGGTGTTAGTCCACCAGGCGAAGGAGGAAGTAAAGATATTTAACAACCAAAGATTAAGACGATTGAGAAAGCGAGAAACTAAAAATGAAAGGACGTCTTGCTGGAGTTCCCCAAAATAAGGTGAGATGGTAAATATTAGCAAAGGATTGATTGAATAAGTGAAGTGTCACCAAAATTTGTAAAGGTGAGTTACCTTTAGTTCTTCTATATAATTGTCTTCTGAGGCCTTGTCGGCCCAGATGGTTATATGTTCAGGTTATTATATACAGGTGGTACACTCTGGCCGTCCATGCGGCGGGTGCCGGTCACCCTCTAAGGTTGGGGTGTCATTAACTTAGTGGTATTTAGAGTTACAGGTTATTTCTTCACTATCCTTATTTATATTTATGTGTCCATTTACATTTCTTGCCTTACATATTTAATACATTATTGGTACTGACGTCCCCTTGTTGGGCCGCTGCATTTCATGCTCGCACGTTCAAATAGACGGAGCGACGCCCACCTTTTTACTCGCTTTGTATGGCCTTGCCGGTCTTTTAGATGGTCTGTTGCACTTATGATGGCCTTGTTAGCCTTAGTATATATATATATGTTGTTGGATCCTTTCTGCTTGTAGAATGTTGCATCATATTACTTACAACTATTGATTAGAGGCCTTGTCGGCCCAAATATTATCATTTCTTCTTCAGGTACTATGACTAGTATGCTCGGACCATACGAAAGCAGGTAACGACTACACCCTCAAGGTTGTGGTGTAAAAAACTTGATATCAGAGCAGGTCTGTCATAGAGAGTTTATAAGCCGCGTCTAGTAGAGTCTTGTTTATGGGTGTGTTATGCACCACACTTATAAACGGGAGGCTACCGGGCATTTAGGAGTGGTTACTATTCTTTGATATCCTAGATTGTGTAGTAGAACAAAGTCATAAGAACTCGATTCCAATTTACGCATGCGACAAACATATAAAATGTCTTCATCAAGTCATATGTACCCTAGGTATGCAACTACTACATTAGAGCCCTAAGGTGCATATGTCAATTTATTTTGTATGGAAGAAGGGTTGTGAAAGTATCCGATGGTGGCATGTGAAATTTGGTTGCCTAAGTATTGTAATGTAGGTAAGTCTAAGGTATTCAGAGAAAGGGCAATGGTAGAGTAACAAAGGATCCAGGCAAAGTATATGAGTATTATGATGTCATGTATGTGAACAGAGTGTTGTTGATGATAGCTTTACCTGACGTACGACCACCCTAGTGTCGGATGGAACCTAGCTATAAAGATCGGTAAGGACTTCTGTGTTTAGCAAAAATCAGGCCTTTATTAGAACTAGTAGATTATTACCATGGAATGGCATGTTTTAAGGATTATTGCAGGTCTGTTGATAGGCTTATCTTATATATATAGGATGCACCTCAGGAGGTTGGAGATTGGATATTAGAATTTACTACGTATAGTGTAATCTATATAGTTATCTATTTTAGCATGAATTATACTCTAGAATGACGAGGGATGAATAGGGAATGTTATGATGTTTAGTTTAAGGTCTCGGAATATAACGGGGAGTCTATTTTGTTAATACATAATTATGTAGATAGATATGGGTGGTACTAATAATTTGGAAGTATGATAGGTCAAGGTTGTACGGTCCCTAACAAGTAGGAAATAAGGATTACTGAGAGAGTAAATGGAAAGTGATAGAAATAAGTAAATCATGATATAAGTTCGCACTACAAAAGAGGAAATTTCGATGTCGGTAGGTATAAGGGATTCGGTTACCACCTCGAAGGAAGATGTTCGTTACAAGTGGGAATTGTAGGTACTGTGAGTACAATGAAAGGTATAATTAAAATTAATACGCGGGTAAGAAGTAGAAGAATAATTTTGAAATATAGGTAAAATGTCTAAGTCTCCATAACATGGAAGTGTTAATAGACTTAATCAATCTAGAAGTAGTAGGTATGACTAGAACATTTTGCTAAGTTGATTAGGGAAATACGAACGTGTAACTTTTACAAGAAGTAGGCAGTAATGGATGCTAGGATACGAATTTGGGAAAGACATCAACCGGATTATAAACAAGTAAGCATAGGTAATTATCTCACATGTGGTAAAATAAAGCCCGTTAGCTATCCATGACCTATCTAAGTTCCTACAAATAAAGTACCGTGATTTCTGTGCCCCTGTCCAAAATATATTTCTTTCCATATGAAGTTGGTAGCCATTATATAATTGGTGTTTCGATAATTGTTAGGTGATGATATAATGTAATCAAGAAGAACCATGTCGTGAATCTTCAGTTACTAGTACCCATGGGGGTATAGAGTTCTTTTAAGATGAATCGCCATGAGATAACCAATCATAAACCTCCCTCTAAGGTAGGATGGTCCGCAGGCTTTGAAAATCCCTTACGTAAGATTGTATGGGTTATAGTGTATGTAGAGCTATCTTCATATAGGCCATTATAGAACGACATGCGTACATAATGCACCTATGCGAGCTAAAAAAATAAGAAGTTATGGTGTCATATCGACACTATGTTAAGTATTTTGTTGGTTAGTTAAGGAGTGGTAATATGTTTTTGAGTGTAGAGGCTCTGCTCGATTATTTAACTTATAGATTTGATGCTTCCACAGTATTATGGTAGCAATATAGAAATTCCCATATCAGTAGCCTTACAGAATAACTTATTGAGGAGTTACAGTTCTTAATTAAGGTAAAAGACTTAAGTACGACCAAGGGACTCCTTAGGGGGCGTAGTTGTTACATGAGATAAATTATAGTAGTAGCTTCGAATACTCGGTGATGAGACAAGGTTTTTGCTAGAAATAACTATATTGATAATCTATGAGATCAAGATACCCTATCTAAAATAAGCGGTGATGGGGAACCGTCGTTAGCAGACGATAGTATATCATAGTTTTCAACATCCCTTAGACTCATTGGGTAAGAAAGAACTGTGAAGTCCCGTAGACCTTCTACCGTAGAAGATATTGACCTCCTCTCATCGTTAGGTTCTAGAGATTAGGAGGGAGCCAAAATTCCGGATCGTGGGTTCACAAATCAGATTAGAGTTATGATATATACCTATCCTAGACGTTAGATTCAAGTTTACAATTTAACAATTAAGAGGTAGTGTATCTGATTAAGATGAATTGTACTAGTAACTCAAAGAAGGGGGGATGAGAAAGGAGCTAGAATGAGAGCGAGTGGTACGGGATTAAAGAAAATCTAGGGAGTCACATAAGCAAACATGTTATATGTCTATACAATGATTGTTGTTCAAGCGTGCTAGTACTAAAAAGTTGTCAAATTAGTCAGTATGATTTAGAGTCCGATCTTAGTGAACTAAAAGTTGGTATGTCAGTAGTTTTATGAGGATTGAGATTTGGGGTATAGAAATTCGAGTAGGATGACTTACGATGATGTCGATAACCATATAGGATGGTTAAAGGGTAATAGATCATTGACTAGGTAAATGCTATTAATAAATTTCATATGATCGTAACTTGGAGAAGGGAAGTTACTGAAAGAAATGACGTTAGTAGCTTTTAAGGGTCGTAGATTGATGATGAGATAATGTGCACTGTTAAATGGATGGTTAGGTTCATGAGATTAATGTCTAGTTATAGATTATAAAAAAGGACGAATGACATTAGTAGCTTAATTTGATTATTGTCGGGGTATAAAGAGTTGAGTAAAATAATTCCTTAAGGATAACTATATTGACAATGGGGTAATAGACTACCACTCAAGTTAAATCGTACAGTTATTGTGACCATCGAAGAGATACTAAACCAATGCTTAAGAAGAATGATGACTCGTATAGTCATCACTGGGACATAAATGGGGTAAATATACATGTAAGATCGACCTTGTTAGTGAAATTTAGGAAACAAAGTGTAAATTAAGGAGTAGAACATCAGACGAGTGCATCAGTAATTTTAGATGATCACTATAAAGTTCTAGCCTATAAGACGACCAGTATAAGCAACTCTAAGATGCGACTTAGTAGTAACACTCCTCCTAAGGTAAGTCGAGCTAGTAAGATTGTTTTAAGTTACTCAGGGAATTGATTTGTGAGATTGACATGTGTACAAGTTCTAAAATGTGATAACCATAGCAACTTATAATCATTAGAACCTATTGATAGGATCTGCAACATGTCAAGCCTCCATGAAAGTATGTGAGTTCCACGTGCACCCTTGCAAAACTTCCTTCATTAGTGCCCATATCTAAGGTATTGTGCCCGTGTATGGAATATCCACATAAACATACAAGACCCTATCAGATAGACTACCTTGCAATGTAACTACCGAAATATAGGTCGAGTCCTTATAGGATATCCCATTTAAGTTAACGTAAGTACAATAGTCGATTCAACAAATTTAAGAACACTAATAAATGAACTAATGATGGATATGAGTTATTGATTGTAAGCTAAAGTATGGAACTACGATGAATTTCTATATTAATAGAAGTAATGATATGAAATAATAAGTTAGAAAGTTACGAGATTAAGTAGACCTTGGGATTGAACCCGTTAGAATAAGTAAGTCGACAATTTTTGTGGGTTATAGGGAAGCCGGTGTTACTAGAATAAGATTAGAAGAATTAGAGAATAGGCAAACTTAGAAGGAGTGGAATACTACCATGATAATAGAACAAGGGAATAAGATAAGCAATAAGAGGATATCCTTTGAGGATATAGTTTATGAGAGAAGTAACATGTTAATAAAAAAGTATCTCAAGTGTCACATGGGATTAGAGTATTCGACATAAGATGAATCATGATGAATAGTTCAAATAGCTCCAGATGCTCACTGACGAGATATGATTCTTAGGGAGGATAAATTGTATAACGGGTACCATTAATGGATTATAGATTAGTATTTAATAAAATAATAGTACTTAGATTTTTCCCTGGGTGAGTTATAATGTAATGTGAAGTGAGTTGTATTGATAGTTCCCAAAGTACCGCCAATGTGTCATAAATTATTACTTAAGACAAAAAATAGGATACAACCAAAGTTGTGAGGGTAGCATGCGAATAACTCCAACATTCGAGGATGAATGTTCCTAAGGGGGGAAAGATGCTACATCCCGCAATTTCCATACGTTAAGTCACGTCATCCGTTAATTATCACACATTCAAAAATCTAGGCTAATCTAAAATTTGTAAGTGGTTAAAACCATGTCTTGTATGAGCTAGGGTAATTGAAGGTTAAATGAATCGAAGAAAGTAAGTGTCATCATATTATACCAAGTACTTTCGAGGTTGATTGCATCATGAGTTAACTAACGTGAGCTTGAACAGGTTAAAATTCATCTTCAAGGTTAAGAAAGGTTTTAAACAAGTGTTAAGTAAGTCTCATAAGAGTTCGGGGTTAAACGAATAGAAGAAATTAAGTTTGTCAAAACTCGAGAGAGGGTAGGAAGAATTCTGGATAGGATTTTGACTCAACTTTGTGGGGGTATAACTTCTAGTATGTAAGGTATTATGGGGTTTATACCTATCTAAATTCAAGTTTAGTGGGTCTACATTCTAACTCAACAAACCGTTCATTAATCGGAGCTCTATACAAGAAGTTATGAATGTTTTAAGAAAGCGCTGCAGATCAGACAACTTTTACGACAGAAGTACGGACCGTACATCAAAAGTACGTCCCGTCACTCCCACCGTACTTTAGGGTGGTGGAGGTAGTTTGAGGCTTATATAAAAGGAATGCAGCATATTCCACCCCATTTTTGGCAGCCAAAATGATCTCCCAAGCCCCTAAACTCCCTCTATTAGCTCCTCTATGATCTTAGAAGAGATCTACAAGATTTTGTGGTGAATATTCCTTTGGAAAGATCATAGTGCTAGTAGAAGCATAGTTCTCCATTGTCATCATTGTACGGGAGATTCTTGAAGTTGAAAAAATGGGTCCCAAGGTTGGATCTTGTAGATTAAGGTAAGGATACACTTTTTCTTATTGTATGTGAGTTAGTGTACTTAGTTGCTTCAAATTGTAAGTTGAAAGGTGAAGGATGTTGTTCAATCAATTAGTTAAGTTGTGTAGTATGTTGGGGTTGGTTTTGTTGTATAAAAATGCTGGGGATTTTGATGTACTTGTATTCAAGTATATTCATGGTGTTAAAATGGATTAGAAGGGGGTCGGTGAAGTTACTATTGTTGTTGTGTGAGCTGGTTGATGGTTGTTCCAAGTTAATTTATGGTTAGAAATTGGTAGTCTTGGTGTAGTTATTGTTTTAATGTTGAACTTGACAGAAGTGAAAGAAACAGGAGAAATGTTGCCCGATTCATTATTTAAGGAGCGTGTGGCTTGATATACATGGTATACTAGTATTTCCTTAGCATAACAAGAGTGTTATCATTGTTATAGGTTAAGGTGTTAAACGGGGTGCTTGGGTGGTGTTGTCATATGAGTCGGCAAAGGTATGTAAGGCTTACCCTTTCTTTTATTTTGGTATGATCCTAAGAATAACATGTATGGAAACATCTTTTAAAACGATCTTGTTCTTAATAATTTGAGCTATCATGTCTTTCCATCCATTATAGTATATGACTGTTGGTTGTCCTTTGTCGGGAGTACTTTCTGCATTTTATAGTATCTCCCTTATATTGTCATAATATGGTTCCTTGTTGATTTCTCAAATACTAGAAATGGTATTTTATCCATTCATATGGGAAGATAAAACAATATGTTATCCGCATAAGGCTAGTCGGAGGTGTAACGACATTACATCACTCCGACGGGCTAAAAAAGTATTCCATGTTCTTCAAATGGTTCTCATGTATATGTATGTATTATGCATCTATGTTTCCCACAGAGTCCTACGATGTTATATATGTGATATACTATATAGATGATATTGCCCACATAGGCCTACGATGTTATATACGTGATATACTATATAGATGATATCGCCCACAAAGGCCTATGATGTTTTATACGCGATATATTATACATATGATATTGCTCAGAGAGGCATACATTGTTATATATGCAATATACTATACAAATGATATTTCCCACAGAGGCCTATGATATTATATACACGATTATATTATAATTATACATATTATGCTCCTCAGTGGCATTCTGAGTTACATGTTGTTTCTTCCCTATCCTTATTTACATTTTTGTATCCATTTATATTTTTTGCCTTACGTATTCAGTACATTATTTGTACTGACGTCCCCCTGCTGAGGCACTGCGTTTCATGCTCGTAGGTTTATATAGATGGAGCGACGCCCACCTTTAGTAGGATCTCAACTCAGTAGTGGTGTCAGAGCTTTCCACTTGTTCCAGAGGTGCTAGTCTGAGTAGGTATGATGTTATATATATATATATATATATATTTATTTATGGGTATGTCGGTGCCTTCTCCCTTCTTGTTAATACTCCATATTGTATTTAAAGGCTTGTAGATTTGAGTCTTGTGTTTAGTCACTTTGTATGGCCTTGTCGGTGTTTTAGATGGTCTGTTGCACTAATGATGGTCTTGCAGGGCTTAGTATATATATATATATATATATATATATATTTATTGTTGGTTCCTTTCTGTTTACAGGATATTGCGTCATATCACTTATAACTATTGTACGCGCCCGTTTTTCGACCTTGCTCGGGTCAAAGCGGAGCGCGGACGTGTTCGGGGTGATTCCTGGGTAAATGGGGTTGAGGAGTCGCCACCTAATTATTTTTACGGTGAATTAGGACACCTAAATATTAAACTAAGTGCTGCAATGTAAACTCCAATTTTAAGGTCTGCGAAACTAGCGAGATTCTAGATAAGGGTTCTTTATTATCCTAAAGGGAAGGGGTTAGGCATCCTTTAAGATCCGCTAACTTGCGGTTATCCGGTCAAACTCAGGTTAATTATTACTAGAAAAAATGCATGTTTGAAGCATGAAGTTAAAAGATGTTTGCAAATAATTAATAAAAAGGGGATGCATTTTTAAAAGATAGATAAATGTAGAGATTTTTCAAAATATGCATTTTATATGATATCTAAAGAGAAATACATATAGAGTTGGAAAAATATGTATTGGACAATTGATAGTAAAACAATTTATTTATAATGCCAAAGAAGTAAAATTTTGGGAATCATTGAATTGTAAATTGACAAAAGATAAACTTATTCGGAATGATTAATAAAGCGAATAAAAGATGACGAAAGTTGTTTTTTTTTGAAAATCTTGAATACGCGTGACGAGCCTAAAATAAATAACTAGCGAAGGGTTTCTAAGTTTGAATTTAACTGAGCCTTCAAATAAAATAAGCTAGCGACGGGTTTCAAATCTTAAACTAACCTATGAATTAATCCTAAGTTTGCCTATTCTAAGCATTTCAATAGTTACATAAGTGCAATAAATAATATTACAATACAAAGCGGGATAAAAGCTGAATTAAAGAAAGAAATAAAATAAATAAACTCCGAGGAATAATTCGCCGTTATTTATTTTAATCCCTGCAAGCTGTCAAGAACAAACGATTAGAAACAGTTAAATACAAATAACTTCATATCCGTATTCAAAACAGTGAATGTTTTGATCGCGGAGGGCTCAGACTTAAATTTTGAAAAGAACATTCCAATCACGTCGTGGCTGCAAACATATGACTAATGTAGTTTATTTTGATTGCCTCGCCTACTAAACGTGTCGGTCTCTCGGGTGAAATAGAAAAGATCACTATAATCACTTCGTGGCTGCGAATATATAACTTGTTGGTTACTTTAGTCACCTCGCCTACTAAACATGTTGATCTCGGATAAAAAGGTTTAAGTCTTCATCATTGCCCAGAAGTTATATTTCCGTCTTTGCAACTGTGGAGGCCTCAAAATCGACGGATATTTTTCATCGGCCAGTGTAGTATCGTGTTTAAATCAGTAAAATTAAAATTGAAACAGTAAACAGCGGGCAGCAAGCAGGAAAACAGAAGCAGAAAATAATTTCCGGAAAAGACGCGGTGTTTAGTTTAAAGCGGATAAAAAGCGATAAAAGCAGATATTTGAATGTCAAACAAAGGGACTGGAGCAGAAAGCAATGTTTGAAAGGTGCGATGTTGATTTAAACGGTAAAAAATGATAAAAGCGATGTCCCGAAGCGGGAGCAAAGCGAAACAGAAAAAGCGGCGTCGAGCAGGCCGCGGTATTTATTCAAAGCAGTAAAAAAGTGAGATATCCATTACCGGATACTTAAAAGCGGTGCTAAAGAAAAAGCGAAAGCGAAATGAAAGAAAAGCGCGGCTTTGAAGTTAATTTCATCGGCCTTAATGCAATATTAATAAAACAATAAAGCGATAAAAAGCGGCGTTGAGCAATTAAAGTATCCGACCCAAATTACGAAATGTTGGAACCAAAGCGAGATTAAAGAGTATTTATGGAAAAATCCGACCCGGATCATGAACAGTGACCCAAATGAAATCAGAAATTCAGACTTTTGAGATAACCAGCAAACAGATATGAAAAATGCCATAATCTGGAAATACACCAAAGCGGTCGACCCAGGCCGATCGATGTTTCCGACCCGAATCAGTTGCCAACCCGAATCAGATTTTTTTTTCATTTTCAGATAACCAATATACAAGACATGAAATGCAAGAAATTTGGAAATTCAAACCGGGTCGACCCGACCCGGGTCAGTAACCCGACCCGAATCATGTGTTCAACCCGGAATCAACTGATTTCATCAATTTCAGTTAACCAATAACAACAACAGCAACAATGCAAGAATTCTGAAAATAATACCCAAACCGGGTCGACCCGACCCGGTCAGTGACCCGACCCGAATCAGTGGTCCAAACCAAAATCAGATTTTAACACCAAATTCAGATAACCAATAACAAGAAAATGAAATGCAAGAATTCTGAAAATAATACCCAAGCCGGGTCGACCCGACCCGGGTCAGTGACCCGACCCGGATCAGTGGTCCAAACCAAAATCAGATTTTAACACCAAATTCAGATAACCAACATACATAAATATGAAAATGCAAGAATTCTGAAAATAATACCCAAACCGGGTCGACCCGGGTCGGGTCGACCCGACCCGAAATCAGTGAAGAACAACAAGAAATGCAAAACAGATTTTCGGACTCGGTTTTTCAGAAACCGAATAGAGGCATTTAAAACCCAAGTTCAAGAACGAAACTCACCTCCTTTCTTTCAAATCTTGGACCTATTTCGGACTTGATTCTTGAATAACAAGGAAGGCAAATGCTTACAATCAAGAACACAACAAAATATTTATGTATATATGGAAATCTTCCGAAAAAATCTTCCAAAAAATCTGTTTTAATCCTCCGAAAAAAAATCCCTCCAAAATGAAGAACAACATGGGGTATTTATAGGTACTCAACCCAACGTTCCAACCCCTCATACCCCCCCTTAAAACGAATTCAAATTTCAAAATAAAGGGGGAACAAAATCTGATTTTTGGGGCGTGTTCTTGGGGCATGCGTTGGCGGTGTCGAGGTAGGATGGTGGCGATGGCGAAGTGGCGGGGGTAGGGAGTGCGGTGATGTGGGGGTAGGGCATAGGGGTGTCTGGCGACTTGGGGGGTTAGGGTTTGTATATTTTTTTTGGTTTTTGGTTTTTTAAGGGTTGGGTCTTTTTGGGGAATTAAAAGGAAGGGAATTGGGTATTGGGCGGTCAGGGTGGGCTTTCGGTTGGGCACAGGTATTTGTTTTTTTGGGTTGGGGAAATAAAATGGGTGATGGGTTGGGCTTGGACGAAAATGGGTTTTAGTTTGGGTTGGGTAGGAATTGTTTTGGGTTAGGAAATAAAAAATGGGTTATGGATTTAAAAATATAAAAGAGGGGTTTAATATTAAAATATATTATATATATATATATATTTTTTGTAAAAGATGTGAATTATTTAAAATAACATAACGACGTGATAATAATAAAATATAATATTTGCGAAATGTTTAATGCTTAATAAAAGGGAAATGCGATGCAATTTTGCGAGAATAAAATAACATAGAATTTCGGATAACTTATGATTATTATAAAATATGCAAATGATATAATAAAATGTGAATAATAATAATAATGAGATATATACACACACACATATATATATATATATACGCATGTATGTATATAGATTAAAATTGTTTTGAGGTGCTAAAAATAATTAAAACTGCAAAATAAATTGGAAAAGACGGGACAAAATTGGGTGGCAACACATGCCCCTCTTTGGGCCGGAGACGATGAAAGAGTTTTCGGCCAAAGAAAGTTGACTGAGTAGCCAATTTTGTCCTGATCAACGGGACTTGAAGGAAGATCATGGGTAGAAATAAGATCCCAGGGGGAGAAAAATTATGGAAAAGTTGGTGTGGATTCAAGAAATGTTGCCCCAGTGTCGAGTTATGATGACACTGGTCGCAGATATAACAAAACTATTGGGAAAGAGCGGATCGAAGTTCGAAGTAGGTCGTTGACCAAATTGCCTTGGTTCGCCGTGAGATATAGTTCCACGTTATGCTGAAAGCTCCCGCCGATTCGAATTCCTGTGGACCAGAGCTAAGATAAAAGTTAGTGTATAACAGTTGCATAAGATATGTATGTGAGAATATGACTTTGTAAGTTGAAATGATGTCGTTGCTTAATGTTGTGCAGATGATGTCGTTGGCGGGCGCCTGTTTATACTTTAAAATAAAGTACCCGCATTAGAAGGTGGGCGCCTGACTTAAATTGAAATACCCGCATTAGAAGGTGGGCGCCTGACTGAAATTTAAATACCCGCATTAGGAGGTGGGCGCCTGACTGAAAATTAAATACCCGCATTAGGAGGTGGGCGCCTGATTTAAAACATACCCGCATTAGAAGGTGGGCGCCTGATTTAAAACATACCCGCATTAGAAGGTGGGCGCCTGATTTAAAACATACCCGCATTAGAAGGTGGGCGCCTGATTTAAAACATACCCGCATTAGAAGGTGGGCGCCTGATTTAAAACATACCCGCATTAGAAGGTGGGCGCCTGATTTAAAACATACCCGCATTAGAAGGTGGGCGCCTGATTTAAAACATACCCGCATTAGAAGGTGGGCGCCTGATTTGTGTCGTCGTGTTGACGTAATGTAAAGTGGGGCCCTATTGCCATGCCATGATAGTTAATGTGTGGACATAAGCGATGCAAAAGTTGAGTAGATGAGAATGCGACCCTGTAAGTCGAAATACCGTTCTTCGCGTGGACAGAACACGGTTGGGAACATGTAGTTTAGCATGACGTCTTTGTACAATCTCCAAACATGAAAGTGATTCTTGTAGTGAGTTGCGATGCGGAGGCCCTTGCGAATCTGCTCATAAATGTTGCAGCTTCCCTGCTGTTTTCGACCTGAAGAACCTGTACTCAAATAAATTTATGAGTTTTGGGAGGGGGAGTTGATTCGCGTTGACTTTGTAGCTTCGGCCTTGGTATTCGCATGTCCTGCTAACTCGGACCCGTAGCCCCTCTCTGCTTCCCAGTCTTGGCCAGCTGTTAATGAAAACATTCGAAAACAATTTGTAGAAATGCATCTTAAAAAATAGAAACATAAAAATTCTATCGAATTTTGATGAAAATGTTTGTTGAAAAATAATTTGCTTATAAGAAATACTGCATATATATATATATATATATATATATATATATATATATATATATATATATATATATATATATATAAATGTCTGTCGAGCAGTGACATGCGCTGAAACAAAGCAAACGTCCTATCCAAAATTCTTCTGGCTGAAGACTTAGTTTGCCGATGCTTTTCCATGTTTATCGGCGTCCTCTGGCAGTGATCCCTTAAAAATGCCCCGATTTACGATATGTGAGAATGACGATCTTTTGAGCGGACAAAGCGAGTCTTGTGTAGATTGCTTGTCCGCTCTATCGGGGTGATCGGATGGGTGCATTTTGTCATTTGTGAGATAGAGGAGAAAATATTTCCTAATGGTGGGACCGGCCGATTTAGGCCGCCTACGTATCCCCATGAGGGAATCAGGTCGTGACGTAGTTCATTACAAGCAAAAAGGGATTGTAAGGATTTTCTAAAATGGGACCGAAGCCGATGTGGCCGCCTACGTATCCCGCCGAGGGAATCAGGTCATAACGTAGTTCATGTTACAAAGAAATGTGTTTCGGGAAATTTGCAATCTAGGAAAGCGGAACCCGACATGGGTTCTTTGCGTATCCCGCCAGGGAGCGCAACTTTACAACATAAGAAATGCATTACATAGAAAAATCCTAAATGTAGTATCTTTTCACGCATCCGCGTTGATAGCTTTTGGCCATACTTCACCGTCCATTTCAGCTAGAATTAATGCTCCTCCAGTCAACACCCGGTGAACCATATAAGGCCCTTGCCAGTTAGGTGCGAATTTTCCTTTAGCTTCATTTTGGTGCGGGAATATTCGTTTTAGCACCAATTGCCCCGGTTCGAAAGTCCTTGGTTTTACTTTCCTGTTGAAAGCTTTGGCCATTCTGTTTTGATAAAGTTGTCCGTGGCAGACTGCGTTCAATCGCTTTTCATCAATCAGCATCAATTGTTCGTGCGATTCTCAGATCCATTTCGCCGTTCATTTCGACTTCTTGGATAATTCTCAAAGATGGTATTTCCACTTCTGCTGGTAACACAGCTTCTGTTCCATAGACCAATAGATACGGCGTTGCCCCAGTAGAAGTCCTGACTGTAGTGCGATATCCCAAAAGTGCCAAGGACAAATGCTCATGCCAGTGCTTGTAATTATCAATCATCTTTCGTAGTATTCTTTTGATGTTTTTGTTGGCTGCTTCGACTGCTCCGTTCATCTGAGGTCGGTATGGAGTGGAATTGCGGTGAGTAATCTTAAACTTTTCGCATATTTCATTCATCAGATTACTGTTGAGATTAGCTCCATTATGCATTATAATCGACTCAGGGATTCCAAATCGACAAATGATGTTATTGCGGACAAAATCAACTACCACTTTCTTTGTTACTGACTTGTGGGACGATGCTTCTACCCACTTTGTGAAATAGTCAATTGCCACTAGAATAAATCTGTGTCCATTTGATGCGGCAGGTTCGATAGGGCCAATGGCATCCATGCCCCAAGCTGCGAATGGCCAAGGAGAACTCGTCATATTGAGTTCGTTAGGAGGCACCTTGATTATATCGCCATGAATCTGACATCGATGACATCTTTGCACGAAGTGGATGCAATCTGTTTCCATGGTCATCCAAAAGTATCCTGCTCTCAGAATCTTCTTTGCCAAAGTGAAGCCATTCATATGAGGCCCGCACGTGCCTCCATGTATCTCTTCAACTAAACTGCTTGCCTCTCGAGCATCAACACATCTTAACAAACCGAAATCTGGAGTCCTCCGATAAAGGATTTCTCCGTTTAGGAAGAAATGGTTTGCTAACCTCCTAAGTGTCCTCTTTTGTATACTGGTTATGCCTTCTGGATATTCACCTATCTTGAGATATCTCTTAATGTCGTGGTACCAAGGCTTTCCATCCAACTCTCCATCTATATTGAAACAATATGCCGGCTGATCCGATAAGCTCACCTTGATGGGATCAATGTAGTTCTTATCCGGATGTTGAATCATGGAGGACAGTGTTGCCAGAGCGTCAGCGAACTCGTTTTGAGTTCGTGGGATATGCTTGAATTCTATCTTGCTGAATTTTTTGCATAATTCTTTCACGCAATGCAGGTAAGGAAGTATCTTCCCGTTCTTGGTCGCCCATTCGCCTTGCACCTGATGAATCAATAAGTCCGAATCACCTATAACCAATAGTTCTTCAATGTTCATATCAACGGCCATTCTAAGTCCGAGTATACAAGCTTCATATTCCACCATATTGTTGGTGCATGGAAATCGGAGTTTTGCCGAAATTGGGTAGTGTTGACCTGATTCTGAAATCAAAACTGCTCCAATACCAACCCCTTTGAAGTTTGCAGCTCCGTCGAAGAACATTCTCCAACCCGGGTACTCTTCTGAGATGTCTTCTCCAACAAACAATACCTCCTCGTCCGGAAAATAAGTCCGGAGAGGCATGTATTCTTCATCCACGGGGTTTTCCGCAAGATGGTTGGCTAGTGCTTGTCCTTTGATAGCCTTTTGGGTGACATATATGATGTCGAATTCACTTAACAAGATTTGCCACTTCGCTAGCTTCCCGGTGGGCATGGGCTTCTGAAAAATATATTTGAGCGGGTCCATCCTTGAGATGAGATAAGTGGTATATGCAGACAGATAATGCCTAAACTTTTGCGCAATCCATGTCAAGGCGCAACAAGTGCGTTCCAGCAAAGTATACCGAGCTTCATACGGCGTGAACTTCTTGCTTAAGTAGTATATGGCTTGCTCCTTCTTTCCTGTTTCATCGTGTTGTCCCAGCACGCATCCAAACGCGTTCTCTAACACGCATGATATAATAACAAAGGCTTTCCGGCTGCGGAGGTACCAAAAGCGGTGGGTTAGACAGATATTCTTTGATTCTATCAAAAGCTTGTTGGCAATCCGTCAGTCCATTTGGTAGCGGCGTCTTTCTTCAAGAACTTGAATATCGGCTCACATATCATGTTGATTGTGCTATGAATCTGCTGATGTAATTGAGGCGACCAAGGAAACTCATCACGTCCTTTCGACTCTTTGGAGGAGGCAAGTCTTGAATAGCTTTTACCTTCGAGGGGTCTAATTCAATACCTCTTCTACTCACCATGAAACCTAGCAGCTTCCCGAGGACACCAAACGCACACTTTGCAGGATTTAACTTTAGGTTATACCGCCTCAGCCGATCAAAGAACTTCTCTAAATCTGTCAAGTGATCCGAAGTCTTTCGCGACTTAATAATAACGTCATCCACGTAGACCTCTATTTCTTTGTGGATCATATCATGAAAAATGGTAGTCATGGCCCTCATGTAGGTGGCACCTGCATTCTTGAGTCCGAACGGCATTACCCGATAACAGTATACTCCCCAAGGTGTAGTGAATGCTGTCTTCTCTGCATCTTCCTCATCCATCAAGATTTGGTGGTAACCAGCAAAGCAATCAACAAATGATTGTAATTCATGCTTTGCACAGTTGTCAATGAGTATGTGAATATTTGGAAGAGGGAAGTCATCCTTCGGACTGGCCTTGTTGAGATCCCGATAATCCACGCACACTCGTATCTTTCCATCTTTCTTTGGCACCGGTACAATGTTGGCCAACCAAGTGGGGTATCTTGTGACTCGAATGACCTTTGCATCGAATTGCTTGGACACCTCTTCCTTGACCCTTAAACTCAAATCTGGCTTGATTTTCCTTGGTTTTTGTTTCACCGAGGGTAGGATGAATCGATAGGCAACCTATCCGAAACAATATCCGTGCTCAACGCTGGCATCTCGTCATAAGACCAAGCAAATACGTCGATATATTGTCTCAAAAGATCCGTCAGTTCTTTCCTTTGTGGGGCGTTCGGATGGGCCGATTCTTGTTTCTTTCACATTTTCTGCATCCCCCAAATTTATTGCCTCAGTTTCTTCTAAATTTGGCTTTGGTTTATTCTCAAAATGTTCTAATTCCTCTGTCAATTCTTCTGGCTGCGAGTCTTCCTCATACTCTTCGAAGTCCTGTTCATTGTTTGGATTTTGTTTGTTTGTTTCATTACATGTCACATTCACATTATCGACAGATTTATTAGTTTGCATGCTGAAAGAGAAAAGAAAATTAGTAAACAAAATAAATTTTTAAATAGCAAAAGAAATGTGGATTTGTCATTTAAGCTTTCAAAAGAGGGAGGCAAAACACATTAAGATGCATAGATGCGATTCAAGCCTCAATTAGAATCGCATTGTTTCAAAAAGTACTAAGGTAATTTCTACCAAGCTTCCGGAGAAAGCAGTAGGAGCACAGTCCAATTTTTCAAAATATCTCCACGTTCTGCATCCCAAATAGTTGGGCCTTCATCAAAATCATCCAGTTACATTGCATTCCATTTCTTCTTACGCAATGAAAAGGCTTTTGAGTCCTTCCGCGAGGTCGTCTGCATCATCTTCATTCGACTCTGGCGGCATATGCTTTGACAAATGGTCGATTCAAGGGTGGAACAGGCTTTGGCAAGGGAGTGTCCCTTTTCTTTCGGAGGTTGGTGATAAGACTTCTTTAGAAGTGGGTTTGTATCCGAGACCAAAAGTATCCTTCTTCTTGAGCAAGTGAACAGGCTCCACCATACCTTCTAAATTCAATCAGAGGCCTCGGCCAGGGCTTAAAGCCATTCTTTAACATTTCCTGGGCCACCATTGTGAGAACCCGGGGTAACTTCAATATTTCAGCTTTGGAGGCACATGTAATTTCTCTGACATGGAAGACAGACCCATCCAGTGTATCTACGCTTTCAACAAAGAGGATCCGTCGCCGGGACATATTGAATTGCTCCCTTCTCCGTGTACCACGACCTCGTGATGATCCCAGACAAACTTCAAACTCTGATGTAGGGTAGAAGGAACTGCACCAACCACATGGATCCAAGGTCTTCCCATTAGTAGGTTATAGCCGGTAGATATGTCTAGCACTTGGAATTCCACGACGAACTCTACGGGCCCCACTTGTAATGTTAAATCCATTTCTCCCATAACGCTCCTTTGGGCTCCATCAAAACCTTTAACTCTCACATGACTTTCGCGAATCTTTCCAATGCTAATTCCCAAGGCTCGGAGAGTCGCCATGGACAAATATTGACTACCGAGCCTCCATCAATCAATACCTTAGAAATGAACTTGTTCATGCACTTTCTTATTATGTTCAAAGCTTTGTTGTGGCCCAAACCCTCAGGTGGCAATTCTTTGTCATGAAAAGAGACTTTATGGGCCTCTAAAATATGTCCGACCAAGGCCGAGAGTTTCTACTTTGTGGTCTCTCTCGGAACATAAGCTTCTTTGAGTACTTTCAATAAAGCGCGTCCGTGGTCCGAGAATTCATCAACAATGATAGCAAAGAAATCGAGCCGGTGTTTTCTTCAATTGCTCTACAATGGAATACTCCTTGGTTGGCATTTTCCTCCAGAACTCTTCCACTTCAGTCTCTGTTACAACCTTTTTTGGATTGTCTGCAGGGGCATATCACCCTCCGCATCTTGTCATACCAAATGACGACAACTTCTACAATTTGTTTCTCCTTTCCCTTGCTCCTTTCCCCAATCGAATAGCTCCAAGGGGCGGTTTTGGTATCAGCAGACGGCGTCACCATCCGCGATTTCGGAGGAAGTACTTCCACTTCAAACGGTGCCCTCACTTGAACTGTAATTATAGGGGTGATCAAAGCCGATGATTCAACCCTTTCCTCTGTTCGGATCGGCACAATGGTCCCTTCCAAACTGTTTTCTTCATCAACGGTAATCATGTTTATATTGGCATTGTCATGATTTGGCAAAGGGTTATTATTTACATTAGGGGGAGGTCCTTTCAGTTGGATAATTCCCTCTTTGATCAAAGCCTCGATCTTGTCTTTGAGGGCAAAACAAACTCCAGTGTGATGTCCGGTGATCCCCGAGTGGTACGCACAATGCTTAGTTTCATCATACGACCTGGAAATAGGATTGGGGATATGCCCTGGGATGGGTTGGAGTATTCCTGCGGTCCTCAATCTTTCGTATAGTTGGGCTAGAGGTTCGGCTAAAGGTGTATATGTCTTGACTGGCCTTCTTTCGTAATTTGCCCGAGTGCAGGAGTATTTGGTGGATGGTTTTTGGTGAGGCGGATGTGTGGGTTGATACTGTGGGGAATTTCTATAGGTAGGTGCTCGTGGTGGGCTATATATTGGTTGGGTATGATAGACAAGGTAGGGAGTAGGCGAGTGTTGATAATAAGGCTGAGGGCTTTGTGTGCTTTGGCTATAGTAGGAGGGCTGATGATTTTGGGTGTTTTGATTATAGTAGGGAGGCTGGGATGATGGGCTTTGGTAGGTTGGCATTTGGTTGGACCTATGTTCCTGGACTGCCATGACAGGAGATGCTCCGTCCCTCCTCTTCTTAATTGCTCCTCCAAATGAGTCTGACTGAATGACCTTACTTATTGCCTGCAACGCCGCCAAGTTTGTGATTCTCCCCGTTTTGATACCCTCCTCTATGAAATCTCTCATCCTTACCACTTCTGAGAAATTTCGTCCGATGACGCTTATCATTTTTTCATAGTAAGTTGCATCCTTCATAGATTGCACAAAGAGTGTGGTCATTTCACTTTCTGCCATCGGAGGTTGAACCTTTGCTGCTTCCGCCCTCCACCTCATGGCATATTCCCTAAAAGTTTCTGTGGATTTTTTTTCCAATTTCATTAAATAAAATCTATCCAAGACTGTGTCGGTGTTAAACCTGAACCTGTCCACAAAATCCTGTGCCATTGTGCCCCAGTTATGCCATTTTCGCGGGTCCTGGCTTGTGTACCAGTCGAGCGCTTCTCCTATCAAACTTCTTATGAACAACTTCATTATTATGGCCTGGTCCTTACCCACTCCAACCAGCTTGTCACAATACGATCTCAAATGAGCGAGGATTTCCCTTTCCATCGAATAAGTCAAATTTTGGCACCTTATACCCGATAGGCAATCGAGCGTCGGGATGCATGCAGAGATCTTCATACTCGAGTCCTTCATGCCCCTTGCTGGTCTGAATGTTTTTAAATGCTTCTTTTACGCTATGAATTTCCCTTGCCATACTTTCATCATTTCTAATCCTTGGTTGCCTTTCCATCTCTTCATATTGGTCTATCTCACGATGATGTATGTTTGGTATGGTAGAAGTGGAAGGTTGGGCTTCGGTTGCATATACCGGTGGCACATCCTGGTTGTTAGTGATGTGTGCCATTGGTATTTGTTGGGTTGCCTGGTAATTTAGTGTGGGAGGGATATTTTGGACAAGTGGGGTAGTTTGGGTAAGTGGAGCTTGATGTATATATGGAGTCGTGAAGGATCTTGGGTCATTTTGTAGCGGGCTTTGTTGTGGGTCGCTGCGGGTTGATAGGATGCGGATTGGTACGTTGTGGGTTTGGCGAGTTGAGGATTGGTTCCGCTTGGTAAGGGATTTGGGGAAGGTTCTGGGGAATGATGGTTCGTGAGATGGAAAGGTGTGTGGTGCGATTGCGCTCGTCTCTTGTTCGACGGTGGAGTGTTGATGCTGATGGAAAGATTGGTAAGATTCCGGAGCCGTTCGATCTCGGTTGCATAGTTGCCATTTGTCGCGATAGTTGGGCGAGGTATTCATCCGGGACGGAAGTATTTCTCCTTTCCGATGTCTCTGGTTCACCTCCGGAAGAAGCGACAAGTCCCAAACCGGTTTGTTCTGCCCCTGAATCGAGTCATTTTGTCGGATGATTGTGCCTTGGATCTCGTGAAGTAATGGTGTTCCGCCGATTTCAATCAACGCGAATCAACTTTTGGAAAATAAAGCGAGCAAAATAAACCTTCTCTAAAAAATGAAACAAACCAAGTTAGTATGAGACGAATAATTATTGCTTTGAATAACATGTATAGAGTGGAAAAGCAAGAAACAAGTAGCGCAGAGCCAGTTATATGGAAATTAAACGCGGCCCTAATGTGCATGGGGCCTCCTTTATGCCGAGGTGGGCTTAAACGCAAAATACGCAAGATAATCGATAAATTGATCCAAGCCACAGTTGTGATGCCTTTTGTCGGAAATAAAGGTTGACTTTACTGAAATAATAATGCGTACAATAATAAAGCTGATAACATAAGATATTTATGCTCAAGTTCTAAATCTTGCTTTTGATCACCGAGATGAAGATGGAACCCTAACATTGCTGGGTCCGACTCCTGCGTCCTCTAGATATTGCACTATATTTTGCATTTGCTGCCACATTTCGGGGGTAACGACTGTGTCTCTGAGCCGGAAATTCCTTACCCAAATTGTCGTGCCGATATCTTCAAAACCTTGCTCGCCATCAGGACTATGGTCTGTACTACTGCAATCCTCTCGTAACCACGCTTGATATTCGGGGGTACCTCCTGCCTGACTACCTCCAATGTCTATTGTGTCAATATCGTTCCATTCATCGAAGACTTGCCTAGCTCTGGGGACAATGAAATTCGGCCCGAATGGAATTTCAGAAATCCTCATATTTGCTCGGAGGGGGATTATCTGCTCTTGTCCCAACTGCCGAGTACGCGGAGTGGAGCGTAAGGTTGGAGGCCTTTCAACCCGATAAGCTCAATATAATAAAGCCTTTTGCATCTTATGTAGGCTTTTTGGCATTCGGGAGCAGAGGGTATTTCCATTGGATCTGCTTCACAAAGTGCGGGGCGCCAAAACCCATACCAATCATTCATGCCGACAAAGCGATACGAATCGCTTCGTCTGTCAGAAAGTCGACGATTTTGTTCGACTCGGCCAAGCATATGTCGACCATATTCGGCGCCGATAGAAGTGTTCCATTGCCCACATCTGCAAAATAAGGTTGCGACCTTGAAGAAACCTGTTTCACCTCTTTTACATTTCCTAAAGCCGAAACATTTCGCTAAGATCATAGGGGCCAAAGTGAGTTGTGCTCCGTTTGCTCCTTCAAAAAGTGCCCGTGCTCACGGAACATATGCAGTCTTGATCTTTCCATACTCAGCGGGAATATCAGAGACCCTAGAAAGGCGACAGTAAATGCAATGGGTCGTTTGGTCCGCCAATGATCGGGGGTGCAGGAAAATTCATTTTTGAATGTCTTGTAACCGTCTCGACAACCGTACCTCTCATAAAGATAATCCATCGAGACCCAGTTGTTTTCAAAGCATAGGAGTTTCTTAGTGTTCTTTAGCCCTAAGTAGCGGAGAAATTTCTTTCCGGATTGACAGTGCGGGATAATTTGTCCTCTACCCTGGTAGATCAAGTTGGTGAAATAGTTGATTTCTTCCAAAGTAGGAGTCATCTCAAAATCTCCGAATCTGAAGACAACCCGATCCGGATCCCAAAAATGGATTAGTGCTCTGACCAAATGTTGATCGGGGAAGATGTCGAACAACGAAATGAGGCAACCTAATCTTCTCCTAATTGCCATTTGGCTGCCAAGGTCAAAGTTTGTCCACCATATTTTCAGTTTGCTCGAAATCCCACTCACCATCCTGACTTGCGGCACAGACTCCATCTATAACAAAATAAATAAAATAAATAAAAATGAATATACATTTTCCGATTTTGGCATACTGTTTAGGCTTGGATCCGTCCATCAATATCCTGCTACACATAATATGCTGATTGGTCGTTGGGTTGTGAGACCCGTCGACAATTTGGTGGTTTTCTTAATTGTGAAGTTGATGCCAAGGATCAACCCACCTAAGATGTATGCATGCATGACTTTAAAATAAAGGGTGGTATAGCTCTATCTTAAATTTTCTAAGATTTGGCTGACTAGACACAAGGTTCCCGAGCGGACTACTCGAGTGAGAAGGCTACGCGGCCACCGGATGGTCCGGTCACTCCGCGCATACGCCAACTCTCCTAAAATTTGGTAGATTGAAAGAAATTTGCGGGTGCGCGAAACACACCTCGCGTGTAGTGTGTGATAGTGTCAATTTTTCAGAGTGGAAGAAATATGAGCGGAATGCCAATTTAAGGAAAGCAGTAAGACAATATAACAATTTAAAGCAGTTTATGCAAAAATCTCATAGTTGAAACACATCAAAGCACTAAATCAAATAAGGAACAAAAAGTAAAGCAATAATTAATCCGAACTTGTTATGGTTTAAGAACCTGATCTCCCCAGTGGAGTCGCCATGCTGTACGCGCCCGTTTTTCGACCTTGCTCGGGTCAAAGCGGAGCGCGGACGTGTTCGGGGTGATTCCTGGGTAAATGGGGTTGAGGAGTCGCCACCTAATTATTTTTACGGTGAATTAGGACACCTAAATGTTAAACTAAGTGCTGCAATGTAAACTCCAATTTTAAGGTCTGCGAAACTAGCGAGATTCTAGATAAGGGTTCTTTATTATCCTAAAGGGAAGGGGTTAGGCATCCTTTAAGATCCGCTAACTTGCGGTTATCCGGTCAAACTCAGGTTAATTATTACTAGAAAAAAATGCATGTTTGAAGCATGAAGTTAAAAGATGTTTGCAAATAATTAATAAAAAGGGGATGCATTTTTAAAAGATAGATAAATGTAGAGATTTTTCAAAATATGCATTTTATATGATATCTAAAGAGAAATACATGTAGAGTTGGAAAAATATGTATTGGACAATTGATAGTAAAACAATTTATTTATAATGCCAAAGAAGTAAAATTTTGGGAATCATTGAATTGTAAATTGACAAAAGATAAACTTATTCGGAATGATTAATAAAGCGAATAAAAGATGACGAAAGTTGTTTTTTTTTGAAAATCTTGAATACGCGTGACGAGCCTAAAATAAATAACTAGCGAAGGGTTTCTAAGTTTGAATTTAACCGAGCCTTCAAATAAAATAAGCTAGCGACGGGTTTCAAATCTTAAACTAACCTATGAATTAATCCTAAGTTTGCCTATTCTAAGCATTTCAATAGTTACATAAGTGCGATAAATAATATTACAATACAAAGCGGGATAAAAGCTGAATTAAAGAAAGAAATAAAATAAATAAACTCCGAGGAATAATTCACCGTTATTTATTTTAATCCCTGCAAGCTGTCAAGAACAAACGGTTAGAAACAGTTAAATACAAATAACTTCATATCCGTATTCAAAACAGTGAATGCTTTGATCGCGGAGGGCTCAGACTTAAATTTTGAAAAGAACATTCCAATCACGTCGTGGCTGCAAACATATGACTAATGTAGTTTATTTTGATTGCCTCGCCTACTAAACGTGTCGGTCTCTCGGGTGAAATAGAAAAGATCACTATAATCACGTCGTGGCTGCGAATATATAACTTGTTGGTTATTTTAGTCACCTCGCCTACTAAACATGTTGATCTCGGATAAAAAGGTTTAAGTCTTCATCATTGCCCAGAAGTTATATTTCCGTCTTTGCAACTGTGGAGGCCTCAAAATCGACGGATATTTTTCATCGGCCAGTGTAGTATCGTGTTTAAATCAGTAAAATTAAAATTGAAACAGTAAACAGCGGGCAGCAAGCAGGAAAACAGAGGCAGAAAATAATTTCCGGAAAAGACGCGGTGTTTAGTTTAAAACAGTAAAAAACAGTAAAACAGATATTTGAATGCTGAAACAGTGGACTGGAACAGGAAAGCAATGTTTGAAAGGTGCGGTGTTCAGTTTAAACAGTAAAAAATGATAAAAACAGTAATCTGAAACGGGGAGCAAACTGAAACAGAAAAACAGCGCCCGAACAGACGCGGTATTTATTCAAAACAGTAAAAACAGTGAGATATCCATTACCCGGATACTTAAAACAGTGCTAAAAAAACAGAGAAACGAAACGAAAGAAAAGCGCGGCTTTGAAGTTAATTTCATCGGCCTTAATGCAATATTAATAAAATAATAAAACAGTAAAAGAGACGAGCAGTGAGCAATTAAAGTATCCGACCCAAATTCTGAAATGTTGGAACCGAAACAGGATTAAGGAGTATTTATGGAAAAATCCGACCCGGATCATGAACAGTGATCCGAATGAAATAAAAAATTCAGACTTTTTAGATAACCAGCAAACAGATATGAAAAATGCCATAATCTGGAAATACGCCAAAATTGGGTCGACCCGACCCGGGTCAGTGACCCGACCCGAATCAGTTGCCAACCCGAATCAGATTTTTTTTCATTTTCAGATAACCAATATACAAGACATGAAATGCAAGAAATTTGGAAATTCAAACCGGGTCGACCCGACCCGGGTCAGTAACCCGACCCGAATCATGTGTTCAACCCGGAATCAACTGATTTCATCAATTTCAGTTAACCAATAACAACAACAGCAACAATGCAAGAATTCTGAAAATAATACCCAAACCGGGTCGACCCGACCCGGTCAGTGACCCGACCCGAATCAGTGGTCCAAACCAAAATCAGATTTTAACACCAAATTCAGATAACCAATAACAAGAAAACGAAATGCAAGAATTCTGAAAATAATACCCAAGCCGGGTCGACCCGACCCGGGTCAGTGACCCGACCCGGATCAGTGGTCCAAACCAAAATCAGATTTTAACACCAAATTCAGATAACCAACATACATAAATATGAAAATGCAAGAATTCTGAAAATAATACCCAAACCGGGTCGACCCGACCCGAAATCAGTGAAGAACAACAAGAAATGCAAAACAGATTTTCGGACTCGGTTTTTCAGAAACCGAATAGAGGCATTTAAGACCCAAGTTCAAGAACGAAACTCACCTCTTTCTTTCAAATCTTGGACCTATTTCGGACTTGATTCTTAAATAACAAGGAAGACAAATGCTTACAATCAAGAACACAACAAAATATTTATGTATATATGGAAATCTTCCGAAAAAATCTTCCAAAAATCTGTTTTAATCCTCCGAAAAAAATCCCTCCAAAATGAAGAACAACATGGGGTATTTATAGGTACTCAACCCAACGTTCCAACCCCTCATACCCCCCTTAAAACGAATTCAAATTTCAAAATAAAGGGGGAACAAAATCTGATTTTTGGGGCGTGTTCTTGGGGCATGCGTTCGGCGATGTCAGGGTAGGATGGTGGCAGTGGCGAAGTGACGGGGGTAGGGGTGCGGCGATGTGGGGGTAGGGGCATAGGGGTGTGCGGCGACTTGGGGGGGGTTAGGGTTTGTATTTTTTTTTGGTTTTTGGTTTTTTAAGGGTTGGGTCTTTTTGGGGGAATTAAAAGGGGAAGGGAATTGGGTATTGGGCCGGTCCGGGTGGGCTCTCGGTTGGGCCTGGGTATTTGTTTTTGGGTTGGGGAAATAAAATGGGTGATGGGTTGGGCTTGGACGAAAATGGGTTTTAGTTTGGGTTGGGTAGGAATTGTTTTGGGTTAGGAAATAAAAAATGGGTTATGGATTTAAAAATATAAAAGAGGGGTTTAATATTAAAATATATTATATATATATATATTTTTTGTAAAAGATGTGAATTATTTAAAATAACATAACGACGTGATAATAATAAAATATAATATTTGCGAAATGTTTAATGCTTAATAAAAGGGAAATGCGATGCAATTTTGCGAGAATAAAATAACATAGAATTTCGGATAACTTATGATTATTATAAAATATGCAAATGATATAATAAAATGTGAATAATAATAATAATGAGATATATACACACACATATATATATATATATATATACGCATGTATGTATATAGATTAAAATTGTTTTGAGGTGCTAAAAATAATTAAAACTGCAAAATAAATTGAAAAAGACGGGACAAAATTGGGTGTCAACAACTATTGATTAGAGGCCTTGTCGGCCTATATCTTATTATGTCTTCTTTAGATACTACGACTGGTACTCTCGGGCCGTAGGACACCGGGTGCCGGCTACACCCCTGTGACACTAGCTCTAAAAAAGAGGCACCATCAAATCAATCACATCCTAAGGCCCATCTATAGATTAAGGCCTAATAAAACAAGTAACTCTTTTATTTCCAAACATTCCTCATCTCTTTTCCATTTCCCGCCATTATTTTAATCTTGTGGATCACTCTTCTCTTAATCTTCTATCTCTCAAAACCCTCATCTCCTCCATTCTCTTTTAAAAAATCTCAAATTCTCAATACCCTTCTCTTACACCTAAATGGAATACTCAGTACTGACCTCCACCTCCCCCTAAAAATTTCAAGTTTCACTCTTAGCCACTCTCAACCCTAACCCTACCAATGTCACACTTAGTATAATCATTGACTCAATCAGTACCATAATCCACAGGGAATCCAAGCCAGAGCCAATCACATAGAGGAGCCCAAAAGATATGATGACTCTGATATTGGACCACCTTTGGTGGAATTATCAAACCATTATGATGTTTTGGAACCCTGGTGAACCTATGGATGTAAGTGAAGAAATAATCAAAAGCTTGGTTTACAGGAGGTCAGGTGTACAAGGAATTTTCTATACAGGACCGCCTCAATAGGTAACCCCAATCTTAGTTCCTAAAGTGGTGATTATAAAAGAGATTGGGTAGCCCATGTGGTATCTTTTATCGAAGATTTAGGGGTTGAGACAGAGAAAATGGAGGAAGACAAAGGTGAATCACACGGTGAGGAGGAAGCCTTGAGAAATTCCACAGTTTAAGTAGCTTCATTTGGTGGAGAAATGGAGACAGAAGAGAGGGTAAGCTCAGCTAGAAGTGGTGACAGAATTAAATCAGGGGAAGAACCAACAAAAATTGAATAATGCCTAAAAGAGAAAGAGGTAGTTGTGTTGAGGTGTGTCAGCGCACTAGATAATTCACCATATGTTGATACCCATGTACCCATGGAACAAGTTGAAAAAATTATTCCAATATCAGAAACAAATGTTCCCATAGAGCGATGTTCTCACCCTGACACAAGTATGAACGTAGTTGATAAAACAAACAGTGGTGATGATGATATGATCATTATTGAGCTTACAAATAAAAGGGTCAGGCATAAACTTCGAAAGACATCATGAGAGGCCATTCAAAAACTAGAAAATGAGAGGAAAGAAAAAGAGAATCCTCAGTGTTTCCCAAAAACCCTCACACAAGGAGACAAAAGAGAAAAGCTGATGAGGAATTGCAGAAGGCAATGCTAGCTACAAAAAGGGGTAAAGCATAGATAACATGGGTTACTAATCCAACTTTAGCATCCGTGATAGAACTTGTGAAAGAGACAATAGAGAAAGAAAGGAAAAAGAAGGGCAAGGTTGTTGCCAACACAAAATCGAGATCAACCACTATGAAGAAACAAGTTCGCAAACCAGTCTCATCTAAGAAAATTTCTCACTATAAACTGGTGGATGAAGAAACTGAAAGTCAGAAAGGTGAGTCCTCTGAAGTCTCAGACTTTAAGAAGATTGATAATTACTGTGATTCGGAAGAAGTGCAAGATCCCGCTCCTAAAAAAATTATACTCCCTTCATCTCGATTTAAGTGTCTTACTTTCTTTTTTAGTTTGTCCCAAAAAGAGTCTCTTTCTATATTTAGTAAGTTTTTCAATTCCAAGGAAAATTCAAACCACAAGATTTAAAAGACCCCACACATCTTTAATTTAAGACCACAAAATTTAAAAGTCTCCTTTTATTTCTTAAACTTCATGTCAAGTCAAACTAAGACACTTAAATTGGGACAGAGGGAGTAATGATTAAAAGGCAGATCGTAGTTAGAGGAAGAGTAGTCACTGGCCACGGAAGCCCTGAGATGTATATATTATTAAAAAAACTTGATCATCAAGAATGGAGCAACATGTTCCTTCTAATAAAAGAAATGAGAAAGGTGTGTAAGTAACAAGTTATTGAATTCTATGCCAATGCCACTTTTACAGGAGAGCAACTCATCAGCATAGTGCCGGGAGTTAAGATTATCATGAGTTTTTAAATTTTGGGTAAGATTTTGCGAGTACCCTCCAGGGGTTGGGCAAACTATATGAAGAATGATTTACCACCGCTTAAGGGGATGGCATCAGTACTAGAGATCATGTTCAGCAACTATAGAGCATAAGAGGGTGAAGAAAAAGGAGATGCCCAGGCTTTATCAGTTCTATTTTGAGGTGGTGAATCGTATGATTGTGCCTGAAAGGAAGGAAGGGACTAGGCAAGATTCTTATATATGGCCTTAATAGAACTTCTTGTCACTAAGTCTAAATAAACGTACCTAGTTTCATGATTCAACACATTCATAAGATCACTCTATAGGAGAATAAAATCCATGGGTTGGATTTTGAGTTCTGGTTGGCTGACATCTTTAAACACTACCAAGTTTCAGTTAAAGTCTGGCAATATCAAACCACGATGGATGTCATTGGAGTGTTGGGACATGGTGTTCAATTAGCTCTGAATGCAGAAGATGAGATTCAAAATATGAGTTATTAACTTGCAACCAAGGAGGCTGAAATTATAGCGCTGAAGGAAAAGCATGAGAATAATATATACTTGTTGCATGTGAAATATGGGTGTGAGGAAGAATCTCTCAAAGCTCAAGTTCTGAGCTTGCAAGCCGCCTTAGATAAGGGGAGGGCAGAAAACACAAAAACCATTCAAGATATGGTGTCCGCTCTAACCAAGAATTCTGCCACAACTTCCAAATCCACCTCTTAGTTGTCCTTAGTCAGATCTCACAGATTTTCACTTTCGCCATTCTTACTGTTTCTTTTTTATTTTGGTATGTTTGTTTTGTTTTGACTCAGATGTGGTGATACTCTTAAAGTACTGGAAGTTGGCCGCTCTGTTATATCTTAATGTTAATTTCTGTGCTTGAGAATATTCAAGAAGATATAATTTGAGCTGAGTGTTCTAATATATGTATATTATATCCCCAGTGGCTATGGGATTAATATCACATATATTCTTTTGAGTATTAACATAACATGATGTCACTTTTTAATGATGCCAAAAGGCAAAATATATTGTGTAAATGTAATAACCCATGTATGCTAACTTGGTTCATCTTAGCTATCCTGATTCATCCTAGTGGTGTTGTATTTTTTCGTGTCTATGAGATGTTTAGAACAAAATACACAGTGGTGTCAACGACATGAGTTTGTTATCATAAAAAAGAGAGAATTTGTTGGCATTATCAAGAATGACAAGGTTTGATTTTGATGATTGACAAAGTGAATGCATAAGGTGAATGAACCAAGTCTGTGGACTTGATTTATTAAAAGGAAGATGAAGTACATAATTGATCGAATCAGACACATAGCAAAAGTATAATGAGTCAGGTCTACGGACATGTTCTATATCAGACACAGATCTGAGACGGATTTTAGATGGAGTTGACTGGAATAAATGTAAGGATCAGGTCCAAGAACGTGTTCATGTTCAGAGTCCTACCGTGAGTAGGATTTGTGGTTTATGGTAAAGACTTGACGTACAAGGCTGCAAGATTTCTTGCCATACTTATCAAGATACTTTAGATTCCTACAAGAAAACTAAAGCTGCGTGAAGATCCAAAAATCCCAAACCAACTCAAACCATACTTTACATGATGGGCCGTATCATGTAAGGTTTAGGGTCAGCCAACATATTAATGAATCAAAAGCTATAAATATCCAAGTTCTATCATGAAGAAGTTTCGAGCACTCACAAAGAGAGAAATTGGAATAGTGAGCAAACATAGTCAATGCCATATTGAGAGTTCTGATTCCAGAAGTGCCGCCTAGTACAACGGAGACGATTGAAGAATTTATTTGATAGAGTTTATGTTTTACAGTTCTTGAGTTTAAATTCTTTTATTAGGATTGATCATCGAGTTGTACCTTTATCATCTTTCATAGAAGCATATTGTTAGGTATAAACGTTAGTCAAATTCAACTTGAAGTTGGGATAACTTGTAGTGGACTTACTAGTCTATGGAGATTAGTGAGATAGGAATTAGAGTTTATAGTTCCTAGGTTACAGAGTTTGTAACTTTCTACCCTCGGGTGATTTTCACGTAAGGATTGTTGTGTCCTTATGTTAATGTTCTTTATTATTCCGCATACACTATTTGTAGAATAAGTAGGGTAACATATTCTATCCTACATGTAAAAATTAATCATCACTTAGGATAGATAATTGGTTGGGCAGATTAACAAATGTCGATATTAGAATAAAATGACATTGAAAAAGCAAAAAGAATTACTATACACGTTTCTTTGGGATATGCAATAAAGTTTGGAGTGCAATCCAATTATTAATTTGTGTTGTAAGACAAGTAGTGACTATAACAATTTTAGTTAAGTGAAGTCTTGTCTAGATTAATAATCATGCTTCGATTAAGAATCTTACCAGGTTAAGAAAGGTGTGAAAACACTTATTGTGTATACGGTTAATCCATCTCAATTTCATTACTCTACATCTCTCTCGAACTACTCTTTCTTCTTCATCATCTAGGGTTCATATACCCTTCAATCTAAGATTAGTTCCTGGTATTAGAACAATTAAGCTAGATATTTTAGCTTACATTTAGATTATGCTTTCGTTACACGCATCTCAATAAAATTGATAGCCTAAAGCTAAATTTTATCAAGATGCCTTGATTTTTTTAACCTTTCATAAATATTATCATTTAAAGTTTATTATAGTTTTTTGAGGTGCAAAGTTATATTTATTACGTATTTCTTCTAATAATTCTTTTTCTACTGACAATATAACAACAGATCATTTAATTTTTCTTTATGCATTGTTTAGACCTCCTTTTTAAGATTGTACGAAAGTTTTAATTCTTCTTTCTTTTTCTGAGTCTTGGGTAACCAAACTCATATTTTCTAATTTGTGTATTTGATTGTTAGTGTATAATTAAAAATAAATATACACTTATGAAGCAAAAATAAAAAAACATAACAAATGAATCAATACTATGTCGTCTGTGAATAACATACACCATGGCACCTCCCATTGGATTTGTCGCCTTAGTCCATCCATCACCAAGGCAAATAGGAATGGGCTAAGAGTTGTGATCCCTGGTGCAACCCCATCATCACTGGGAAGTGCTCCGAGTCTCCTCCTACTGTTCGTACCCTGGTCTTGGGTCCATCATACATATCCTTAATAGCCCTAGTGTATGCCACATGTACTCCTCTTTCCTCCAAATATCTCCATAGAACCTCCCTAGATACTTTATCGTATGCCTTCTCGAAGTCGATGAAAACCATATGTAAGTCTATCTTACTCTTCCTATACTGCTCCACCAACCTCCTAATAAGATGAATGGCTTCGGTGGTCGAACGCCCCGGCATGAATCCAAACTGGTTCTCAGAAATGGACACGCATCTTCTCACCCTCATCTCCACAACCCTTTTCCAAACTTTCATAGTGTGGCTCAGCAACTTGATACCCCTATAGTTGTTGCAACTCTGGATATCACCTTTGTTCTTGTACAAAGGAATCATTGTACTCCACCTCAATTCTTCGGGCATTCTCGCCGTCCTAAAAATGACGTTAAACAATTCCGTCAGCCACTCCAAACCTGCCCTGCATGTGTTCTTTCAAAATTCAACTGGAATTTCATCAGACTCGGTCGCTCGTCCTCTTCGTATCCTGCGAACATCACCCTTCACATCCTCAACCTTAATGCTTCTACAATACCCAAAATCCTAGTACCTACCAGATTGCTCCAGATCCTCTAGCCCAATGTCTCTATCTTCTTTTTCGTTCAAGAGTTCATGGAAGAAAGACTGCCACCTCCGCCTAATATTCGCGCCCCCTACCAGTACTTTGCCATCCTCATCTTTGATGCACCTCACGTTATCCAAGTCACTGGCCCGCCTCTCTTTCGCCATGGTTAGTTTGTACAACTTTTTATCCACGCCTTTTTCCTCTAATTCCACGTATAGGCGTTCAAATGTTGTCATTTTCGCAGCCGTTACCGCTAGCTTTGCCTCTTTCCTCGCTATCTTATACAGTTCCCTATTCGTCTACTTCTCTACCTCATCCTTGTTGTCTACCAATTTCACATACGCCATTTTCTTAGCTTTCACCTTCTCTTGAACTTTACCATTCCACTACCAGTCCCCTCGATTCCCACCATAGCTACCCTGCAAAACCCCTAGCACTTCTCTAGCTACCTCCTGAATGCAGCTGGCCGTCCTGTCCCACATACCGGTCGCATCCCCCTACTCTTCCAAGCCCTATTGGCCATCAACCTCTCCCCAATCTCATCTGCACTAGCCATGGTCAAACTCCTCCATTTGATTCTTAATATGCCATTCACAACCCTCCTCTTCTTTTCTATCTTGATCACTAAATCCATCACCAGAAGATTATGTCGGGTTGTAAGGTACTCATTCGGAATAACCTTGCAGTTTTTACAAAGACCATTGTCAACCTTCCTAAGGAGCAGAAAATCTATCGGAGTCTTAGCCACTGAGCTATAGAAAGTCGCCAAGTGCTCCTCCTTCTTCAGGAACCTCAAGTTGGCTATCACCATCCCAAAAGCTCTAGTGAATTCCAAGGGTGAGACGCCTCCCCCCATTCCTATCTCTGAGGCCAAAACCTTCATGCACGTCGTCATAACCTCCCGAAAGTGCCCTGACATGTTCATTGAAATTCCATCCTACAAATAACTTCTCAGTGTGTGGTATACCTCCTACCACCTCGCCCAAATCCTCCTAAAAGCGCCTCTTCTCCTCCTCGTCCAAGGCCGCCTGCAACGCGTAATAACTAATAATGTTTATAGTGGACCTTTCAACTACCAACTTAATCTCCATCATTTTGTCATTGACCCTTCTAACCTTTACCATCTGATCCTTTAGCTCGCAGTCTACCATAATGCCTACCCCATTCATATACATTGACCTACCCGAGAACCATATCTTATACTTGTTCATATCCTTAGCCTTAGATCCTACTCATTTGGTCTCCTGAGCACATGCTATATTAATCCTCATCTTCTTAAGATTCTTAACTATCTCAATGGACTTCTCTGATAAAATCCCAATATTCCAAGACCTATTCTCAGCCTAACACCTCTTTTACCCCACTTACCCCCTTAACCCTCTACCCCATCCCCGACCGAGAACATGACCCTAGTCCACCATTAGTTACCAAAGCCACTAAAGTAAGTATAAAATAATAAACTAGTTAAACGTTTACCCTAAAACAGGAAGGGATCAAAGTGAAAGCACAAGTTATCAAGAATTTAGAGGCAAGTAAAACCACTATGCCAAAGGATGCTATAACTAAGACAAGAAGAGTAGATGCAAGAACATAAGGTCACAAATCAATACAGCAAAATGGCAAAATAGAACAACAAGAATAAGGTTAAATAATGGATATGGGTAACCGGAGGTACCAACTCCAGTTAAATCAAATGTGTTCGATGACGACAATCACTGTTCACTGGTGCCGGAAGTATTGTTTACTGTGTGTTTTCGCTGGTAAGTCGAATCCCTGGTCGGAGCAGCGCCATACAGTTGTATGGTTGCGTTCCCTACCGTAAGACTATTCACTTTCGGGGAATATTGTTTACCAGAAAATCACTGTTCACCGTCGGAGCCTGTCGAAATAGTGAGACATGTGCACATCTGACTGGAAAACCTACTGGGAAGCGGTTTCTGACAGAGGAGAAAAACAGCTAGTGGAGTAGAAAAGAGAAATAAAGGGGGGGGGAGGGGACTGGCCGAAAATCGTTCCAACCAGAAGACTCTAGCCTGAATGCTTTGCTAGCAGTCGAGAAAATCGTACCTGGTCGGAGCGCAGTGGTGTCCGTCGGCGAACGAGACCTGGTCGGAGCCGCGTCGTACAGTGGCCTGGTAACGTTTACTACCGTATGACACTATTTATTGTCAGAGAAGACACCAGATAATGACTGCCGGATTATTGTTCGTTTTCGAAAAATCGATGTTCGCCGCTGGAGCCTGTCAGAGCAATTGAGACCTGTGCAGATCTGGCCAAAAAATATTGGTCGGAGCGCAGTGGTGTCCGTCGGTGAGCGGGACCCTGGTCACCAATCACCCACCGGAGTGGTGTCTGTCGGAACAGTGAGACCATTTGCACTTTTCCCCCTATTTTGTACTGATCTTTATTTTTTGCCCTTCAAATGAGCATGTCTTTATTTTTTTTCCCTTCAAAATTGAACTTATGACTATAAGGATGTAAAGAACTTATGCCTATAAAGGCATATGTTTAATTTGGAAGGGAAAAACTTAAAACCAGTCCATTTGAAGGGCAAAAATTTAATATCAATCCATTTAAAAGAACACCGTGCAATTATTTGAAAACTAACTATGTAAGTTTAAAATAACAAAAGATTGGGTCTTAATAGTTTGGGGCCTAATGTCTTGCGGGTCATTGGCACAAATGTCCTTATTTTGGGATGGTCTTTAATTTTTGCCCCTCACATTTGAATTTTTAAATTTTTTCCCTTTAGCTTTTAAGTCAATAACATTAGGACGAAACTTTTTCTCCCATCTCACATAGTCTAAGGTTCTCTTTCAATTGATCTTCTTTCCCATTCTTATCTTTCTCTCCTTTTTTAGCTCTAAATTTCAACAATGATAAATTTCAATAACTCTTGATTAGTAGTGGACAATTGAAAAATGATACGATCCAGTTCCCTTCCACTCGTGGAAAAAAAAGATTTGCCCTTCACGCCTTCACTGTGCCGACCAGCAGCAAGATGCCACTTACGAGCTGGCATACAGAACAGGATAAGCATTACGCGAGTGTTAATCCAATTGAGTATCATTTGGTCAGATCAGTAACTTAGTGTAAAATAAATAGAAAGGAGACAACATATGCACGGAATAGAACGACAAATATATTGCCACATTAGATTACACGCGATGTAATACATATGTTAGTGTAAGGAGGAGCACTGTACTATTTTCAAGTTGGATGCTAACTATTAATAATTATAATAAAACTAATTATGCTAACTATTGCCTTATGTTTGAAGGCAAATACTTGGATTCATCTATCATAATTCATAAGATCGGGATCTTGATGAATAATGACTCAGTTATTCCAATTAAGGCAGAGCTTGCCTTCATACATAAGGCAAACTCTGCCTTATAAGATAGAGTTTGCAGACAAATTCTACCTTGCAAATTCAAACTCAAACTCTACCTTAAGGCATGCAAAATCTACACTTGAGGCAAAATTTGTCTTCAGACATAAGGTAACCTCTGCTTTATAAGGCAGAGTTTGCAGGACAATTCTATGTTGCGAATCCAAACTCTACCTTAATGCATGCAAACTTTACCTTAAGGAAATACACTAGTTCAAATCTAAAGTTTCCTCAAAGAAAGGAATTGATCCCATGTTTAGTGAACGGGTTTCCTCTGCTACACTTAGGGAGATAAAATTTCTTCCTGGTCTGTATTGTTAGACACTGTTGATTTACATTGGAGGTATTTGTTGGAAATTAGCCTTTGGCGGGGAGATGCGTCCACCCATCTTTGATGAATTAAACACTAGTGTTCCGTATGTTGGAGACCTTGTCTCTTTACACATGCATGATCTACGAAGTGAGTAGATGACCGTAGGGCCAAGAATCGTCTAATTTCGTTGAGAAATGAAAGAGATATTGGTCCACGAAGTAAGGTGTTTGAGACATAGAAATGTGGTGTGGGACAAATCTACCACATCGGTGGGAATAGGAAGAATTGCTCTCTATATAAGTCTCTAATTGGTAAAGGGTTTGGGACCCCAAGGGGTATCCCATGTGTTTAAAGGAGGGAAGACCTAGATGTGCTTGGGTTCAAGGCTAAGCCCACATGCGCGCCGCCGCCGCCCGCCCGTCCGATTCCGATTCCGAGTTCCGGTTCCGAGTTCCGGGTTCCGGGTTCACGGGTTCACGGGTTCGTGGGCTGTGGGCTGTGGGCCTTTCTGATATTATCTTTTTGGATCAAAGAACTCTGCCAGATGTACAGTTTGATCCATGAAGTTTCAGATGTACAGTTTGATCCATGAAGTTTCAGATGTACAATTTGGACCAGAATTCTTTCATATGTACAGTTTGGTCCCTGAAGTTTCAATATTTACAGTTTGGTCCCCAGAGTTTCTGGAGACTTTTTCTGCCTACCGTTGGACTATTTTCTGAAGCATTAACCAGCCATTATTTGGCTGATTAATTCCTCCATTAACAGCCCATTACTTGGGCAGTGAGCAGGCTCTTTCAATGGCTTTAATAACCATTACTTGACTGTTTTAATGGCCTCCTTTAAGGGCCATTACAGCCTTGTTTGTGGCTGTTGGACAGCCCCTCTTCTTGCTATATATTGAGCTTCATTTGGCTGAAAAACAGAAGCAAGAAATGACCAGAAAACAGCCAGAAAACTGAAGCAAGAAACGACCAGAAAACTGAACGAAAAACAGGCAGAAAAACGACAGTGACCAAACCCTCACGTAAACACAAGATATACACTACAGAGACACACTATATACACAGAGATAAAAGAGAAGAGTAGACATAAACTCTTCCTTCCTATTCCATAGCTTCAGCAAGTCGAGTCATATTTATTTTCTTCGCCAAGCTCAACCTATTGGCTTTGTAGTGTTGAGATTAAAGTGTTGTTTTATCTTGGGAGACTATTGTCCGCTAACGTAAAAGCATATATACGGGGCAATCTTGTCTTAAGGATAGAGGGCTATCCTCGACTCAACACACAACGTTGTAACCATCCAGATTTAGTTGTTTCTTGATTTCAGGTTATCAAGATTCAAGACACAACAAACTTGCGGCAGTTCTCAACATTGGCTTTGCAAGGTGATCAAGATTCAAGACACAACACACATGCGGCAGTTTTGAAGATTGACCATTTATTTATCCTTTCGAATATTTGTAATAGTTATTACTTCCCGTACTGCTCTATAAAGTACCATAGAAATACCAACAACTTAAGACAAGATTGTATTGTAATACTATTAGTGTTCGAAAGATGTCGGTCAAAAGTTGTGTGACCAAATCTGGATATGGCAATGGTTTTCTGGTAGAAGAGAGTGATGATGATGAACGTGTTCATGGTGTCACCGCTACCAAGACTGGTTGGAACAAGCGCTCACGAGCCTGAGGATGTCAATCGGGACAAGAGGAGAAGACTCAAGATGTACTTCTATCTTTGCGGCCAGAAGGCTCAGACTGTCCCGCATAAAAGACCCAAATAATGGTAAGAAGGAACCGGACACTCGGTTTGATGAAGTGACCAAGTGAGCCGTAATCCGAAATTGGGATAAGTAGTTTTTCTTACTTGTCAAGAATAAAGATTAAATGAGGTCTGATTAAAAATTGATTAAAGTAAGGAGGAATATGAAAATAATTTATATTCCTTACGCTTTAAAAATCAGAAGTTTAATTTCATCTTCTTTTCCGTTTAAAGATTGGATTGTAAAGCAACTTAAAAAGATCCGTTCTTTTAAGTGTAATTATTAAAAGTGAGTAAAGTATGTTCGCACATACGAGAGAGTAAGATCCATTGACTGTGCGAAAACTGTTACAACTCTTAAGTAAGCGCCAAGAATTATCTGGGCACCAATCATAACGGAAGAAAGTCTAAAAGTTAAAGACGTTGAGCCTGTCATACTATTTGGCAGAAGATCCTTCATAGGATGATATTGGACACTCAGTCATATAAAGCCTCCGGGCGACTGGAGTGGGGCCAGAATTCATTTCATAGGAAAAGTAATAGACACCTAGTAAGGTGGGTCAGAGTTTTCAGGTCTGAAATGATCTGAAGGCCTAAAGAAAGGCAGAAAAGAAGTTGGACACTCAGTCTGCAAAGCAACTGCAGTGGGCCAGAGTATCCAGATCACATATGATCCGGTTGCGCCCTAACCACGGCAAGAGGTTGTTCATGTGAAGCAACGCCACCTCTAAAGTAGAAGGGGTTGAAGAGGTTGTCCTCAATAGGACTTCAGGGAATGGGATCACTCTAAGCTGAGGTGATACATGTTCCTAACTTGGTTTAAGGGACGCTGTTGGTCAAGCTGGTTTGAGACTAGTCCAACAGGTCTGTAATAACTAAGAATGGTACAGTACGTCTGTAGCCAAATGAATGATATATTTGTAATCCGTGCATCTATGCCATCATAGATTAAGACACGTTAAATAGCAAGTCATTCAAAAGCTAACGATGTTGAGATTGTTTCCTTCTGTCGACATAAACCCTCAAAATGAATGTGAGGTAGACGAATAGGCAAAATCACCTTTCCAAATTCCGTCAAAGGGAATAGCGAAAGAAGCACCGCTCCTCTGGAACTTAGTCACACTTACTTGGGTGATTTGAAGTTTATACAAAATAGAGGGGGGAGACAAGTACGTTGTGATCTTCATTGATGATGGTACAACGTATGGAATCCTTTGTTTGTTAAAAAGCAAAGATGAAGTTGTTGAAGCGGATAAGCGCTACAAAGCAGAAGTTGAAACTCAACTAAGCCTACGGATTGAGAAATTCATAGTAATAGAGGGGGAGAATGTGAAGCATCGTTCATTAAACGACTGTTCATTTCTCACCTCAGTCCAACGGTGTTAGCCAAGCGCAAAGTCGTACGCCCAAATTATGTGGGGTGGCTTGGTAAAAGTTGGAACACTGAAACAGGTCCAGTTGTACCTAAGACTGTAGATTGCATATCCACTGGATCTGCAAATAACAGTAGTGTTGATCGCCTCTTGGCGTAAAAGAATACTGAATTCTTTGAAGATAGCTTTCCTTGAAAAAGGAAAAAGGAGTAATCGGTTAACAAGAACCCGCGAGGGCCTGACTATCCGGAACTAGACGTTCCGTATCTACAGGACTCGAAAGTTGCTGGCTATTCGGAACTTAATATTCCAGATCTGCAGAACTCAGGGATTCTAGATGTTGAACCGAGACGGAGCAAAGAAGGGGACAAAGACTTGTTCCAGTCCTTCTAGCTTGTATGGTTAAGAATGAACCATGGACAATTAACAAATAAATGTCATCTCCAAAAGCACTACTTTGGAAAGAAGCTAAAGAAAGAAATAGATTCTATCATATAGAACCATACTTGCGTAATGGTTGATCTTCCTCCGGGAAAAGAACCTTTGGGTTGTAAAATGTGCTCCCCTGTGAGTAGCTTCACATCCAGGGCCATTGTAGCCTTACATGGCATGGATGTTGAAACAACCTTTCCAACCGGAGAGTTGGAAGAAGAAGATCAGAATTGGTTTGCTGAACTGTTGGGCTTCCTCCTGAACTTTCATTTTAGTCCTGAAAGTTTCAGATAAAATAGAAACAATGAATCTGACCACAGAAACATTGACTCTGAAATTAGAAAGCCAACAGTTGGAGAATCAACAGTCTGAAAGTAAAAGTCATATTGAAACAAAGTCTCGATATGAAAGATATGGGTATCACAGATGACATCTTAGGAATTGGATTTCTAAGACATCTAACGGACTGGTCGATAGTTGACAGTCTCGTTGAAGCCACCAATGGATATGAATCATAGAACTGATTGGAATCATGGTGCACCCATAGACAAGGAGCGATATGCTCAGGTTATGTGTAGTTCAATGTATTGTACACACTACAACCGACCTGGTATCGGCCTACAAAGCAGATCAGTTAAACTAAGGTTCACTGATGATTTTAATACATGATCGGTAGAAGGCGTTAAGTCGGATATGACGATATCTGAATTTTTCGCTTATCTACGGATTATAGTATTCTGGATGTCCAGTGGTTCTGGGAGAACACAGTGATGCAAACTGGACATCAGATCTGAAGAACGCCAAAGCCACAAGCAAATGTGTATGGTGGGTCTTGGAAAATCCTCTAAGCAAACTTGCATCGGCCGATTCATGATGGAATCGGAGTTTATCGCTTTATACAAAGCATGAAAAAAGTTGAGTAACTTCACGGCTCCTTAGAGGACGTCCCTTATTGGGAGAAACTCGTGCCTTCAGCAGTTATACACTGTGGCTAGCCGGTCGGCTTCAGGAAGGACACGGATGACGGTGTCTGGACATATCTTTCAAGATCTGTCGGAGACATAAGACCGTATGGCAGTTGATTATCACGGGTGTCACATCCTTGTTTACTAACTAAGGGACTACCCGGAGATCAAGTGTTCTGCCAGTCTAGGGGAATTGGCTTAAAACCCAAACAATACGAACCTTTGCGGTGGAAATCCAACCATACTGATTGGAGATCCTAAGAATTTGGTTCAATGGGAAAACTAAGCGGCAAAAGGTTCAGTTGAGCGCTTCGGTGGAAGCAAGAGCACCTCGGATGATGATTTCTGTAGAGAAACATGAATCCAAAGTTGTTCCCGCGATAGACATTAAAGTGCTACCTGCATGGTGGGTAAAGGTTAAGCTTCCAAACCTTTAAAAGATCCTCAAACGGTTGAGTTTAAGGTTGGGGAAACTTTTAATGATTCCTAACACTTGAGAAGTGGGGTATATCAGGATACCTTGTAGGAGATCACCTATTTAAGTGCGAGGATGGCCGCCTCAAATGAACGCACTTAAGAATCCAAGTGTGTCCATGGCCACAAATGGACGTAAACGTAAGAAGGAAAATGAATAAGAAGAGTTATTGTGTTGATATCGTTGTCTTGGCTTACACTAAACACCGACGGTTCAAGACATCACGCTCACCGCAGCAGAAGTAAGTCCGATGGTATTCAACTAGGGAAGGTTCAAAGCGTAAGCTACCTCTCCTGATGCAATATCTTTTCGCTGAAAGATTGCTGAAATGTAGGCACCTTGTGTGTGCGCCACAATCTCTCTTTCATAGAGGGGATTGTTGGAAATTAGCCTTTGGCGGGGAGATGCGTCCACCCATCTTTGATGAATTAAACACTAGTGTTTCGTATGTTGGAGACCTTGTCTCTTTATACATGCATGATCTACGAAGTGAGTAGATGACCGTAGGGCCAAGAATCGTCTAATTTCGTTGAGAAATGAAAGAGATATTGGTCCACGAAGTAAGGTGTTTGAGACATGAAAATGTGGTGTGGGACAAATCTACCACATCGGTGGGAATAGGAAGAATTGCTCTCTATATAAGTCTCTAATTTGTAAAGGGTTTGGGACCCCAAGGGGTATCCTATGTGTTTAAAGGAGGGCAGACCTAGATGTGCTTGGGTTCAAGGCTAAGCCCACACGCGCGCCGCCGCCGCCCGCCCGTCCGGTTCTGAGTTCCGAGTTTCGGGTTTCGGGTTCACGGGTTCGTGGGCTGTGGGCCTTTCTGATATTATCTTTTTGGACCAGAGAACTCTGCCAGATGTACAGTTTGATCCATGAAGTTTCAGATGTACAGTTTGGACCAGAATTCTTTCATATGTACAGTTTAGTCCCTGAAGTTTCAATATTTACAGTTTGGTCCCCAGAGTTTCTGGAGACTTTTTTTGCCTACCGTTGGACTATTTTCTGGAGCATTAACCAGCCATTATTTGGCTGATTAATTCCTCCATTAACAGCCCATTACTTGGGCAGTGAGCAGCCTCTTTCAATGGCCTTAATAGCCATTACTTGGCTGTTTTAATGGCCTCCTTTAAGGGCCATTACAGCCTTGTTTGTGGCTGTTGGACAACCCCTCTTCTTGCTATATATTGAGCTTCATTTGGCTGAAAAACAGAAGCAAGAAACGACCAGAAAATAGCCAAAAAACAGAAGCAAGAAACGACCAGAAAACTGAATGAAAAACAGGCAGAAAAACGCTGAAAACAAGCAGAAAAATAGGCCGAAAACAGCCACAAAAACAACATTTTCAGCACAAAACAGTGGCTGAAATTCAGCTAAACAGTGGCTGCAAAACAGTGATCAAACCCTCACGTATACACAAGATATACACTACAGAGACACACTATATACACAGAGATAAAAGAGAAGAGTAGACATAAACTCTTCCTTCCTATTCCATAGCTTCAGCAAGTCGAGTCATATTTGTTTTCTTCGCCAGGCTCAACCTATTGGCTTTGTAGTGTTGAGATTAAAGTGTTGTTTTATCTTGGGAGACTATTGTCCGCTAACGTAAAAGCATATATACGGGGCAATCTTGTCTTAAGGATAGAGGGCTATCCTCGACTCAACACACAACGTTGTAACCATCCAGATTTAGTTGTTTCTTAATTTCAGGTTATCAAGATTCAAGACACAACAAACTTGCGGCAGTTCTCAACATTGGCTTTGCAAGGTGATCAAGATTCAAGACACAACACACATGCGGCAGTTTTGAAGATTGACCATTTATTTATCCTTTCGAACATTTATAATAGTTATTACTTCCCGTACTGCTCTATAAAGTACCATAGAAATACCAACAGTATTTCCTGTTGAGAGTTTAAAAATAGGTGTGTTTGGATACGCCTTCTACTTTCATCATGAAACATATTATTCTGAAATAACAAGGAAGTGTGTATCGTCTATGAAAGAAGTAAAGGAAAACTGAGAATTCTAAAAGTCAAAATGACAAATTAAAATCAATTTAATAAAGCACAAAACCATCCTTGTTTATTCATGTGTGTTCATTTGTACATAGCCTGACTTTGAGCTGTTATCTACAGGGCATAACATTGTGGAAATTTTAGAATTTGGTTCACATTGTTGAGGAGGATATTGCATAGCAATCGTTTAGCTTCTCTCATATTGTCTAGGTGAGGATTAAGAAAAAATAGAATTGTGTTTCTAGGTTGGAGGGCATTTTAGTCATAAAAAATTCATTAAATGCAACGTAACACCTCGTACCTCTAAATTAAGTCATGTTTATGATTCAGGAGTTTAGAAAACCAAAACGGGGAGTTTAAGTTCAAAAATATCAGTTTCAGCTCTACAGGGTCAAATTTGACGCCAGACTTTACTAACAATAAATTATTTTATGGTCCGTCAAAGCGAACTGTCAATTTTATTTTTTGGAAATTGACGGAATGTTGTAGATTCTACGGACAATCAAAAGTTTTATGGTCCATCGATTCCCACCGTCTCAGACCCTCGAGATTTATAAGTCTCTAGAAATTTACAAGTTCATGATGGTCCGACTATATAGACCGTCAAAAGAATGACGAAATGTAAAAATATTGACGGCCTAGACTAAGACCGTTAAGTTTTTTACGGACCGTCAATCTTGTCCGACAGCAAACAGTATAAATACGCCACTTAGACCCAAAAATCAGATTTTCTTATTCTTTCAAGCCCTAGAACGACCTGCTCCCTTCTCATCATCCCCATAGCTCAAGGTAAGTCCTTTTTCATGTATTTTCATGCGATTCTAATATAGTATAATCAATTTCTATGCGAAATTCACTACTCCTAACCCAGGGTTTTCAAGATAAACCCAATTCAAGGTTTCAAAGTGCAATTTTTGGGGTTCTTCTTCAAAGTCCAGATTTGTAATACAAGTTTGGAAGCAAGTAAGGTATGTAGTGCTTCTATCTACGTGTGAGAACATCATTATTCTTCCCCCACGCCATGTTTCTATGAAATCATGAAGATTTCATACTTAGGGTTTTAACTCTATTACCATGATAACCTTAGTTATATGTAATATTGTATATGTATCATGTCTCTATTACAATTCATCTATTGTATTTATGATATGTCATTACGATTTTCATGAACCTGTCTGTAATCCATAAACGCATGCTTTGATTTTTAAGGGTTCTTAAATACAAGCTATAATCAGTATTACCCAGTTTCATGAAGTTACATATATGTTTTCATGTTTTTACACAAGTTATATTCTATATGTATGTATATGTGAAATTAAAATCATGAATCATGTTTACAAGTTATTTCATGAAATCCATGGGCTTACAAGCCACTATTTTCAAGTACATATTTTTAGGAGTTACATAGTTACTGAGAGGGCTCTAGTAGCCTGAAACTACGTATGCCACCATAGGATAAGGGTCGCTTCACCCAAAGGATGATACCTTTAAATTTGTAGATTGGTTCCTTTCTTGCCATGTTTATGTCTCATACCCCGGCAAGGTATGGAAAAGCTCTACTGGTCGGGACTTGTACTAGACTCCACATACCCAAGTGGTGATTCATGTTGTCGGTTATGCTACTGCTCTCCCCATAGATATACAAGTTCACAAGTTTACAGATACATAGATTTTATACATGTTTTATACTCATGTCAGATCATTTTCAGTTTTAGTTCATGTCCTATTATTTCATGTGCATGTTTATTCTTCCAGTTGCTTTACATACAATACAATTCAAATGTACTAATGTCCCTTTGCATGGGGCATGCACTTCACTGTGTGTGTGCTATGTTTCATGGAGACGGATTTGCTCAATAGGATTGCCTCAGTATCAATTTTTGACAAGCCCCTCTCATTCGAAGTGCTAGTCATTTATTTTCACACGTCATGACTATTAGTAGAGGTATGTCAGAGCCTTGTCCTGATAAATAGTCTTGTAGAATAATGTTGTCAGAGGTTTCATAGACTAGTCTAGTATCATGTCATGTCAGTTTTTCAGTTATTCATAATTATGATATTTTTAGACTATCTCCGCAATATATTTTCTAGACCATGATTTTAGTATATGTTTTACATATTTTAAAAGTCATTACTTTAGTATGTTTTGATGTCCATGATGAAAAGCAAGCCATGTGGTTCGCTCGTTCATATATAGTCAGGCACCGAGTGCCGTGTTTCGTTCAAGTCATGATTCGGGACATGACATGCAAGAATGAGCAAAAATTAAAGACCAGTCCATTTGAAAGGCAAACATTAAAGATCTGCTGGTTTGAAGGACAAACCCTGCAATTTTTTATGTCTTGCCTTAGTGGCTTGGGCCGTCAGCCGACCTTGACTTTTGCGATCACAGTCTCAATTTGTTTTGTGAGGATTCATCTTGTGAAATTTATTGAGATTCTTGAAAAATGGAGACAAATCTGAGTGCAATCAAATTAAGTCCCAAAATAGATGAAATCATCTACTATTTCTTCATTATTTCTGACATTAGTGAAATTCAGATTATTTTAATTGGGTGTGGGGCATTAATTTCAAGGGTAGAAAAGGCCAGAAAATTAATGTCGGGTGCATTTTTAACTCGATAGATGGACATAGGGCAATTTTTTTATTAATTTCATTACTACAAGGTAAGTTTGGTCATTTTCTGTATATTAGATGGGCATTCAGATTATAGTCGTCTGATCTAAATGATCAGACGATTATGATTAATCCAAAGTGAAAAAAAATATATATTTAGAAAATAGTTTCTACACACGGGTAAACGTTAGCTATTCGATCATATTTCAACGACCCATATTTAAAGTAAAGTAGCACAATCTGTGAGCTTTCTAGTGTGGAGAACACAGATTGACATTAAGAGTTTTTGGATTGAAGTACAACAACATACCCAATGAAATTCCACAAAGTAAGGCCTGGGAGAGTAGAGTATACGCAAACCTTATGCCTATCTTGGGAGGTAGGGAGGTTGTTTCTGGTAGACCCTCGGCCCATGCAATCCAAAGTAGTATAAGAAGTCATGACAAAAAATATTATAAAAAGCAGGATAAAACAGTGGATAAAAATAACAAATGAATACGATGATCGAAGTACAAAAACAAAAGATATCAAGTCGAGATAGAAGGACAAGAAACTACAAGAATAATACTACGTCTACTAGTATGAAAGGATAAGTCGGACAACACTCAACTACCCACTAGCCTTCTACCCTAATCCGTGTCCACCACAAGTTCTTCTCTAAGGTCATGTCCTCAGTAAGATGGGCCTGCATCATGTCTTGTCTGATTACCTCTCCCCAATACATCTTCGACCTACCTCTACCTCTCCTGAAATCACCCATGGTCGCCGTACAGTTCGATTGACTCTAATGTTAAGAGATCTATTTAGCTGCTCACCCAACTTATGGCTACTCAGGCCCAACGATAGGGAATGACTCCAAGTACGGGAACGAATGGGGAGTATCTAGTTCCAGGACTCGTGAGTTTCTTTGTATGGACCCTCCCGTGTTTACATGATCTTGTAAGAAGGAGGATCCGCATAATTTCATTGATGGGCTCCAGAAAATCTTCTGTGTCATGCATGCTAATGAGATAGAGGCAGCAGAGTTGGGAGCTTACCAGTTGTAGGATGTTTCCAATATTAGGTATGAGTTGTGGGAATAGTTCCGCGGGGAGGATGCATCTCTAGCAACTTGGGATGAGTTTGCTGATGTTTTTATTGAGCATTTTCTGCCAATAGAGGTCAGGGAGGCAAAGGCTATGGAATTTGAAAAGCTTAAGCAGAATGGCAGGAGTGTTCATAAATACTATCTTAAGTTTGTCTCTTTGCAAAAGTATGCTCCACATATGGTCCTAGACATGAGGGCCAGAGTTAGACGCTGCGTGTATGATCTTGATCCTTATTTGTACGATATAACCAATATGATAGCTCAAAACAAGGAGATGACTATTACGAAGATGGTTGCGTTCGTGCAGGGTAATAAGAGTAGGTTGAAGGAAGAGGAAGCTTTGCATAAAGAGAAGGACAGAGAGTTTAACAAGAGGGATAAATCTTCAAGTCACTTCAGTCATGGGGTAGGTGAAGACAGATAGTTCTTCAAGAACAGGTCATTAGTACCTACTCCATCATCAGCCAATGCCCCAGCCCTAAAGTTCAAAAATGATAATAAGAGGTGAAACTTCATAGCATCGGGCTCCCAGTCACAGGCTAGTGTGGGTCAAAACACCTTCAGCCACCTAGTTTGTGGCAAGTGTGGTAAGATTCATCCAGGTGAGTGTCGCTATGGCATGAATATCAGTTATGGGTATGGTTAGCAAGGTCATTTTCAGAAGGACTGTCCATCAGCGAGGTAGAGTGCATGAGGTAATATCGCCCAGTCCACGAATTCTATAGTTCCTCATAATTCTTAGGCCTAGTTAGGGCGTGGTCCAGCCAAGTCAGGTAACATGGGCGGAGGTCCAAACCGCTTGTATGCAATATCAGGTCTTCAAGATATAGAGGCCCACGCATTTGTGGTTACATATATATTAACCATTTTCACTTTCGATATTTATGCCCTTATGGATCCTGAATCCACTTTGTCATATGTAACCCCTTTTATTGTTAAGAAATTTGGGGTAGAACCAGAAAAGTTGCATGAATCCTTTGAAGTATTCACTCCAGCTGGTGATTCAGTTATAGCCAGGCGAATATATATGGGTTGTCCAGTTAAAGTCTATCACTGAATTACAGTAGCTGACTTGGTAGAGTTAGAAATGGTAGACTTTAATGTAATTATAGGTACAGATTTGTTGTCTTCATGTTATGCCACAAATAGGTTATAGAACTAAAATTATAAAATTCGAGTTTCCTGGTGAACCAGTCATAGAATGGAAGGGTGATGTAGTGGCACCCATGGGTAGGTTTATTTCCTATCTTAAAGTTAGATAGATGATATACAATGGGTACATATACCATCGCATTCGGGTTAGGGATGCAGCTGCCGGACCCCAACACTTTAGTCCATACCAGTTATTAATGAGTTTCCATAAGTCTTTCTAGAAGATCTTCTCGGAGTTCCTCCTAATAAGGAGATTGAGTTTCGAATTGATCTGCTTCCTAGCACTAAGTCGATATCTATTTCGTCATATAGAATGACTCAAACAGAGTTAAGAGAATTAAAACCCTAGTAGAAAGATCTCTTTGATAAGGGATTTATTAGACCAAGTGTTTCACCATGGAGTGCATCAGTATTATTAGTTCGGAAGAAGGATGGGTCTTTGCATATATGTATTGACTATCGACAGTTGAACAAGGTCACTGTCAAGAATAAATATCCTCCTTCAAGAATCAATGATTTATTTGATCAACTTCAAGGTGCTCAGTGTTATTTCAAGATTGACCTCAGGTCAGGGTACCATCAGCTTAAGGTTAAGAAAGTTGATATTCTGAAAATCGCCTCCAGAACTCGTTATGGTCATTTTGAATTTTGTGTCATGTCGTTCGGGTTGACAAATGCCCTAGCTGCTTTCATGGATCTTATGAACAATGTCTTTAAGACTTATCTTGATCTTTTTATTATTATCTTAATTGATGATATCATAGTCTATTCCCGTAGCGAGGTTGATCATGCACAACATCTCAGAATAGTGTTCCAGACACTTCAGGACCACGAGCTTTATGTTAAGTTTTCCAAGTGTAAATTTTTGGTTAAGTCAGTGGCATCTTAGGCCATGTGATTTCAGGTGAAGGTGTCCAGGTTGACTTTTAGAAAATATAAGCATTTAAGAATTGACCCAGACCCACTTCTGCTTCAAACATACAAAGTTTCTTGGGTTTGGAAGGTTATTGCAGGCGATTCATAGAAAGGTTTTCTTATATCTCTACTCCATTGACTAGATTGACTCAGAATGTCAAATTCTAATGGTCGGATGATTGTGAGTGTAGTTTTGAAGAATTGAAGACGAGACTGACTTTCGCTCCAGTGTTAACATTACTAGAAGGAATCGAGGGGTTCGTAGTATATTGTAATGCTTCGGGAGTTGGTCTTGGGTGTGTTTTAATGCAATATGGCAAGGTTATCGCTTATGCATCCAGATAACTCAAACCTCATGAAAAGAATTATACAACCCATAACTTAGAGTTGGCAGCCATGATATTTGCATTCAAGATATGGCGTTACTATTTGTATGGAGTTCACGTTGATATATTCACATATCACAAGAACCTTCACTATATTTTCAAGCAGCGGGAGTTGAATCTCCGTCAGAGAAGATGACTCGAATTGATAAAGGATTATGATATGGATGCTCTTTACCATCCAGGGAAAGAAAATGTAGTAGCTAATGTTCTTAGTAAAAAATTCATAGGAAGTTTGGCTCATATTGAGGAGGATAAGAGAAACATGACAAAAGAGATTTATCGACTAGCCAATCTAGGAGTTCGATTCATGGACTCTAAAGATGGTGGTGGTGTTGTCCATAATAAGTCTGAATCCTCCTTAGTAGCCGAAGTGAAGGAGAAGAAGTTTATTGATCCCTACTTATTGCGGTTGAAAGAGATTCACAAGCATAAGACTACGACTTTTAAACAAGGGGGAGATGATGGTACTTAGAGGTACCGAGGCAAGTTATGTGTTCTAGCTATGGATGGACTGAGAGAGAGAATCGTGGCAGAAGTGCACAATTCCAGATATTTTATTCACCCAGGTTCTACTAAGATGTATCATAATCTTTAGAAAATTTATTGGTGAAATGATATAAAGAGAAATATGGCAGACTTTGTAGACAAGTATCTGAATTGCTAGCATGTAAAATTCAAACACCAGAGGCCTTGTGGGTTAGCCCAAAATATTGATATTTTTGTTTGGAAATGGGAGGTGATAAATATGGACTTCATCACAAGTTTACCTCGCTCAGCCAGAAGACATGATCAATTTGGATGATTATGGACTGACTGACCAAATCAACCCACTTCTTACCAGTTAAGACCACATATTCAATAGAGGACTATGCTAAGTTGTATATCCGAGAAATTATCAGGCTTCATGGGACCCATAGTGTATGTTATATCAGATCGTGGTGCTCAGTTCATATCACATTTTTGGAAGTTATTTTAGAGAGGATTAGGTACCAAGTTAAATCTCAACACATTTTTTCACCCTCAGACAGATGGCAAGGTAGAACGGATATCTAGACTCTTGAGGATATGTTGAGGGCATGTGTTCTCAAATTTAAAGGTAATTGGGATGATCACTTATCTCTCATTGAATTTGTTTACAATAACAGTTATCATGCTAGCATCCAGATGGAAACGTTCGAAGCTCTGTATGGGCGAAGGTGTAGATCACCAATTGGTTGGTTCGAGGTTGGTGAAGCAGAGTTGCTAGGACCAAACTTAGTCAATCAGGCTGTGGATAAAGTCAAGTTAATTTAGGAGCGTTTAAAATCAACTCAGACCCGCCAGAAATCTTATTCAGATGTGAGGCGTAGAGACTTGGAGTTTCAAGTTGATGATTGAGTTTTTCTAAAAGTTTCACCTATGAAAGGTGTCATGATGTTTGGAAAGAAAGGAAAGCTCAATCCCAGATATATCAGACCATACATGATTTTGAGTAGAGTTGGCCAAGAGGCTTATGAACTTGAATTGCCACAAGATTTAGTTGTTGTGCATCCAGTGTTTCATATATCCATGTTGAAAAAGTATGTGGGAGACCCGTCGTTGGTTGTCCCTATTGATTCCATTACAATTAAGGATAGTTTGACCTATGAGGAGATCCCTGTGGCTATAGATCGTCAGATTTGAAAGTTGAGAACTAAGAAAGTTGCCTCAGTGAAAGTGTTGTGGAGAAGTCAGAATGTTGAGGATGCTACGTGGGAAGCTGAAGAATAAATGAATTCCAGATATTCATATTTATTTGAGGAGCGAGCAGAAAATGATCAAAGTAAATACCTTCAGTATTCATGTCATGTCCCTTGCGTATCCATGTCTCATGTTTCACATTCATGCAATCAGTACTCATGTCCCATGTTTATGTTTTCATGCATGTTTCATGTCTTGTTGCTTTACGCTCATATACTCATGTTATGTCCAGTTATATTCTTAACTATGACCCATCATTCAAGGAAGAATGATCCCAAGGGAGAGATATTGTAACACCTCGTACCTCTAAACTAATCCATGTTTATGATTCGGGAGTTTAGGAAACCAAAACGGAGAGTTTAAATTGAAAAACAAAATTCAGCTCTACAGGTCAAATTTGATGCCAAACTTTACGGGCTGTAAATTATTTTACAGTCCACCAAAGCGAACTGTCAATTTCATTTCTGGAAATTGACGGTATGCTGTAGATTCTACGGACCGTCAAAAGTTTTATGGTCCGTCGATTCCGACCGTCTCAGACCCTTGAGATTTATAAGTCTATAGAAATTTGCAAGTTCATGACGGTCCGACTATACGGACCGTCAAAAGAATGACGAAACGTAAAAATATTGACGACCCAAACTAAGACCGTCAATTTTTTGACGGACCTTCAATCTCATAGTCAATCTTGTCCGATAGTAAACAGTATAAATACACCACTTAGACCCATAAATCAGATTTTCTTATTCTTTCAAACCCTAGAACGACGTGCTCCCTTCTCATCATCTCCATAGCTCAAGATAAGTCTTTTTTCATGTATTTTCATGCGATTTTAATATAGTATAATCAATTCCTAAGCGAAATTCACTACTCTTAACCTAGGATTTTCAAGATAAACCCAATTCAAGGTTTCAAGGTGCAATCTTTGGGGTTCTTATTCAAAGTCTAGATTTGTAATACAAATTTGGAAGCGAGTAAGGTATGTCGTGCTTCTATCTACGTGTGGGGACATCATTGTTCTTCCCCCACGCCATGTTTTTATGAAATTATAAAAATTTCATACTTAGGGTTTTAACTCTATTACCATGATAACCTTGGTTACATGTAATATTGTTTATGTATCATGTCTCTATTACAATTCGTCTATTGTATTTATGATATGTCATTATGATTGTCATGAACCTATCCGTAATTCATAAGTGCATGCTTTGATTTCCATGGGTTCTTAAATACAAGCTATAATCAATATTACTTAGTTTCAGGACATGACATGCAAGAAAGGGCAAAAAATAAAGACCATCCCATTTGAAGGGTTAAAATTAAAGACATGATGGTTTAAAGGGAAAACCGTGCAATTTTTTGATGTCTTGCCTTAGTGGCTTGGGCTGTCAGCCAACCTTGATTTTGGCGATAGCAGTCTCAATTTGTTTTCTGAAGATTCATATTGTGAAATTTATTGAAATTCTTGAAAAATGGAGACAAATCTGAGTGCAATCAAATTAAGTCCCGAAATAGATGAAACCATCTACTATTTCTTCATTATTTCTGACATTAGTGAAATTCAGATTATTTTAATTGGGTGTGGCATTAATTTCAAGGGTAGAAAAGGCCAGAAAATTAATGTCGGGTGCATTTTTAACTCAATAGATGGAAATAGAGCAATTTTTTATTAATTTCATTACTACAAGGTAAGTTTGGTCATTTTCTGTATATTAGATGGGCACTCGTATTATAGTCGTCTGATCTAAATGATCAGACGATTATGATTAATCCAAAGTGAAAACAATAAATATTTAGAAAATAGTTTCTAAACACGGGTAAATGTTAGCCATTAGATCATATTTCAACGACCCATCTTTAAAGTAAAGTAGCACAATCCGTGAGCTTTCTAATGTGGAGAACACAGATTGACATTAAGAGTTTTTTGATTGAAGTACACCAACAACATACCCAATGAAATTCCACAAAGTAGGGTCTGGGAGGATAGAGTATACGCAGACCTTACGCCTTTCTTGGTAGGTAGGGAGGTTGTTTCTAGTAGACCATTGGCCCATGCAATCCAAACAGTATTAGAAGTCATGACAAAAAAATATTATAAAAACAGGATAAAACAGTGGAAAAAAATAACAAATGAATACGATAATCGAAGTACAAGAACAACAGATATCAAGTCGAGTTAGAATGACAAGAAACTACAAGAATAATACTACATATACTAGTATAAAAGGATAAATCGGACAACACTCAACTACCCACTAGCCTTCTACCCTAATCTGTGTCCTCCACAAGTTCTTATCTTAGGTTTTGTCCTAGGTAAGCTGGGCCTACGTCATGTCCTGTCTGATCACCTCTCCCCAATACTTCTTCGACCTTCATTTACCTCTCCTGAAATCATCCACGACCAACCTCTCACACCTCCACTACATATGTCCAAACCATCTCAACCTCGTTTCCCGCATCGTATCCTCTACCAAGGCCACTTCCACCTTATCATGCATATCATCATTTATAATCCTATCCCTCCTGGAATGCCCACACATCCACCACAACATCCTCATTTTTGCAACTTTTATCTTCTGAACATGATAATTCTTGACTGGCAAACACTCCGCCCCATATAAAATAGTCGGTCTAGCCACCACTCTATAGAACTTGCCTTTAAGTTTTGGTGGAACCTTCTTATCACATAGGACTCTGGAGGCGAGCCTTCATTTCATACACCCTGCACCAATACGATGTGTGATATCCTCGTCATATCTCCATTTCCTTAGATAATATACCCAAGATACTTGAAACATCATTTTTTTAATGATCTGAGTACCAAGCCATACTTCCACACCATCCTCGTGTGTTACGTCACTAAACTTGCACTTTAAGTACTCTGTATTAGTCCTACTCAATCTGAACCCTTTAGATTCCAGGGTTTGTCTACAAATCACCAGCCTAGCATTAATGTCGTTATGAGTCTTGTGACCATACAAGCCTGTTACATGAAATGCACCAAAACCAAAGTAAGCCACCCCTGAGAGAAATAAATGAATTCCAAAGATCTTTGGCAAATCCATAGAGGGTTTTCATGTACGTTCATCACAAAATATTTCTAAATCCCAATACACCTAATCAAAACTATGTCATCCATGAATAACATTAATTATGGCACCTCACCTTGAATTTATCGCGTCAGTCCATCCATCACTAAGACGCTGATCTTTGGTGCAACATTATCATCACTGGAAAGTGCTCTGAGTCTCCTCCAACTGTCCTTACCCTAGTCTTGGCGCCATCATACATATCCTTGATCGCCTTAATTTATGCCACGGGTACACCTCTAGCCTCTAAGAATCTGCATAGAACCTTCATCGGGACTTTGTCGTATGTGTTTTCTAGGTCGATAAATACCATATGTAAGTCCCTCTTTCTCTCCCTATACTGTTCCACCAATCTTTTTACAAGATGTATGGCTTCTCTAGTCGAGCGCCCTATCATAAATATGAACTGGTTCTCGGAGATAGACATGCCTCTTCTCACCCTCATTTCCACCCCCTCTCCCAAATTTTCATAGTGTGGCTTAGCAACTTAATACCCCTATAGTTGTTGCAACTTTGAATGACACCATTGTTCTTGTACAAATGAACCATTGTACTCCACCTTCATTCCTTAGGCATATTATCGTCTTAAAATGACATTAAAAAGCCTAGTCAGCCACTCCAACCCTTTTCTAATCGCGCTCTTCCAAAAATCTATCGGGATATCGTCAGGCCCGATCATTTTTTCATTGTGCATCCTGCGAACAACATCCTTAACCTCTTCAGACTTATACACCTACAATACCCAAAATCACGACACCTTTCAGAGTACTTTAAATTTCCCAACACAATGTCTATGACCCCCTCTTTGTTCAAGAGTTTATGGAAGTATGATTGTCATCTCCGTCTAATAAGAGAGTCCTCCACCAGTACTTTGTCATCCTCTTTCTTGATGCACCTCACTTTATCCAATTCACCTACCCTACTCTCCCTTGACTTGGCTAGCATGTACAACTTCTTATTCTCGCCTTTTGTCCTCTAGTTCTGCATACAGGCATTCAAAAGTTGTCGTCTTTACCGTTGTAACTGTTAGTTTTACCTCCTTCCTCGCAAGCCTTTCCTCATCATCCTTGTTGTTTACCAACTTCGCATACACCACCTTTTTTGCTTCCACCTTTTCTTAGAATTCTCCAGTCCACCACCAGTCCCCTTGAATTGTGGCTATAATTGAAGTTAAAACATGGCTCTTTTTGTTGCAATTGTAACAAGATTTTGCCAAAGTAACCGATTTGACTTAAATTAAAAATCAATTCTTGCATTCCAAAACCAATTTCATATAATCCTTTAAACTCAATCAATTTGAGGTACAAATTGAGATTAATATTGAATTAGTTAATTAAGCTTTTTTAATTCTACAAAAAATAAAATATACATTGCAAAAATAGATCAAATATAGCAATTAAGCCGTAAAAACTATAAATTAACAATTATAAATATGTACATAATAAAACACTTATTTTCTGAAAATAATTTAAATTTTGAATTAATAAATACATTTTGTATTTTAGAAAATAATATGTAATTAATTTATATAAGCAAAATTACTACTTTAAATTGTGTAATATTATGGTATTTTACCAAATAAAATGGGAAAATAGCCCAAAAATAAATTAGAAAAATATTTTTGGATTTATAAATAATAATTTTACTCTTTTTAAAATACAAAAATCTTGGCAAATTAATTAAAAATATGGAAAGTCAAAATTGAATGTCAACTCATAGTCCATAGACAGCGAGGGGTAGATATCCATGAGAGTAACACTCTAGAGATGGGGTACATGCTATTAATAATGTCTTTTCCCGTGAGCAGATCATGATTAGCAGTAGTCGCTTATCTTTAGTCATTTGAGATTATCATTTGTGTCTGATTTGAACTTTTATAGCTGCTTAACTGGATTTGATTACATATTATTTAATATTTTTATGTCCATCATGTGCTATAATTTCTTAGAGGCCTATCCCAAGGGTAAGCTGAGAGGGCAAGTTTATGAACTTGCTAGGTCTTTCGACTCAAACTTAACATTTTGTTGCAGGATCAGTTGAGGGTGATCTAATAGTCGATTCATGGTTCCATACTCGTTTCATACTTGACCAACTTAGGTGAGTTACCACCAGTCTGTGGAGACCCTTCTAGTCTTATTTTATCTTTCATGTGTTTATGTATTCTGGCTATGTCCAGATATATTAGTAATCTAGATCGCTCCATGACTTGTACTGTCTTTTGGGTGTTATGGATTTTGTATTGACCTTATACTTTTGCTCTTCTTTTGCATTTATATTACGAGACTATCTTATTGTAATCTTTTTAATCACTCTATATCATGTTTAGTATAAATGATTCACCTGGCGAGGGTAGTGATTTGTTGGGTGCCCTGTCACTGTCTAAGTGCCAGATTTGGATCTTAATATTTACGAAGTTAACTCAATCACACACTTATTATATGCTTCTTTTTTTAATCGTACTCTAGCATGCTTAGTATAAAGGGTTCACCTGGCGAGGGTAGTGCACTACAAGAAGGCATAAAATTGTGACAGAATATTTATGACAGATAAGTCCGTCACAAAATTGAGATGGATTTATGTCAACAACAACAACATACCCAGTGAGATCCCACACCATGGGGTATGGGGATGGTAGAGTGTACACAGACCTTACCTCCACCTTGGTAGGTAGAGCGACTGTTTCCGAAAGACCCTCAGCTCAAGAAAACGCATAATCACAAGCAAGGTGATCAAAACAAAGCAAGAGTAAAGAGTAAAGCAAGAGAAACAGTCAAACTCAGTTAAGGAATTAAAGCAGTAGAAAGTGCATTCAAACAAAAGAGAGCAGTAGTTAACACAACTAAATAAGCTAAAAAAATACACAAAAGAACACATGATAGCAGAAATCAAACTACGGTGGATTATAAAGAAATAGTGTGCCTATAAGTGTGATAGGCTAATTGGGCCTACAGTAATAACACTACAACTATCAATTTGTAAGCATAAGTAGGACTACACTCGAGTACCTACTACTCTTCTACCCTAATTTGTGTCCTCCACAACATCTAAGGTCATGTCCTCAGTAAGTTGCACATGCGTCATATCCCGTCTAATCACCTCTCCCCAATACTTCTTCGTCATGCCTCTACCCCTCCTGAACCCATCCATAGCCAACCTCGCACACCTCCGTACTGGAGCATCTGTGTCTCTCCTCTGCACATGCCCGAACCATCTCAACCTCGCTTTATGCATCTTATCCTCCACCGAGGTCACTCTCACTCTGTCACGGATATCATCATTTCTAATTTTATCCTTCATTGAATGCCCACACATCCATCTTAGCATCCTCATATCCTCAACTTTTATTTTTTGGGTGTGAGAAGTCTTGACCGACCAACACTCCACCCCATACAACATAGTCGGTCTAACCACCAACCTATAGAACTTGCCTTTAAGTTTTGGTAGCACCTTTTTATCGCACAAGACTCCAGATGCGAGCCTCAATTTCATCCACCTTGCCCCAATACGATGTGTGACATCGTCATCAATCTCTCAATTCTCTTGGATAATAGACCCGAGGTACTTGAAGGTCCCTTTCTTTGGAATGACCTGAGTACTAAGCCTCACCTCCACATCCATCTCAAAGTCGCTCCCGTTGTTGAACTTGCACTCCAAATATCTGTCTTGGTCCTACTCAACCTGAACCCTTTAGACTCTTAAGTCTGTTTCCAAACCTCCATCTTGGTGTTCACTCCGCTGCGAGTCTCATCAATCAGGACTATGTCATCTGCGAATAACATACACCATGGTACCTCCCCTTGGATTTGTCACGTCAGTCCGTCCATCACCAAGGCAAATAGGAATGGGCTAAGAGTTGATCCTTGGTGCAGCCCCATCATCACTGGGATGTGCTCTGAGTCTCCTCCTACTATCCGTACTCTAGTCTTGGCTCTATCATACATATCCTTGATCGCCCTAGTATACGCCACATGTACGTCTCTAACCTCCAAACATCTCCATAAAACCTCCCTAGGAACTTTATCGTATGCCTTCTCGAGGTCGATGAAAACCATATGTAAGTCTTTCTTCCTCTATCTATACTACTCCACCAACCTCCTAAAAAGATGAATGGCTTCGGTAGTCAAACGCCCCGACAAAAATCCAAACCAATTCTCATAAATAGACATGCCTCTCATCACCCTCGTCTCCACGACTCTTTTCCAAACTTTCATAGGGTAGCTCAGCAGCTTGATACCCCTATAGTTGTTGCAGCTCTGGATATCACCTTTGTTTTCGTATAATGGAATCATTGTACTCCACCTTCATTCTTCGAGCATTCTTGTCGTCTTATAAATGACGTTAAACAACTCAGTCAGCCACTCCAAACTAGCCCTGCCTGTGCTCTTCCAAAATTCAACTAGATCTCATCATGCTCGGTCGCTCATCCCCTGCACATCCTACGAATAACACCCGTAACCTCCTCAACCTTAATGCTTCTACAATACCCAAAATCTCTGTGCCTACCAGAGTGCTCCATATCTCCCAGCACAATGTCTCAATCTCCTTTTTCATTCAAGAGTTTGTGGAAGTAAGACTTCCATCTCCTCCTAATATGCGTTTCCTTCACCAGTACTTTGTCGTCCTCGTCCTTGATGCACCTCACTTGATCCAATTCACGGGCCCTCATCTCCCTTGTCTTGGCTACTCTGTACAACTTTTTATCCCCGTATTTCTCTTCTAATTCCATATACAGGCGTTCGAAAGCCGTTGTTTTCACCGCCGTAACTGCTAGTTTTTCCTTCTTCCTCTCTATCTTATACAGTTTCCTATTCATCTACTTCTCCACCTCATCTCTGCTTTCTACCAATTTTACATACGTCGCTTTCTTTGCTTCCACCTTCTCTTAAACTTCACCATTCCACCACCAGTCCCCTCTATGTCCACCAAGATAACACTACGAGACTCCTAGCACTTCTCTGGCTACCTCACAAACGCAACTGGCCATCCTATCCCACATATCGATCACATCCCCACTACTCCCCCAAGCCCCCTTGGCCATCAACCTCTCCCCTATCTCATTTGCACTAGCCATGGTCAAATTCCCCCATTTGATTCTTAACCTGTCATCCACAACCCTCTTCTTTTTCTCCAACTTGATCTCCAAATCCATCACCAAAAGCTTATGTCGGGTTGTAAGATCCTCCTTCGGAATAACCTTACAGTCTTTACAAAGACCTTTGTTAACCTTTCTAAGGAGCAAAAAGTCTATCTGAGTCTTAGCCACCGAACTACAAAAAGTCACCAAGTGTTCCTCCTTCTTCAGGAATCTAGAATTGGCTATCACCATCCCATAAGCTCTAGCGAACTCCAAAAGTGAGATGTCTCCCCCATTCCTGACCCCGAGTCCAAATCCTCCATGCACGTCGTCATAACCCCCTGGAAGTGACCCGATATGTCCATTGAAATCCCCTCCTATATATAACTTCTTAGTGGGTGGTATTCCTCCCACCACTTTGTCTAAATCCTCCCAAAATCATCTTTTCTTCTCCTCGTACAAGACCGATTATGGCTCATAAACACTAATAATGTTCATAGTGAACCCTCCAACTAGCAACTTAATCGTCACCATCATTTCATTGACCCTCCTTACCTCTACCACCTGATCCCTTAGTTCACTGTCTACCAAAATGCCTACTCCATTCCTATACTTCGACCTACTGGAGAACCATAACTTATACTCGTCTACATCTTTAGCCTTAGGTCCTACCCATTTGGTCTCCTGGACACATGCTATATTAATCTTCCTCTTTTTAAGAATCTTAACTAGATTTATCCCCTTCCCCATTAAAGTCCCAATATTTCAAAACCCTATTCTCGGCCTAGCATCTCTCTTACCCCACTTACCCCTCCTACCACTTGCCTCCGTCCTCAACCGAGAATATGACCCTAGTCTACCATCATTCACCAAAGCCACTAGAGCAAAGACACAAAGAATACTAATCCAAGGTTAACGCTAACACACACGGGAAGCAATACTAGCACAAGTTGGCAAGAATCTAGAGGTAAGTCAAGCTACTACAGATCCGAATGATAAAACAAATGGCAACAAGAATACATGCAAGAATGTAAAGTCCAGATTCAATAAAACACAACACGTAAATTTGAACAACACGGATAAGAATAAATATTGAGTACAAACAACTGGAGGTACCAACTCCAGGCTGATAAATCCTGTTTAGACGCCAGAAATTGTTGTTCACGCGCTGGAAAACAATGTTCACTGCCTAAAATCATTGTTCCTACCGGAAACCACTATTCGCTGCCAGACAAAGTCGCAGATCTAGTGATACCTCCACAAAAAAGGAAAAAAGGCTGCCAGAGACTGCCTGATGCAGTGGTTGGCGGCGGCATCGATGACGTGGTGGCACCGGCGAGCAAGGCTAGTGCGAGCAGAGAAGGTTGACGACGGAGTCCATTGGAGTCCGACGGCGTGGAGCATGGGTGGGGTGCGGTCGGATGAGAAGATTGGGGGAAGAGATTCGGCGGTGTACTGTGGCGTACTTAATCTCTGATCAGTTAACTGGAGAAGGTAGAGGGAATGGCGGGTACAAAGAGGAAGTTGACCAGATATGGTACACTAGTCGTGCTAGAGATAGAAGTCTTAGCGATGAGAATTAACTTATTTGTTATGAATTTGTGATGGAAATGATGATCTGTCACAAGTTCATCACAAATTTAAGATGAAAAATATAATTTATCATAATTTCATCAAAAATTTGTGACTAAAATAACGATTTGTCATAAATCCGTCACAAATTTATAACAGAAATGAAGATCTCTCACAAATCCATCACAAATTTGTGACGAACAGAATAATCCGCCACAAATTTGTGACGAACAGAATAATCCGCCACAAATTTTATGAAGATAATTTCTTTATTTCAAAAATAAAATTTATGACGGTCTTGTCCATCACAAATTTGTGACATATGAGTTATCCCTCATAAATTTGTGACGGAAATAAAAACTCCGTCACAAATTATTCAACAATATAAATTTTAATTAAATATAATTGATTTTGTGATGAAAACTGTCGTCACAAAATTAGTGACAGATTTGTGAAGGACTAATTCCTTCACAAATTTTGGCAAAACAACCTCCCACATCAAAAGACAAGCACATATGAAGGCAATGTGGTGTGTATAAAGGAGCAAGATGGGTAACCTTTAGAAATATGATTTTTCAAGTGAGTTATTATTAATTTAATCGCCATTTAATATTAAATATTTATAATAAATTAAAATGTTAATTAATTGTTATATATGTTAAAAATATTTTTTTGTGAGGGAATTTGTCCGTCACAAATTTGTTGCAGAATTTTCTGTCGTTAATCCATCACAATTTGGGTTGATTTTAATATATCTTATGTCAAATATTTTGTGATGAAATAACACATCCGTCATAATCCGTCAGATATCCATCACTAAAATTTGTGACGGAATTATTTCTCGTAACAAAATTTTACAACGAGCGACTAGCATTAATGCCGCTGCGAGTCTCGTTAATCTGAGTTATGTCATCCGTGAATAACATGCACCGTGGCACCTCACCTTAAATTTACTACGTCAGTCCATCCATCACCTAGGCGAATATAAATGGACTAAGTGTTGATCCTTAGTGCAACCCTATCATCACGGGAAAATACTCTGAGTCTTTTCCCATTGTCCTTACCCTAGTCTTGGATCCATCATACATATCATTGATCGCCCTAATGTATGCCACATGTACACCTCTAGCCTCTAAGAATCTCCACAGAACCTCCATCGGGACATTGTCATATGCCTTTCTAGGTCGATAAATACCATATGTAGGTCCCTCTTTCTCTCCCTATGTTGTTCCACTAGTCTTATTACAAGATGAATGGATTCTGTAGTTGAGCGCCCCTACAAGAATCTGAACTGGTTCTCGGAGTTAGACACGTCTCTTCTCATCCTCATTTCCACCACCCTCTCCTAAATTTTTATAGTGTGGCTGCTTGATACCCCTATAGTTGTTGTAACTTTGAATGTTATCCTTGTTCTTATACAAAGGAACCATTTTACTTCACTTCCATTTTTCTGGCATCTTTGTCGTCTTAAAAATGGTATTAAAAAAAATACTTAGTCACTCCAACCCTTCCATGCCCGCGCTCTTCTAAAAATCTATCGGGATCTCGTCATGCCCGATCGCTCTTTTCCTGCGCATCCTGCGAAGAAAACCTTAACCTCCTCAGCCTTTATACTCCTACAATACCCAAAATCACGACACCTCTCAGAGTGCTCTTAATCTCTCAACACAATGTCTATATCCCCATCTTCGTTCAAGAGTTTATAGAAGTATGATTGTCATCTTCGTCTAATGAGAGAGTCCTCTACCATTACTTTGTCGTTCTTGTCCTTGATGTACCTCACTTGATTCAAATAACGTGCCCTTCTCTCCCTTACCTTGGCTAGCCTATACAACTTCTTATACCCGTCTTTGTCCTCTAGTTCTGCATACAAGCGTTCAAAAGTTGTCGTCTTTACCGTTGTAACTGTTAGGTTTGCCTCCTTCCTTGCCAGCCTCTTCTCATCATTCTTGTTGTCTACCAAGTTCGTATACACCACCTTCTTGGCTTCCACCTTTCCTTGGAACTCTTCATTCCACCACCAGTCCCCTTGAATTGTGGCTATAATTGAAGTTAATACATGGCTTTTTTGTTGCAATTGTAACACGATTTTGCCAAAGTAACAGATTTGACTTTAATTAAAAATCAATTCTTGCATTCCAAAACCAATTTCAAATAATCCTTTAAACTAAATCAATTTGAGGTACAAATTGAGATTATTACTGAATTAGTTAATTAAGCTTTTTGAATTCAACAAAACATAAAATATACATTACAAAAATAGACCAAATATAGTAATTAAGCCGTAAAAAACTATAAATTAACAATTATTTTTTGAAAATAATTTAACTTTTGAATTAATAAATACAATTTGTATTTTAGAAAATAATATGTGATTAATTTATATAAGCAAAATTACTGCTTTAAATTGTGTAATATTAGGGTATTTTACCAAATGAAATGACAATAGCACAAAAATATATTAGAAAAATATTTTTGACTTTATAAATAATTATTTTACTTAGTTTAAATTTCAGAAATATTGGCAAATTAATTAAAAATATGGAGAATCAACACATAGTCCATAGATAGCGAGAGATAGATATCCATGAGAGTAACACTCTAGAGACGGGGTACATGCTCTTAATAATCTCATTTCCCGTGAGCAGACCATGATTAGCAGTAGTCATTTATCTTTAGTCATTTAAGATTATTATTTGTGTCTGATTTGAACTTTAATAGTTTCTTAACTGGATGTGATTATATATTGTTTAAGCTTCTTATGTTCATCACGTGCTATAATTTCATAGAGGCTTATCCCAAGGTAAGTTGAGGGGGCAAGTTTATGAACTTGCTAGGTCTTTCGACTCAAACTTAACATTTTGTTGCAGGATCAGTTGAAGGTGATCTAATAGTCGATTCATGATTCCATACTTGTTTCATACTTTGACCAACTTAGGTGAGTTACCACTAGTCCGTGGAGGCCCTTCTCTAGCATGCTTAGTATAAAGGGTTCACCTGGCGAGGATAGTGATTTGTTGGGTGCCCGGTCATTGTCTAAGTGTCAGATTTGGATCATAATATTAACGAAGTTAACTGTAATGACCCGTCCAGTCATTTTTAGCTAAAGACCCTTATTTATCTATTTTATCCTTCCCGTGATCTTTATGTGGGGTTTGTGAGGAGCGGGAATGGGTGGAATGGATCCCGAGGTCTGTTTATATGAGTTTAAGATGAAATAAGCCCAAGTCTGGATCTTGAGGTCTGTTTATATGAGTTCCGGTCTCTCTTTTTCGTCGCTTTCGGTAGTTCTTGAGGGTCATTTATGACTTAATTGAGTCATTGGTTTGCTTCCCGGGATAATCAAATGTGTTTTGTGACCTTATTTGTGAAATTTGAATATTTGGTTTTGCCGGATGATTCTTTAGAAAAGTATGGCTTAGCTCGATTATTTTTTAAATTCGAGGGTACAAGCGAGTTTGTAGTACTATTTACCATAGACGAGCATATCTAGTTTGTGTCTAGGGTGTCCGAGGAGTGTTTCAGGTGTGTGATTGAGGTTGCAGTTGATTTTCCCATTATTGATGTCTGGCGTCTGCTACGGCGGCACTAGTATCTGCTCCGGCGGGTATGCCTCGGCAGAAAGTTGGCTCTCCAAAGCGGAGGTTGGGAGTTGGGGGTTTTCCGCAGCTACGGACTCGAGTCTGATATGGCGATGGATGAGGTGCCAAGTGAACCTCGCCCCAGCAAAGGGTTTTCCGCTGTAGCGGGTCCACTCCAGCGGAGTCGATTCTGCTGGGCAGAAATATTGTACCAGATCCCTATATAATCCCTAGGTCAGAAAACTATTTACCCAAAATAGAAATCTCGAAACCAGTGCTGCCCCTGGAGGAAATTCAAAACCCTGGGAGCATTTTTACTTTGAGGTAACAGATTCCTTCGCTTTTATGGCTTAAGTGATATTTATAAGCTCTTTAATGGTGTTTTAACATATTATTATGTAGGGGAAAATAGATTCCATGTGTTTATGAAAATAAGAGAGTTATATGGTTTACTTTAATGGAGGTTTATGGATTAAAAAGTGATATTATTGTGAATTAGTATTGGGTAATGATAGATAATCATGTTTCTAGGCTTAATTTGATTATAGAAACTTGTTTTCAAAAAGGGGAAATTCTAGGGTTTCAAATTGGAGCTTTTTTATTATTGTTCAATCAGAGGTTCAATTGTATATAGATTTCAATTAATTGAAGGATGTGATTACTTAGTATGTAATAATGGTTTTTGAGTATTAAAGTTCAAGTCTTGGTTACATGGGTCGGGGTCGGTATTTTAAAGTCATATTTGTTGTGGGTCCAAAGGATCGAGAAAGGAAGAACATTGTTGAGATTATGGCAACACTGAGATGATATTGATAGCGGGGATGGTTCGGTGTTGCACACCTGCAATATGATATAATTACAGCCAAGAGTTATGCTCTGTGATTCGATGAGTTATTTTAGAGCGGAGGGATATATGGACTTCGCGGGTCTCTCATGGGTCACTTTCATATGGCATACCCCTATGAAGTATGTATACTGATTGATAGAAAAGTACCTTGCATATGCATTGCATTCATATCATACACATATTTCCCATATCATTGATTAGTTGCTATTGAACTTGTATTTGAAGTGATTGTTGATAATTCGACTAAGTCTGGATATGGAAGGATTATACTTGTTTTGATACTTGAGTTCTGGTAGAATTCTTGAAAGCGGAATAGTGTGAATAGGTATGAACTTTTATGGAACAAGGAAGCATGCGAACTCTATTAACCTTTATATGGACTATATGACTTTATTTGGATTATTGGAGTGTAGCATAGGGCTCTTTGGTGTCAACTTGATATTTATCTCTAATTATGTACTTCTGTCGTTGTCGGCCTATGATGTCTACGGGGGTATGATGTGTACTCATGCTACACTTGCTGCATCTTTCCTTGATGCATATACAAATCCGACCACCAACTTGAGACCACATGGTTGTGTTCGAGTAGTTGTTCCTCGATATTCAGGGTGAGGATGTTATCTTCAACATACCCTTGGATGCTCCTTATTCACAGTCTTTTTTATTGCACTCGAGAGACTTGTTTCAGACTATATATTTGGTTTTGGCCTGCGTGCCCATTTCTCAGACTTCTATCAGATTGTTAGTGCTCTCGTACCTACAGACTAGATCATTTGAGGGTGTTTGGTTGTGATAGACTTATCTTTTCTTCTCCATTATATATTATCAGGCAACTTACGTAAAATTATGTTTTTTTCATTTTTATTTATATCTTATCATATTTATGATGTTTGGGAGTGGTTCGCCTACATGGTGGGATTATGTAGGTGCCACCACGATTCCTGAAAAATGGATCGTGACAGAGTTGGTATTAGAGTCCTAGGTTAAACAGTCTTAAGTACGGGAGTAATGTCTAGTAGAGTCTTGTGGATCGGTGCGAAGATGTCCGTACTTATCTTCGAGAGGTTATGGGGCATTTAGGAAATTTCACCTTCTTTATTTCGTTCATGCTAAGTTGAATCAAATTGATATCTGACCTTTGTTTCTATTTTCTCACAGATAGTGAGGACTCATGCCGACGCAGTGAGAGAGGAGACACAGGCTTTGGCATCGGTTGTGCGTGGATGTGGTAGAGCACGCGCACGGGGCTGGGATAGAGCCAGAGCAGGAGCACCAGCTAGGGGCGGAGCACAGAGAACCAGTCAAGCTCGTGCTAGGTCAGAGTCCCTAGAGCCTTATATTGAGCCTTAGGATGATATGCTAGAGGAGGAGATGGGATCAGCCCAGGATCAGCCTGGATTTATTACTACGATAGTGCTATTTGATTCATTGGTCAGGTTTTTGAGTGTTTTAGATGGCTTTTCTCAGACAGTCGCACATCCTTCTACTCCGGGTGGTTCTCAGACTCGTGCATGAGAGGGGCAGACTCAGACCCCCGAGTTTCGTACGTCTGGTATTCAGACTTTGACGATGTTAGCGCCACGTATTGATGAGGTTCATGCTCTAGAGTTTGGTCTCCGACCTATTAGAGGGACAGCTATGACCCACGATGAGCGGAAGATTTGGGAACACTTCTCAAACATGAAGCCTCCTGAGTTCTTTCGGCAGCCCGAGGAGGATGCATATGAGTCTATTATGAGCAACCATGAGAGGTTGCATACTTTGGGTATTGTTGAGTCGCACAGGATTAGTTTTATGGCCTTTCAGCTTAGAGGTGACGTAATGCAGTGATGAAGGGTGTATGTTGATATTTTGCCTGTGGGGATGCCTCCGTTGACATGAGTTCGATTCTACAAGGGTATTCTTGGAGAAGTATGTGTTGTTGAGATTGCATCAGCGCAAGGGTGATGAGTTTTAGGAGATCAGCCAAGGAAATTCTTCAGTTGCGCAGTTTGAGACTCGCTTATATGCCTTATATTGTTATGTGGCACCATTGTTACCTACCAAGGCAGAGCGAGTAAGATGTTTTGTCTGAGGATTGAGTATTCCACTTCAGTTGTCCACGTTGTAGTTGGTGGCTTCGGTAGCTTCTTTTGAAATTGTGGCAGAGCATGCCAGGATGGTGGAGTTCGTGAGATGTGATTTGTCTAGCTATGAGCCCGATAAGAGGGCTAGCCGATTCAGTCAATATAGTGGTTCTACTTCCTATGGTTATATGTATCAGGGGAGATACTAGTAGTTGAAGCCCAATCGACCAGTCCCGGTAGCTCTACAGATTTCTGATGGTTACAGTGGGGGACAATTATCCACGGGTTCTCAGTCTAGATATTCTGACTATGGTGGTTCAGGTTCTTCTATCTTTATTCATCAGCCTTCAGCAACCAGGACATGTTTTTAGTGTGGAGAGGTTGGGCATTTCAACAAAGATTGCCCCAGACTTATATCAAGTGCATCACATACACCCAGGACTCCAACACAACCAACTAGAGGTGGTGGTCAGGTTAGCCGAGGGGGATTAGTGTCGAATATGATGGCCATTAATATGGTCATGGAGGATCCCATCCTAGGGGAGAGAGAGCTCGTTCGGGCTGAGGTTGCTAGCAGGTTACTTAGTCTGAGGTATGATGCACCTATTTCTATGCATTCCCTGGTAGGGTCGAAGCTGAGACATCTGACGCAGTCATCACAGGTATCATGTCAGTCGATCATCGGTTTGCTACTGTATTATTTGATCCAGGGTCTACATCTCCTACGTGTCTGCCTACTTTTTTACTAAATTGGAGATATGGTGTGATATGCTTGATATTCATATTCGTGTGTCTACACCAGTTGGTGATTCTGTGACTGTTGATAGAGTATATTGCATGTGTGTAGTTACTTTCATAGGGTACAACACTTGGGTAGATTTGGTTATCTTATATAGTATGGATTTCGATGTTATCTTAGGTATGGAGTGGTTATTACCATATCATGCGATTCTAGATTGTTATTCCAAGACGGTCACACTAGTTATGCCTGTTCTTCTGAGGTTAGAGTGGAGAGGTGCTCCCATCCCTGCTCCTAGGAAGGTTATCTCTTATATTTAGGCTAGGAAGTTAGTGGACCGGGGTTGTTTGGCTTATATTGCTCATATTCGGGATATGAGTGCAGAGACACCTTTTCTTGATTCTATTTTGGTAGTTAGTGAGTTTGCAGAGGTCTTTCCTTCAGATTTACCGGGTATTGCACCAGACAGAGACATTGACTTCTATATCGATCTAGAGCTGGGTACTTGACCCATATCTATTCCTCCATACCGTATGGCTCCAGCAAAGTTGAGAGAGTTGAAGGAGCAACTTCAGGATTTGTTGAGTAAGGGCTCAATTTGACCAAGTGTATCTCTATAGGGTGCTCTTGTCTTGTTCGTGAAGAAGAAAGATGGCACTATGCATATGTGCATTGATTATATACAGTTGAAAAAGGTCGCTATCAGAAACAAGTATCCGATCCCGCATATTAATGACATGTTCGACCAGCTTTAGGGTGTTTCTATGTTTTCAAAGATTGATTTAAGGTCCAAGTATCATCAGATGAAGATCCGAGTCGAGGATGTTCCCAAGACGGCTTTTAAAACTCGTTATGGGCATTATGAGTTCTTGGTGATGTCATTTAGGCTTACCAATGTCCCCGCAATGTTCATGGATTTGATTAATGGGATATTCAAGACATACTTGGATTATTTTGTTATTGTGTTTATTTATGATATCCTGATTTATTAGAAGAGTCGGGAGGACCACAAGCATCATCTGAGAGTGGTCCTTGGGATTTTAAAGGAGAAGGAGGTGTATGCTAAGTTCTCAAAGTGTGTGTTTTGGTTGATTTCTGTGGCATTCTTGGGGAACGTGGTGTCCAAAGATGGGATTATGGTTGACCCTAACAAGATAAAGGAAGCCATGGACTGTCCTAGACCGACTTCTGTGATAAAGATTCAGAGTTTGTGGGTCTTGCTAGCTATTACCACTGGTTCGTCAAGGGATTCTTTTATATTGCTTCTCATCTGACGCGTTTCACTCATAAGGAGGTTACTTTCCAGTGGTCTGACGAGTGTGAGTAGAGCTTCAAAAAGCTCAAGACTTTATTGACCGCAACCCAGATTTTATCCCTCTCGGTGGAGGGGAAGGACTTTACTGTGTACTGCGATGCTTCTAGGATTGGTTTGGGTTGTGTGTTGATGTAGAAGGGTAAGGTCATTGCTTATGTATCGAGCCAGTTGAAGGTGCACGAGAAAAATTACCCTGTTCATGATTTAGAGTTGGTTGTCGTTGTGTTTGCATTGAAGATTTGGAGGCATTATCTTTATGGTGTTCATTGTGAGGTGTCTACCGACTATCACACCCAACCTTGGGGAGGCATTATCTTTGTGATGATTAGGAGTGGAGGCATTATCTTTGTGATGTTTGGGAGTAGTTCGCCTACAAAGTGGGATTATGTAGGTGCCACCACGATTCCTGAAAAAGGGGTCGTGACAAAGTTGGTATTAGAGTCCTAGGTTAAACAGTCTTAAGTACGGGACTGGCCTAGACCGACTTTTATGACAAAGATTCAGAGTTTCGTGGGTCTTGCTAGCTATTACCGTAGGTTCGTCAAGGGTTTCTCTTATATTGCTTCTCATCTGACGCGTTTGACTGAGAAGGAGGTTACTTTCCAGTGGTCTAACGAGTGTGAGTAGAGCTTTCAAAAGCTCAAGACTTTATTGACCACAACCCCGATTTTATCCCTCCTGGTGGAGGGGAAGGACTTTACTATGTATTGTGATGCTTCTAGGATTGGTTTGGATTGTGTGCTAATGCAGGAAGGTAAGGTCATTTTTTATGCATTGAGGCAGTTGAAGGTGCAGAAGAAAAATTACCCTATTCATGATTTGGAGTTGGTTGTCGTTGTGTTTGCATTGAAGATTTGGAGGCATTATCTTTATGGTGTTCATTGTGAGGTGTGTACCGACTGTCACACCCAACCTTAGGGGGTGTGGCCAGCACCCGATGACCTAAGGACCAAGCATACCGATCCCGATACCTGTGATATACATAATAACTCATAGGTCGACTAGGCCTCTGACATATACTCCACTAAATGAGGACATAACAACCTACACTCAGAAAGGCCCAACACATACATATATATATATAACAAAGTGGACAAGGCTAACATAAGCCCACTGACTCTACTGGGGAGGCTAACAAGGCCACACACGACTATCACATAAAGAAAACTGTCTAGAAGCCTTTAAAGAGTACTATGGCAACATTTGGTCTGGACAGTGCCCCGCCATACACAACTATATACGTTTGTACATCTGTCATACCTATTAGCTCACTACAAAGCTTCGGAGGAAAGGAGCATGACAACCTTCAGTTGGGTCGAGTATTATTATGAGGAAGGCATCTGCAGCCCTATCTGCACCTGCGACATAAAACACAATGTCTCTAGAAAAGGGACATCAGTACGAAATAATATACTGAGCATGTAAAACATGAATAACAATATGAATCTGCAAACTGTGAAGAAAAGCATATGACCAATGTGAAGCGAATGACTGTAAGGGAAAGCATAAGCAACCTGGGGGCCACACAGGGCAGAAAACAAAATTCTAAACTTAATACAACATGTATGGCTAGGATTTTACTGTATAAATGTCCTCATCTTATAGTGCGATGTATAATATGTCATTAATCTTAGGTGCATGTATGAATATGTAATGCAATATGCACCCTCGTTCATGTGTGTGTTGTTGACCGCGCAACCCAATCCATCATACGTATTTGTTGCAGAATGTGCAGCTCAGTCCTCTATAAGTATATGTTGCATAACATGCAATCCGATCCTCTATATGTATATGTTGTGGAACGTGCAACCCGATCCTCTATAAGGATATTTTACGGAATGTGCAACCCAATCCTCTATATGAATCTATTGTAGAATGTGAAACTCGACATCCTTAAACACTTTGGGTTCTTAGACTTCATTACAAGGGATGCTTGTGTAATTCAATCCCACGGTTCAATCAAGAAAATACAATTCCATAGAAATTCATCTATGTGTTCTTTGATAATTTTAGAATATATGATTCCTTAGGCTTTTCTTATATGAAAATTCTTATGTGATTCAATCTCAATCCTTCAAACCTTACTTTCCTTTCCTTAATCCATAATATACACAATCAATTCCATCATCGCATTCAACTCATACTTAGGGTAAAACAGCTCAACAGATCATATTACGAAAATTTCACAATTTTGCAAAGTTTTGATCATGAAAACGTTTTCATAACTTCCTCCAAATCGACAACTAAGCAAATCATAAGTAGAGATGGGTAAAACATACCTTTATATATCAAATCCTTCTCAAAACAGTAGGTAATTTTATTCCCAATGGTTCTCCAAACCCAACCTAATACGGAGAATAATATTATTATGTTAATTACGGGCTTTATCATATTATCCTTGCGTAATAGGCTTTGATTTCAACTTGGGATGTTGGGGTCTATTAGAGAGGGTCTGGAGAGAGTATTAGGGCTGGGATTTGGGGAAAATGGGTTGAAATTCAAGAATTATCAATTTAAACCCATAACAGATATGCACCGCCGTAATTTGACGGTACACTCGATGGACCGTTGACCGTCAAACTTCCAACGATCCATCATTCTTCCCGTGAAACTGCCAAGAAGGTTGACGACTCACCTTGGGAAATTTGACGGTTCGTCAACTACACCGTCAAACTTCCTAGATTCCTATTTTCGTCAAAGCTTACTTTCTTTAATCCATTTAACTCCCGGACACTCCAGTACTTCCATAACCAAGATGTAAACCTTCCTTATTCTTTAGTAAGGTCATAACTTTTCCCAGGACTTCGATATCCATTAACATCATGGCGGAACATAAAACTGCAGGTGTAACATCTCCCCCCCCCCCTTAGGAACATTCGTCTGTGAATGTTGGAAATATTCTAACTCTCTAGTTTCTCAGAAACTTTGGCAGAGTTTTCTTTGTAAACGGGACTATCCAAAACGTGTCAAACAACCCAAACATATGTCCAATGACACACAAGGCAACATAATATCAAGATAACATGCATCGATTTCACACGACCGCTTATACTTATAAAAATCAAAGAGAGTTTAGCCATGACATACATTAATATCTTTTTGCTGACTTGCACGCTACATTCGCTACGTTTGCTTCTGAATCCTTGATTACATAGGGTACACGGTTCACTTGATAAATCAAATGAAATATAGGAATTTTATCGCATGAATACTAGCATAATGGTAGAATCTGAATTATTCGAGTTGGGTGATTCTTAAGTTCCGTGACCATTCTGAAGGAGTTCGTTTTGAACCATAAGTTATACTAACCCTATTATTTAACTGGGCTACATTATGTTTCACTGCTGGTACATCCTCGAGTTTTCTCATATAGTCATGCTGTGTTTTTTCATTATTGGCTGGCTGCTGGACTTTGTCTAAGCTGTTGTGTTCTGACATCTGGACCACATCTTTCTTCCCTGGATTATAAGGTCCATCTTAGAAGAGAGTTCAGATTGCAGAGTTCATAGGCACGAAGCGTAAGATGATGATGAAGGGTTATGGTACGATAATCGCCAAGGTCGAGAACGTGGTAATAGTAGGATTGTCGAAATCCACGCACTTATTTCTCTGTTCTTCTTCTTACTTTCTTGATAATATCCTTATATATTACCTGAGTTTAAACGGTTCACTGGCCTTAAGAAATTCTTTTGTCTGGTATTGTCTTTTCCATTTCCATTTGAAACAAATTCTAACTAAGTGTCTCTGGTTGAGACTACACTCTGTTTGCGGCTACTTCCTTTCTTAACTGAATTCGATATCATGATCTTGATTACGTTTAGATAGAATATTCTTTCCTCATCGAGTTGAATTCTGATTTTTACACCAAATCCCTTAGTTCATTTCCTTGCTAGTCCAAGTAGTCTCTCGTAATTTCTTTCCTCGAGTCTGATATCGTTACTTCGGATTCCATTCCATTTTTTGTAGTTTTAAGAAGAGTTCTACTCTCTCGGCATGTGTAGCTCCGTGTTTATTGCCTTGGTAATATATAACTTTAGTAGTCATCAATCCTTGTTCTGGAATCTTTCCAAGTTTCACACATTCTTTCTCTACCCATGTCTGGTAGCTTAAATTGAGTTCCCTATTGGTCGCCTTAGGATGAGGCGAGGAAATCCTGGCTATTCAGAGCTTCTTTCAACTGGTTTTTCCATTAGATTTCTTGCCATAACGAGCGACTATATATTGTCTTGTAGTAGCCTTCAAGATTAGCTTTCGGTTAGTTTTAATTGTATAGATAGACTCGGTTGTTGTGGTACAGTCCGACGAGGCAACTAGGTGCAAATATTCCAAACCAAAATAGTTTTCAACGATAATGTGATAGTCCATAATGATCTTTGGGATTACTTAATAGTCCTTATGTGATAATTCAATCTCAAGGGCAATTCTTCTTGACTATCGTTAATCAATATTCTTAATACTCAGATCCTAATAAAGCTTCTATTATTACCTTTACTTCGCGTCACAATACTTGTTAATGGGCTTTAGACGGAGTGCTTTGCCTTGTCACTTCTCATCATTCTAGTATAAGGAAGAATTCCTTTACTTATAGATTTAAGAGAGGTATCATCAGACTTCTATTATAGCTGGCTACTTGTTACTTTTTTTTGGGCGGTTCCTTCTAGTAATTCCATTAATGGCTCTCATTTTAATAGTACACAACTCTATGGTCCATTATCGTCCTGCTCATTACCTGGGGACTACTTACCTATCATAACGTTTCAAATTTGCATACTTCCTTGGCAAGGTTGTATATTCCCACGATAGGTTCAACCTTCCCTGGTTGTACTCAATATCCATTTGAGTATATTTTCTCGATCGGCATCGTTACCTAATTAATTTCTTTACCTTCCATTTTCCATTTAAATACTGAAAATAAGACATTCTTTCCTGTCCATAGTTGTTTCTTCTTTTGTCGACCTTATTCCTTGAGGGTCTGCCATCTCTTACGGCTCTGAACTTGTAATTTTTTTCATTATTAGCATTCCCTTCATACTAAGAGCGTATACTTACTTCTTATAACTCTGAAGTTCTTATGTGTTATTCACAATCCTTTATTGATTAGGTATTTCTTGCACTTATTCTCTTGAAGTGAACCTTGATGTGCTCTTGTTACCTCCTAGTATTATTCAGGATAGGAGTCATCCCCTCACATTTTTCACTGAAAACTTTACTTTTACAAGGCATTGATCCACTGGTTTTCCTTCTTCTCTATCATACTACAATCAACACTGTCATTTTTGTTCCTCGAGTTGACTTCCGTTGTACTGATGTCCTTAACTTTGTGATCACGATATTACTCTCCTTGTGAAGTCTTTAGTTCATTCGGCAGTCAAAAATTTTTGCCATCACCTATTCGTTCATCTCTTGCTTCCTCATTCTTATCCTTCAGCTCTTTTTCTTATTATTTGTTTTGGACCATTCTTTACTACCTCATCATATACTCTAGTCGGGCTTCGCTCATCCTTACTGTTACTCATATATCCTTAGATATTTTATCGACATTCGCGGTAGGACTAAGTTTTAACATGTTCAAATTTGGATCGTGACTGGACTTGATATTTATCATTGATTCGAGCTTTCTCCCCTAAATGGGTATTAAAATCCTTCTCTATCCATCGTTCATTTAATTAATTTGGGTATTACTGATTGGGATTCCTTCAAGGATTCCTCATCTTAGCATACGTCTGGCATCGTCATTTATGGGCGTCATAATCTATATCCTTGGATCTGGAAGCTTAGATACCACCTCTTTACTTATATGCCTATCTTTCACTGGTACTCTTGTTGCTTAGAGGTCTCATTCCAGTTTCTTTATCGATTTTCTTGCCATTACCAACTCCCCGTCGATCCTCTTGTGAAATGTATTTCCTTAACTTTGTTAAGTTATCATAATGCTTCTTTATTGAGTTTACCAGACATTCATTTATCATTTGTCACTGCATCTCTATTAATCATATCCTCATTGCTAATTATTTCCACTTAATGTCGAGAACTCTGCCGCTTGTCTTCGGTGAAAAAGGTATATCACTTGCCTTTAATTGAAAAATCCTATTCCTTTCAATAGTTACTCCTGAATAGTTTAATCCTTATGAAGAGATTTGAGATTACTAATCAACGTAAAATTTCCCCAATCCCTTTTTCTTCCTTTCACTGTTTTCTAAACAAAACTTTAGGTAACTCATTCTCAAAATTCATTTTCCTTATAACTCTTTTAGAGTCCCCCTTAGTTCTTTGGACTCGTGAACCCCCTTACTCGGGTCATGATTATATATCTTCGGCGTCCCTATACTACTCATACTTTAGAGTCTAAGAGTGTTGGATACGTCCGTAGTCAATAAATGGTTGATCCTAAATCATCATCGTACTTAGATCCTTGAACATAATAGAAATTTCAATTACCACCTTCAAATCCTAATATCAATTTATGGTTCATATACATCTTGTATGACACAATCCTTATATCACTAATAACTAACCGCTCACAGACATAAACACGACTATTTTTAATAAAATTATCAACATACTTGATTGCTTGCATAACTTAAAAGTAATATCGGAATCAGCTATCCTCCCTGACTCAACCTCGGGCATTCATACACTTTGTGGCTTTTGCTTCCGCATTAGTAACATTCTTCTTGATCACGTGGGCACTGTCCATAATTTACCTTTCCACATTAATGGCATAACGACTGAAATCTCTCAGGACACTCCCTGGTCCTATGGCCTAAAACCCAACATTCAAAATATAACTCAATGTCGGATAAACATATTCCATCATGTCTTTCTCCATATTGCTAACATTGCTACCTACTACTTCCAACATCCTTCGGTGTTCACCTGACTTCCACCCGGGAACTTCGGTCTGACGTTTCTCATTTTATAAGTTCTTCGATGCCTGCATCCATCATAAACCTTCTGGTTTGCTTACTGATTACTTTTTCCTCACTTTTACTCGTTACGAGTGAGCCTTGGTTAACTGATGTCCATGATAATGGGCTTCTGAGTCTCTATAAAGGTCTATCCTATGAGGGTATCTGAACATGACCCTGCTCTAGAAAGATAATTGAATGTATTATTGCATACACAGGACAACTCACACCCAACCTAAATAGGAACGACCACTGTGCCGATAGCCTCTGTATTGTACGGGCTTTTCTATAATTTGGCACTATCACTGGAATCAGTGGAACTCGGAAGGGTGATTCCTCTGACATCTTAGATGGGTCCTATTCCATAGATAAATCCTCTGACCCATCTTTCTCTATAGACAGTTCATCGTCCATGGATGAGTCTTCTTCTATTGAATAACTTACATTTCTATCTGGTGTTCTTATGTTCCTCGGATTCATACTGGCGGGTGGTTGTCGTCTAGTACCTTCTCCTGTATTCCTAACTCATTTCCTTCTTTCAGAACATCCCCTAGATCACGGCATTACTAAAAACGAAAGGCCAAGAGGAGAAGATATGGATTTAGTGACTTATGACTTTGCTTCTATCGCACGATCTAGATTTTCAAGAAAGGTAACATCTTAAATGCCCTGTAGCCTCTTGTTTATAAGTGTGGCGTGCAACATACCCTTAAGCAAACTCTACTAGATATAACTTGTAGACATCCCTAGGACAGACCTGATCTAATACTACTTTGTCACACCTCAACCTTGGGGGTGTAGCTGACACCCATGCCCTAAGGCCCGAGCGTACAGATCCTGATACCTGTGATATACATAATAACTCATAGGCGACTAGGCCTCTGACATATACTCTACTGAATTGGGACATAACCACATGCACTCATAAAGACCCAAACCATACATATATATAAATATATAACAAGGCCGACAAGGCCAACATAAGCAAACTGACTCTACTGGGTAGACTGACAAGGACACACACTACTATCAGATACAACACACCTGTCTACAAGCCTATAAAGAGTACTATGACAACATCTGGTCAGAACATGGCCCTGCTATACCCAACTATATATGTATGTACATTTGTCATACCTATCAACTCACTACACAACTCCAAAGGAAAGGAGCGTGACAACCTTCAGCTGGGTCGAGTACTACTGTGAAGAAGGCATCTACATCTCTATCTGCACCTGCAGCATGAAACGCAGTGTCCCTGAAAAAGAGACATCAGTATTAAATAATGTACTGAGTATATAAATCATGAATAACAATATGAATCTACAAAACTATAAAGAAAAGCATATGAGCAATGTGAAGTGAATGATTGTAAGGGAAACCATAAGCAACCTGGGGGGCCACATGAGGCAAAAAACAAAATTCTGAAACTTAATACATCCAGTATGGCTAGGCTTTTACCGTATAACTGTATTTGTATTACAGTGCGAGGTATAACATGTCATTAATCTTAGGTGTATGTATGAATATGCACCCTAGTTCATGTGTGTGTTGCGAACCACGCTACCCGATCCATCATACGTATATATTGCAGAACGTGCAACCCGGTCCTCTATAAGGATATGTTGTAGAACGTGCAACCCGATCCTCTATATGAATATGTTGCGGAATGTGCAACCCGATACTCTATAAGGATATGTTGCAGAATGTGCAACCCGATCCTCTATATGAATATATTGCGAAACATGCAACCCAATCCTTTATAAGGATATGTTGTGGAACGTGCAACCCAATTCTCTATATGTATCCTCGTGATTGTATGCATGATATCAGCTGCTAACGAACAATATATCAACACCAAAGGGGGCTCGGGCGTGTAGACGATAGATTGTGACAACCATGGCCCTTTGGTCTCGTTTGGAACTTATAGATCTTTAGACTTTAACTTGACGTGACTCTTGGTCAACTCGACGGTTCATTTTTAAAAATGCATCTTCTTGAAGACTTAGGATAAGTTCAGTAACCAACGACATGGATCATAAGAATATGAACAAGTAGTAAATATTTCTCAATAAGAGGTTGTTGATAGATAATAGAGTGGAACTCTCACATTCCTTTTTAAAAATGATAACTTTCTGGATTCATCATTTTGAAAGAAAGGGATAGACATACATACATGGTTCTTGTCGCTACACTCGTTTTACAAGTCTTCGCTCCTCTTACGGGAGATCAACTATACCATATAAGGAAGTAATATCAATATCGAATCTAAATTCCATAAAAACTTTGCTTAATTATCTTATAGACATCCTTAAACACTTCGGGTTCTTAGACTTCTTTACAAGGGATGCTTATGTAATTTAATCCCACGGTTCAATGAAGAAAATACAATTTCCATAGAAATTCATCTAGGTGTTCTTTGACAATTTTAGCATATATGATTCCTTAGGCTTTTCTTATACGAAAATTCGTATGCGATTCAATCTCACAATCCTTCAAACCATACTTTCCTTAATCCACAATATACAAAATCAATTCCATCATCCCATTCAACTCATACTTAGGGTAAAACAGCCCAATAATTCATATTACGAAAATTTCACAATTTTACGAAGTTTTGATCATGAAAACTTTTTCATAACACTCCAAATCGACAACCAATAAAATCATAATTAGAGATGGGTAAATCATAACATTACGTATCAAATCCTTCTCAAAACACTAGGCAATTTTATTCCCAAGGGTTATCCAACCCAACCTGATAAGGAGAAGAGTATTACTATATTAATTATGGGCTTTATCACGTTATCCTTGCGTAATAGGCTTCAGTTTTGACTTGGGATATTGGGGTCTTTTAGAGAGGATCTGGAGAGAGTATTAGGGGTTAGGGGAAATGGACTGAAATTCGGGAATTCTCAATTTAAACCTGTAACAGATCTGCACTGTCGTAATTTGACGGTACACTCGACGGACCATCAAACTTCCAATGGTCCATCATTCTTCCCTTCAAACTCCAGGAAGGTTGACGGCTCACCTTGGGCAATTTTACGATCCATCAACTACACCGTCAGACTACCCAGATTCCTATTTTTATCGAAATATACTTTTTTCGATCCATTTAACTCCCGAACACTCTGGTACCTCCATAACCAAGTTGTAAACCTATGTTATTCTTTTGTAAGGTCATACTTTTTCCACGGACTTTGGTATATATTAATGTCATGGAGAAACACGAAATTATGGGGTGTATCACCGACTACCGCAGTCTTCAGCATGTATTTAATCAGAGGGACTTGAATTCTAGGCAGCTTCGGTGGATGGAGTTATTGAAGGATTATGACATAACCATTCTATATCATCCGAGCAAGGCCAATATGGTGGCAGATGCTTTGAGCCGAAAGGTAGTTAGTTTAGCTTATTTGGTTGTTTCCAAGCATTTTTTGGCATTGGAGGTCCATTATCTAGCCAACCATTTTATGAGACTCATTTTTCAAATCCGGGTAGTATTCTGGCTTATGTGAAGGTGAGGTCATCGCTTTTGGATCAAATTCGGGCACACCAGTATGATGATGTAGGGTTGTGTAAGATAAGGTGAGGAGTGGTGAGGCCAAGGAGGCCATGATTGATAGTGAGGGTGTTCTGAAGAACAAGGGTAGAGTGTGTGTGCCTCGTGTGGGAGATTTGAGTAGATTGATTATGGAAGAGGCCTAGAACTCTAGGTATTCAATTCATCCAGGTGTTTTTAAGATGTATCATGATTTCAGGCAGCACTATTGGTAGGGTAGGATGAAGAGAGACATTGCCAGCAGGTCAAGTATGAGCACTATCATCCTGGTGGTGTGTCTCAGAGGATGTCCATTCCTAAGTGGAAGTGGGATAGGATCGTTATGGACTTTGTTATGGTATTGCCTAAGATATTGGGAAAGTTTGATGTTATCTATGTGATTATTAACAAACTGACCAAGTCTGTGAACAGCTGCAACCTGTCAGTCGGAATTAAGTCATTCTGGCACTAGGAGTGGCAACTGTAACCTTTCGGCAGAAATTATGTCACTCAGACTTTTGAATAACGACTGCAACCTTTTGGCCAGAATTACCTCATTCTGACACATGGAGTGGCAACTGCAACCTTTCGGCTGAAATTATGTCACTTGGACTTTTTAACAATGAATGCAACCTTTCGGTGATAATTACATAATTCTAACACTTGGAGTGGTGACTACAACTTTTCGGCTGGAATTATGTCACTCGGACATTTGAATAACGACAGCAACCTTTCAATCGGAATTATGTCATTCTAACACTTGAAGTGGTGACTGCAACATTTCGGCCAGAATTACATCACTTGGACTTTTGAATAACGACTGTAATCTTTTGTCCGGAATTTCATCATTCTGACACTTACAGTGGCGACCGTAACCTTTCAGCCGGAATTATGTCACTCATACTTTTGAATAACAACAGCAATCTTTTGGCAGGAATTATGTCATTCAGACACCTGTAGTGGCGACTGCAACCTTTCGGCTGAAATTACGTCTCTTAGAATTTTAAATAACGACTGCAACATTTCGGCAAAAATTACGTCATTCTGACACCTAGAGTGGCGATTGTAACTTTATGGATGAAATTATGTCACTCGGACTTTTGAATAATGACTACAACCTTTTGGGCGAAATTATGTTATTCTAACTCTAGACTCTCATGGTTAGGTTGTACCTTTACCTTATGCCTTTTTATGGCATTTTCTTCTAGTTGCAGCTCTCATGTCCAATGTTGTGTTTTTGCTTTATTGGTGGCTCTCAGGGTCTGTCAGTTGTCTTCCGATATCGGAATGGCTTTCTATTGTACCTATTTCATTCACGAACAAATAACTTAGTAGAAAAACTCATCATCTTCTCGACGACATTTTGGTGACCTGCAATCACAAAAAGATTTCTTAGTTTTCTATGTTATCGATCCGTGTTGCTGACTCCTGTTGTATTGTTTCCTTATTTTCAGATATCGATCCCTCTTTCGACCTCGGCGTAATGAGAGAAATGTTTTGAAATAGAAATTGTTTGAAAATATCTTGAAAATAGAGTTTCTCTAAAATGTTTTATATGTTTTAAAATATCGTTAACTCATGTCATGACATATTCATTTGAGTGAGGTTCTTCGACCATCTTCGGTGCTCTACTTTTATTCTTTAACTATCCTCGATGACATTTTTGAGACACCCTGTAAAATTTGCCTAGTTGCATATTTGAATCAGTCGACTCTTGTGCCGAGCTGCATTTGAAGGAAATGTTTTAGTCCCTCTAAAAATATTTACACCAATTTATGAGCTTGGACTGACTGATCCTTTGAGCTGGATTGTTGATGGAATTTTTGAGATCTTCTCAAAAATTCTGACCCAGTTTATACTGTGTGAGGCGATTCTTTGAATTTTTAATGTCTTTGTGGTTTTCTATGGGTTTATTCAACTGTTTTGTTTGGTACGACCGAGCTCGAAGAGCGCCTACATAGCCCATCTCAGGAATCAGGTCAAAATGTAGTTCCGAATAAAGTTGGTTGGTTTTTTTGTAATAATGCGACCAAGCTCGAAGGGCGCCTACATATCCCTCTTTAGAAATTAGGTCCTCGCATAGTTCAAATTACAAAGAATGATGGATTCGGGTAATATTGTGGTCGAGTCCGTAAATGGACGCCTATGTATCTTTTTTTAAGAATCAGGTCCTCACGTAGTTTGTTACAAGGAATGATTTTGTTTTCTAATGCAATTACAAGCAAAAAGTCTGATTACATGCAAAATAAAAGTGTTATTACAAGTAAAAGATGATTACAAGCTTGAGAAGCATGTCTTCACGCATAGTACCGCTTGATTGCGTCCGAGTTGATTGTTTTGGGCCACTCTTGGTTGTCCATTTCTGCGAGGATGATAGTCTTTCCTTATAGTACCTTGTGCACTATGTAGGGCCCTTGTCAGTTGGGTGCGAACTTTCCCTTATATTCATCCTGGTGTGGAAACACGCACTTGAGCACAAGTTGTCCTACTTGAAAGATTTGTGCCCTTACCCGTTTGTTGAAGGTGCATGCCATTCTCTGTTGATAGAGTTGACCATAACATATAATAATCATCTTTTTCTCATCGACTTGAGCTAGTTGCTCAAATCTTTTCCGAATCCACTATGCATTGTCCAGTTCTACTTCTTGTATGATTCTGAATGACGGTATCTCTACCTCAGCTGGTATCGCTGCTTCAGTGCCATAAACAAGCAAGTATGGGGTTGCTCCGGTTGAGGTATGAGTGGTTGTTCAGTATCCTAGTAACGCTTAGATAGCTGTTCATGCCAACACCTATAATTATCGGTCATTTTTTAAGATTCTTTTGATGTTCTTATTTGCTGCCTCTACGGCTATGTTCATCTATGGCTTATATGCGGTCTAATTCCAATGAGTGATATGGAATTGTTCATAGATGTCTTTCATTAGATGGCTATTTAAATTCACTCCATTGTCTATTATGATCGACTATGAAATGCCAAATTATCATATGAAGTTGTTGCGCACGAAGTCGGCTACCACTTTCTTTGTTACCGACTTATGAGAGATAGCTTCAACTCACTTTGTGAAGTAGTCTATGGAGACTAGGATGGAGAGATGTCCATTAAATCAGGCTAGCTCTATGAGACCAATGACGTCCATGCCCTAGGCTACAAATGATCAGGGCAATCTCATGATATTATGCTCATTCGGTGGGACCTTGATCAGATCTACGTGAATTTGGCATTGATGACATTTTTGCATGAACCGGCTACAATCAGTTTCCATTGTCATCTAATAGTAACCTACTCTCAAGATTTTCTTGTCCAAGAAGAACATGTTCATGTGAGGTGCGCCAGTTGTGGTGTGTACTTCTTCTAACAGCTTTGTGGACTCTGTGGCATCGACATATCTGAGTAGCCCTAGATCGGGCGTCCTACTGTAGAGCACTCACTTGTTCAGGAATACACCATTAGACATTCTTCTGATTGTCTTCTTTTGATTGGTTGTTGTATTCTCGGGATACTCTCTCTTTTCTAGATATGTGTTTGGTTTGCCATCGGGTTCCGCTTCCACATGAGAATAGTAGGCATGTTCTTCCCTAATGTTGATCTCCAATTGGTCAATGTGACTGCTTTTAGGGTGCTGAATCATGGATGATGTGGTTGCAAGACCATCGGAAAACTCATTATGGCCTTTTGACGTGTGTCGTAGTTTGATCTTTTTGAATCTGTTGCACAATCTTTGTTCCAGGTTGACATATGGCAAGATCTTCTCGTTCTTGGTGGCCCATTCTCCTCGGACCTGGTGAATTAGCAAGCTTGAGTCTCCGATTACCAAAAGTTCTTATATATTCATGTTGATGTCCATGCAAAGACCTAGGATGCAGGCTTCGTACTCTGCCACGTTATTTGTGCATTGGAAGTTGAGTTTGGCTGCCATTGGGTAATATTGACCTATTTCTGAAACCAAAACCGCTCTAATTCTCGAGCTTTTGTAATTGATTGCACCGTCGAAGAACATTCTCCATCATGAGTATGCTTCGACTATTTCTTATTTGATTGCCATTACTTCCCCGTCCAGGAAATACGTCCTTAATGGTTCTAACTCTTCATCGACCGGGTTTTCTGCTAGTAAATCAACCAACGACTGTCCGTTGATAACTTTTTGGACCATGTATTTGATGTAAAACTCACTCAAAAGCATTTTTCATTTGGCCAATTTCCCTATAAGCATTGGCTGCCGAATGATGTACTTTAAGGGATCCATCTTGGATATCAGGTGAGTAGTGTACACTGATATGTAATGTCTCAGCTTTTGCGCTATTCATGTCTTCGCACAACATGTCTTTTCCACTAGAGTATACCTTGACTCACAGGCGGTGAACTTCTTGTTGAGGTAGTAAATTGCTCATTCTTACTTTTCCATTTTGTCGTGTTAAGCCAATATGCATCCAAATGCATTATTTGATACTGACAAGTACAACAACAGTGGGTTCCCTAGCTTGGGAGGAACCAAAACTGGTGGATTGGAGAGATATCTCATGATGGTGTCGAAGGCTTTCGGACACTCATCTATCCATTTGGTGGGCGCATCCTTTTTCAGTAGCTTAATGATGGATTTCAAATTACTGTAGATTGCACTATGAAGCGCCCAATGTAATTTAGCCTTCCAGGAAGCTCATTACGTCCTTCTTAGTTACTGGTGGTGGAAGCTTTTAAAAGGCTTTGATTTTTGTATAATCTAGTTCTATGCCCATGTGACTGACTATGAACCCTAGCAATTTTCCAGCAAGCACTCCAAATGCGCATTTAACCGGATTTAATTTCATATTGAACTTGTGGAGTCTGTCGAAGAACATTTGCAAGTGTATGATATGATCGGAGCCTTCTAGCGACTTGATTATGATGTCATCCACGTAGACCTCAATTTCTTTATGCATCATGTCATAGAAGATGGCGGTCATTTCTCTCATGTTAGGTCATTTCTCTCATGTTAATGGCGATGGCGTTCTTGAGATCGAACGACATCACACGATAGTGGTATACTCCCAATGGAGTAATGAATGTCATTTTCTGAGCATCTTCTTCGCTCATCAAAATCTGATGGTAACCGGCGAAGCAATAAACAAATGATTGTAATTCATGCTTTGCACAATTATCTATGAGTATGTGGATGTTTGGAAGAGGGAAATTATCATTGGGACTAGCTCGGTTGAGATGTCGGTAGTCCACACAGATTTTGATTTTTCCATCCTTCTTCGACACTTGCACAATGTTGGCCAACCACGTGGGGTATGGAGTTACTTGTATGACCCCTGACTTTATTGGTTTCTCGACATCATCCTTGATTCTTATGCTAAGATCAGTATTAAACTGTCAAAATTTCTATTTAACTGGGGTGAATCCCTCGTCGATAGGCAGCTTGTGAGATACAATTTATGTGCTCAACCCAAGCATATCCGTGTATGACCACGCAAATATATCGACGTATTCTCTCAATAGATTTATTAATTCTTCTTTTCTATGTGGGTCCAAATGTGCGCTTATTCTGGTTTTCTTAATTGTTTCCTCATCTCTGAGGTTGATTACTTTCGTTTCATCTAAATTAAACATCTTCTTATTTAGATATTGGTCATCCTCGTCCACGAGGTATTCTAGTAATGTTGCCTCTTCAGTATACTCCTCGTATTTTGTGTCACTTGACTCGCTCATCTCACGATATGTTATGACATTATGAGTTGTTTTAATGTTATTACTGAAAAACAAGGCAAAGCATCGTTAGTGTATAAAACATATTTTATATATATATATATATATATATATATATATATATATATATATATATATATATATATAATAAAGAGACTATTTTGCAGTAATGAGGCTTTCATTGATTTAAATAAAAGTGCAAACTATGGTCCTGACTCGGATCAATCATCGAGTCATTTCCATTTTTTGAACAATACGTGGAAGAGTAAAGACATAAAGGGTGAAGGCTCGGTCCGCAAGCCGATTTTCACTGATTTTGGAAAAGTTAGGTAGAGGTCCAGTTAGACAACTGCTCATTTGGATCAGCATCGTGGAGTGTAGGTACTTCAAATCATTCCTCTAATATGGCGTCACACTCTTCCTCTTGGAACAGCATCCCCAAACCTTCTTCTAAGTCCCTGCCAATGTGCATGGGCATGCAGATCAAAAATGACTGGTACAAACCCGGGAAAGGCTTTCTCATCTCCTCTTTTTTTCTTTTCAGACTCAGAGGTGTCTAAGGAGCTCGATATGTACCCAAGGCCAAAGCGATACTCATTTTCTGGAAGTGACACTAGCTCTCAAATGCCTTGGAGCTCTCGTCATAAGCCTTTGCCGGGCTCAAACATGTTCTGTAGCATAGTAGCAGCGACCATTTTATAAGCCTGCGACATCAGAATATCTTCAGCGTCCCCTCAGTGGGCAGACCCCATAAGTTCTATCACGTGGAAGCTTGTATCTATCGTGACTTTCTTGATTACTGGTACAGCGTTATCGGGATAGCTGTGAATACCTCCCGCTCCATGGATCACAATCTCGTGGTCCTTCCAGTCAAACTTCATTGATTGGTGAAGGGATGATAGCACAACTTTGACCATATGTATACATGGTCTCCCCAATAAGAGATTGTAGTTGGCATTGATGTCCATGACTTGGAATTCCATGGTGAATTTAGTGGGCCCCATTTGTATGTTGAGGTCAACTTCACCTGCGGGGTCAGGTTGTGCCCCATCAAAATCTCTCACGTTGGTACGACTCTGTCATATCTTTCCAATGTCATAACCCAATTACTTCAATGTTGACACGGGGCATATATTGAGTCTAACCCCATTATCGACAAGTACTCGAGAGATAATCTTGCCTCGGCATTTGATGGTGATGTAGAGGGCTTTGTTATGAGTCGTTTCTTCTCGCGACAATTCATCAGTAGTGAATGAAATCTAGTGCCTTCATTAGGGCCAAATGATGTTGTGTGGAGCTCAAAAGCAGTGACATCACTGAGATTCTGGCTGGTGTTTTCTGTATATGTTCAACAATGAAGTAATCTTTTGGCTGCATCCGGTGCCAAAAGTCCTCAGCTTCCCCATCAGTGATTGGCATTCTTTGATTGTTTTCTCTTTGAGGTGTTTCTTGCCCCACTTCTTTGGGAGCGTAGCATCTCCCTCATTTTGTCATACCTTGAGCCACGGCTGCAAGTTCCTTTTTAGGAGCTAGAATGACCACATATGGCATTTGGATTACGAATGGCTTCATTGGAGCTGGGATCAGTATCTTAAAGATAGGGTTTTCTTGCAGTGTGAGGGAGGCGACCGTGCTCTCCAGGCTTTCAATACCTTCTTAGACCAATGTTCGTCATACCACCTAATCTTTTTCTCTTTTTATCATGTGTATGTGGTTGGCACCATGGTTTTGGAAGGGGATTTGTATGCATATTGGGCGTTGCAGCCTCTAGAATGAGCTCTCGATTGTCAATCAAATCTTACAGCTTGTGTTTTAGATTAATGCAATCTTTTGTTGTATGCACATTCCCCTGGAATGGTAAGCACAAGTATGATCGAGTCGGTAAAACGACTATATGGGTTAGCAAGCTTTGGCGGCACGACTTTGATGAGACTGATGACGCTCAATTTGGCGAACAGCCTGATTCAAGTTTCTGGAAGCAGCATGAATATTCGAGGCATTGTTTCTCAAAGTTCAGACGTGGAATGTCGTATATAGCCGGAGGCGGCTGATTACGGTGATTTTGCAATTTTTAGGCGTCTGATGCGCAGGTGTTGGATATGGTAATTTGGAGATAGGGCTTGGTAGATAGGTATAAGTGTTTAGTAATTTACTGTGGAGCTTGGTAGTTCGGTTGTGCATAATATACAGGCACAGTGTTGTAGGGTGATTTTATGTTGTTGCTTGGAGGAGGAGATTTATATACGCTAAAGGATGACTGTGATCCTTCTCTTCTATGACTCCTCGGGCTGGGGTTATGAGAGACGTTTCTCACGTCCTCTTTCTTCTTCTTCGCGACTCCAATGGAGCTTGCTATGTCAGCTTTATTGACAATGCTGAAAATCTTTCCAGTCTTGAGACCATCTTCTATGGCCTCTCCCATTTTGACTAGATCAGGGAATAGCCTCCCGGCCATAGCCAACATTCAGTCATTATAGTCTAACTCCTAAGATCAGACGAATTTTGAAACTAGCTATTTCACACTCATATGAGTTGTACTCGGGTAGCTTCATCCTGCCACCTACTCGCATACTCGAGGTAGGTTTCTGTTGATTTTTGCTTAATCTTTTCCAAAGAATAGTGATCAGTCATGTTTTCCATGTTGAAGCGGAATCTGTCCATGAAGGCTTTTGCCATTTCTTCCCATGAATCTCAACGGCTGATATCCTACACCGTGAACTATTCAGATGCTTCACCTGTGAGACTTTGGCTGAAGAGCCTCATTAATAGTGCCTCATTTCCTTTAGCGCTGACCAGTTGGTCGCAGCAGGCTCTCAGATGAGCTTTGGGGTTTCCGGTGTCGTTAAAAGGTTTGAATTTGGGCACTTTAAAACCCTCTATAAAGTCTAAATATGGATGCATACACAAGTCGTTATATCTCAATCACATCGCTTTGCGGGAGCCTTTACTAGCTTTTTCGAACAGATCTATTATTTTTTGTTCTATTTCTCTATCTCTTCCGTCCTACTCGGACCTCCATGTTTTTTCTATCTCCTCATAGTGATCCAATTTTGGCGAGGAGTCAATAGGAGTTATTGGGTTATGGAAGGATATAGTGGGGTATGCGGGGCGACTTTTGGAAGTGCCTGCAACTCTGGGGTAGTAGTGTTTTGATGTATGCTAGGATTAGCATAATTTAGTGGCGCCGAAAAGGTGGGCGCGGATTGAGAAGTCCCAGCTATGTGTGTGGCATTTAGTGGACGTGGCATTTGGTAAGAGGCCCCAATGTGGGCGTTTAGGAAATGTTTGGTGATAAGTGATTTTAGAGATGGAAAATATGGTGGAGGCTTTCTTGCCTCAGCAACAGCTACTTCCCTAGCAGCGTTGATTACTTCATTTCTTATGACCTATTCCTGGAGGTCAGCGATTTTCTTTAGTAGCATAGTGATCACGTCCTTGGACTATGAGGTGTTCTAGAGGTCTTGAGGCGCAATGTCCTTAATCATAGCAGTCTTGTTGTGAGTATCTTCATGAGTATCAGTCATGTTTGTCTATTCTTGTTGGTTTAGGGATGTTGTTGCGGATTTAGATCTGGTGAAGTGTGCCAGTGTTTCGCGATGGATAGACTCTTTTCTATAAGAAGGAAAACAACTCAAAAGCAAACTACGTTAGTACGTTAGTCAAAAATCATTATACAAGATATCATACATAAGTTGTACATAATCTCATGTATGCGATCAGAACGCTTGATTGATTTTCCATTCTGGGTGTATTTTGGTCATTTTGGTTTTATGGTTTCGGTTTGAAGGCTTGTGGTTGGTTTTTCGCCATGTCATCATTGAACTAGAAACTGTCCTATAAATAGGGGTATGGGATTATAATTTATATATTATAGGGGTCGAGTCTTATATAGACTGCCTACGTATCCCTCCTCGGGAAATCAGGCCCTTTCGTAGTTTGGATTACATAGAAATTATATCCTAATTTCTTCTAACCGAATCTTAAATTTACCCTGACCAGGACCGATATGGGCTTCCCACGTATCCCTTCTCAGGACATCAGGTCAGACGTGGTTTCATTACAAAAAGTGGGAGGGGGGATATCTTTGATTGAAAGCTAGAAAAGAGGGATGCCTAAGCTACCTAAAAGATGACTTCTCCTCAAAGCCATGGCGGGTCTTCGTCTATACGACCGCATATTTTCCGGTGGCTTTTCTAAAAGCGGCCTTGTATCACGTGCCAATTCTGGCCGGTGTTAACCAAATGCTCCAACTCAAACTTGAAGGCTTCACATTCTTCAATGTCATGTCCGGGAGACCCTAAATGGTACAAGCATATCTTCATCCTCAAAGTGCTTGTGAAGAGTTTCTAGGTGGTCTTAAGAGGTTGAACCTTGTCGGTGCGGCACAAAAGTTAGAAGATGTCTGTGTACGAATCTTCAAAAGCAGTGAAGTCGTAGCGCCAAAGCCGTGTGTCCATGGTAATTCTTTCACTAGGCATAATGGAGTCATAGAGTAGCAATGAGTGAGGTCCCCAGAGGTTGCGGATGACTTTCTCGTTAATCAGTATGATGGCTCTTTTCTTGAAGGCCACACATTCATCATTGTCGTGACCAGGCTGGCTTCTGTAATATATGCACCTTTTATAAGCAAAAAGAGGTACACAAGTCGAGAGGACATGGGGGTTAGTGCGCACCAGTCCGACAGCTTTCATCCCATCATAAACTTCGATGTTTTACACTTCTCTTAGTATGACTCTGAAGTAGGATCCATAAGCTTTGAGGGAAATCGTCCACCACATTACAGATGACCTACGGGAAGGCCCTTATAGCGTCCTGTAGTGATTAGCAGCTTCATTGACGATCGGGATAACTCATTTATGTTCCACGCTTGTTCCCCATATGACATTAGGTCATCCTCAAGTAGGTGCATCATGAGACATAGGCGTCCACCATAGTCCAGACTTCCTCGGGGCGGTTCTGGTATTGGGATTTTCCCTTGGGAGATTTCTTAGTCAGCTTTCCCATAAACTCTAAGATCTCGTCGACCTCTTTCATCTTGGTATTGGCCACGTCAGTTTTATAGTTAACTTCATCCATATTAGCCCTTGCCAACTCAATCTTTGCATCTATTTTGTGAATCTTAACCCAAAGAGAATCATCGGTCTTTTCGTCACTAACCAAGTCGATGGCAGGTGATGTGGCATTTTAATTGTCTGGCGTTTCCATGGCAAATCAACCTTTAAGAGGAGGTTAATTTAGTCAGCTTTGGTATTTTCTTTTGTTTCTCTTTGGGGTTGGAGTCTGGAATGTAATACCAATCAAGAGTTCAAGACAAAACACATGAAAACACATAAGCAGTTTATATCACAGAAGCACATAAACAGTTATAATATTCACGTTTTTATGCCTCGTTATCTAATTATTTAAAGCATTAGTGCGTCAAATGTTGATAAACTATTACCCCATAATCATTTCATTAATCATAATATCTTCCCCGATGAGGATTATAAATCATGAGTGAGAAAGCGGTAAAAATCAGAAGAAATCTCCTCCAGTAGTTGATGACAAAGCTCTGTCAGTCCGAGCTCTCTTGGCCCTTCGAATGGTGGACTGAATCCTGAGGCGGGTAGATACCAGAAATGAACTAACCTATTGACCCTTCTATATGGGGGTTATATGTGCAGCGTCATCCATAGCTTCCTTCATACGAGTATCTAAGTCCTCAAGATACTCGTTAGTGAAGTCTACCCCCTCAGTCAAACTGGCTATGATAGTCTGGTCATACTAGATCATTTTTTGATATCAGGTATCTCAATCATCCGTTTGTCTTTGAATGCAGCGGGCTATGATCTCGGCCTTGGAATCTCAATCCTATTTGGTTTTGTAAAGGTTAGGCTCTGGTGTGAGGGTGCCTTGCAAATGTGCTCTCAGCTAGTCTACATAGTCTTTATAATGACCCGAGCGAAGAGGATTATTGGCTAGGGTGCCTGGATCCTACTTGATTCGGTCGCTCCACTCTCGAACAATGTTGGCAACCCCTATGATCTTGTCGCCATCATAGTCAACCACATACTCCCCTATATTCCCTATTTTGGGGATTACCTGTTCTCTTTCGAACTTTCTTAAAACCCTAAGAGGTATGTATGGTCGGATTCCCTGGATCCCCATAAATAGTAAGAAATGGCATTTTCGGCCTCTCATAGATATGGTCTCATAGTAAAAGTCAGGAAACCTCCACTGGATACTATCCTCTCAGAGCCTAGAAAGGACGAAAGTCCACCCCTCTTTGGATTGGGTCCCGAATTTTGGAGAAGTGACTTTTAGGTCGTCTTCTCTACGCTCGGGGTCTCGGTATGATGGAACCTCGATTTTGTAGAGGTGTTTAATGATCCACCACTAGACTAAGAGGTTACAATATTGGAAGTACCCATACAGGTTTCGGGATTGACCTAAGTCTCGGTAAATGTCGGACAAGATGACTGGGACTAGGTCATAGTATTTGATTCCCCCGCTAGTGATTATTCCATGAAAGATAGCATGAGTGACAAAGATGACCCGGGTATCTATTGCTTGGTAACGTTCTTTGAGAAACACCATGGTTCTTAAGAAACATATGGCAAAGGCTAGGGGTCGAGTAGCTTCCCAAGCGGAAAAGGAGTGGAACTCTACAGAATGCTCTACGTAACTCTGGGTAGACCCAAACCGGGTATGGAGGTCCCTAAAAGATACGATCGGATCGAATATCCAATCGGCGCTGGCTAGGGATAGCATCTTAAGAATCTCACCGGGAGTTGGCTTATGGGGTACTAGAAGGTTGTGGTCGGGTTTCTTTCTCTGCCTCATACAAGTACATATGTTGTCTATGCAGTCTCGGATCTCCTCTAAGGTTGGGGTTATCTCAAAGTCTCCTAATCTAAAGACCATTCTTTCATTATCCTAATACCCAGTAAGGACTTCTAGGAGGTCAGGATTGCCTTTCGTGGTCATAAGAAAGGGAAGGTATCCTAGACAATTCGTTACTTCCTTTTGTTGTGCGGTACTTAGACATGACCACCAAATTTTCAGCATCTCGAGTGCTTCTACAACCATGTCAAATTTCAAATGATGAGGCATCTACAAAACAAAACACGGTTAGTTCCCCCCCCCCCCAAGGAGCAATGGTTCATCACATAAGCCACATAAATTCTTACACGTAGCAAGTAGTTAGATGCATTGCCTTCGGGTCAGAGACTATTAGGACATGAGGGAGTCAGCATGTCAGGTCCAAGTAAGTTTGAGATACCCGAACCAGTCTAAGTAGTATACGCTAATTCAAGGGATGTGGCTTCTCTCTATCCTAGTTGTACTATAGTTGTTTAGCAAATGACTTAGGGACCCGAGCGGACAACCCAGGGTGAACCGTTGTCGACTGTTGGAACGACCGCGTACCAACTCCGTCTTCAATGTGCTCTAAAGAAAAAAATTTGGTTTTTTATTGGAGAGTGACTGCAAAATCCGCATGATCACCTTTGTGCACAGATGCAAGTAGGGGTGAGCACGGGTACAGGGTACCCAGATATCCGACCGGAACCGACACTAACGGGTAGGTTCCGGGTAGATAAATTATAATAACGGGTAGTAAAATTAGGAACCGATCAATGTCGGGTCCGGTTCCGGTTCCGGCAAATAGAGACAGGGTACCCGGACCCGGAACCGATACCCGGAACCTATAAAATATTAAATTTTTTTTTTAACATTTGGACCACTTTTAACTTTCTCCAAAATTATTTGTTGCACGCCTGGACATTGATTTTCCCCACCCCAAAACTCTCTCAATAACAATGGTGTTTTAGCTACACCACCGAGCTTCATCGTCGTCGTTGTTGAAGCTTTCTCTCAGGTACTTTCATTGTTGTCGTCATTGAAGCTTCACCTTTGCCTCTTTCTCTCCTTTGGTTGTGTTCACGTCATTCCTAAAATGCATATGGGTTCATATCTAACTCTTCAATTTCTTTTTAATATCATATGCTTCTGTTCTATTTCAGGCGATACTCATCTTCAATTTGTATTACTTTTTTATTTGAAATGTAAATCTATTTTTAAAATTTGTGTATATTTTTGTAGTTGTGAAAATGAAATTTAGAGATTTACTAGTATAATAAAGCTTTTCTTTTGTATCGAAGAGCTTATGAACACAAAAATAAGTTTAATTCGGATATTTTCAAATTTATTTTGAAATCAACACGTTCAATTAATTGAGTGTCAAATTTGACTTGCAATTTTAGGTTTTGGTATGTAATTAGATTTTCTACAATGAATAAGTTTTCTAAAACTTCTTATAAGGGTACTAAAAACTCCGATTATGTGCTAAAAACTACTTGATGAAATTATTTTAGAACTCTTTTTTATTCTCATAGGCTTAAAAATTGTTGCTTAATTTGTGTTTTTATTTACTGAGGTGCAGGAACCTACCCGGACCCTGCGGGTCAGGGTAGGTTCCGGGTAATGATTGCTACGGGTAGGTTCCGGGTAATGATTGCTACGGGTAGGTTCCGGGTAGTAAATTTAGGAACCGATCTTTTACCGGGTAGGTTCCGGGTAGTAAATTTAGGAACCGATCTTTTACCGGGTAGGGTCCGGGTAGTTAAAAAATGTTAGGGTACCCGGACCCGCTCACCCCTAGATGCAAGTGTGTGTGCATGTCATTTGGCGGAAGATGAATACATAATTGACAGTTATTATTGCAGTATTTAAACACATAAGAAACTTTATATTATTTCAAGAAAAGCATGTTGAATTAGACCCTTATGGTTAGAACCTAGATTTGTCCTCAGTAGAGTCGACATCTGTTACGGTTCCTTTTTTATACGGATTAACGCATAAAGAGCTACTAAAATTTTGGATGGTGCTCTAAATGGATAATGTGTCTTTAGAGTCGCCACCTAATTTATAGGTAAATTAGAAAAACTAGTGTGAAAAAGTTTATTCAAATTCCTTTGAAAAATCCTATCTAAATCAGAGTCGAGGTAAGGATTCTGGTGATCCCCCGAGAAAGATATTATCACTCCAGTATTAAAGATTCGTAGAATACGATTGACCTACGGGTTCTATAGCATGCTTTCAAAATTATTTAGATTGCTTAAGCTTTAAAATCTGCAAAGTAACTTGTCATTTCATGTATTCAAAACTATTTCATTTCGAAACAATGAGTTAAATCTATCACCAAAAATAGTATGCATGAGATATTTATTCGATTTTGCTTCAAACTAAGAACACTCAAATGTGAATTTGAGTAGAACTCCACATTTAGTCCAACTATATTGACTATTTTTTTCACTTGCATCTTTTGTTTTAAAAACACTTCCAAATTTTGAAAATAGTATAATTCCACTTAAAATGACATTCATAGTTTTTTTGGAAAAGAGATAATAAAAATGGTTTTCAACATGCTATATTACCCAAAGTTAACCATGTCTACACTCCAAAACCTTCAACTTTAACTCAAGTACAAAACAAATTTATTTTATCCAAAATCACTTAATCCTATTTGGGCTTAGCCCGGATTCTAAATTAAACAAATTCATTTTTAGTCCAAGTTCAAGTTCAGCCAATTTATACATTTTTCAGTCACTCAGGCCCATAATCTAGGTCCTTCAATATCATTCCAATTCAAATTCTTAATTCAAATCCCAAGTCATATCTTTAAAATCTAACAATCAGATTTGTTACTCGGCACAAAATATTGTTCTCTTTTCCAGTTGAAACGTCCCACAGTTTCATTTTAAACCAAAATAGTCCGTCACTTCAATTTTTCAAATTTACAACAAGGTTTAGGAAATTCACATACTAAGTTCCACTATTTATCAAACTATTTTATTACAAACAAGCAAACAAAATATATATATATATATATATATATATATATATATATATATATATATATATATATATATATATATATATATATATATTGAAATGGAGATTTGAGTATAGGCTGGTGGACCTACCAAAGCCCACCAGTTGGCTACGTCAAAACCACCTTCTTGCAAATATTAGATTCCTTGCATATATTGTACTCGTCAAGAATAACTTTGATTGGGCCTCATCCCAATCGGCTAAGGTTGACACACATATGGACTTGATCTCAGCTGAATGGGCCTAATGCAGCAGATGCAAAGAAGGAAGGGAAAAAGAGAGGCCCAGTTAGACGTACCAATTACAGTAAAACCTCTATAAATTAATACTCTATAAATTAATAAACTCTCTAAAATAATAAAATCTTCCAGTCCCGACTTGGGCCTTCGTAAAAAATCATCAAATTCGATAAGATAATAAGATAATTTTTTAAAAAATCCCTTTATAAATATTAGGTCCCATTAAAACTCTAAATTAATAATTCATAAATATTACAATTATAAATATTATGATAATTTGCTAAAATATGAATCTATTGTTACTTGATTTTTCTTAAAATTTAAATCTAATTGGATTTCATCCCTAACTTTTTTAATTGCAGCCAAGAGTTCCGGTGTCGAGTTCTCTAGCTGCAACAAAAAATTTTGAAGAGTTGTTGTCGCGCTCAAAGCCTCCTTTCTCGTGACTGGTTCCAACGGTATTGAATCATCTTCAGCTTCATCATTAGTAGGATCTTCAAGGGAACGGGACTTGTAGTTAATTGTATACAATGAATTGATATTATACATGAATATATTTAATTAGTTACAAAGAATTGGTTGATGCATGAATATAATCAATGAAACATATATGAATTCATTTATTTTCAATACATATGTATGTACTAAATTTGCTGAATTTAAAAAGTCTCTCTGTTAATTAATAAAATATTAATTTATCGATATATTAATATCTCTCTAAATTAATAAAATTTCATGGTCCCAAGGTTATTAATTTATAGAGGTTTTACTGTACTTATCATTCAATCGACTCATAAAATAAACAAAGTAAACAACCCACAACAAAGAGAATTTAATTCAAGCAATTGGGCTGGGCCCAAATCAAACATTAGCACGGAAGGAAAAGAAGACAAAATGCAAACAGTGGGCCAAAGCCCAACATGTAGTCATGAATAAAGAGAGTGGGAGAGGTCATCAGAAATGGGTCAGGCCCAACAAACATATGACATGATATTGAGTGGTATACAAAATGATATACAATCTATATACTTTTGTATACTAGATATATTCAGTGTATAACCTGTATATCATGATGTATATCAACATGTATTTCAAATGACAAAGCACACTGGGTATAGGCTAAATAGACAAGCATATCATTCCCTATAGCTCAAAAGCAGTAACACTTATCCAATAATGCAAGAACAATAAACTGATGTATGTGCATATGGTTCTATGTCACAGCAGCAAAGAAGATCACTGATCTAGCAGTCCTAAACACTATCGGGGTGGCATACGAACAAGCACAATATTCCATTTTTAAGTGTTCAACAAGATATCTTATGTCCTACCAATTTTGGTGAGAGCACATAATAAAAGGGACCATCCTTTTATTTACTCAAATAAACACAAAATATTACAACCTACCAATCTCAAATCGTAGCACATACAGGTATCTAACAGACTTATCATATTACATACAGGTATCTAACAGACTTATCGTATTAATATGATAAAAAGGGCTCTAAGTTTATCTAGTATGCTTGCTAGACCAGTTATCGAGATCAGTTTCAACCTTCAGCATAATTCAAATAATGCACAAGATACTTCACCATGTTAAAAGATCATCTAGGCACAGAAGAAAAGAATCATGAACCTCCAATAATCCTAAAGCAGACTACTCTAGAACTTGCAGAATTCTCTGAAGGTATATTGAGGTCATTTCTCTGTCACTTGTGTATTTATTTTAACTATAGCAGATGCCCAGGTCAGCATTATAGCCATTTTTAGGATTACTTGAAGGCTGTTGGGGACATGCTAGGATGGGATTAACAATTAAAAACACCTAACAGCTCATGCAATGATTTAGAATTTCCATGTCATTCCTAGATGTGTATCTAACTAAGTGATAAGATGTTATAAGCATGCAATGGCAACATGGGACACTTGAGATGCAAGCAAATTCTTGTGAGGTATCCAACACACAGTTTTGACTATATGAGGACTGAGAGGAGTATGATCCTCCCTCAAGGATAAACTAGAAGCAGAGCATTTGGTAGAGATCAAAACACACCAAGGTAAGAGGCATAGCATTCCACAACTAGATGGACCTAGCAATGACCAAATACATAACATGGGGAAGGAACTAGATTATCTAGGGAGCAGGGGTGGTGTAAACATGTAGTAAGATGCAAAATAGTCTTCTGTAGTATCCAAGATGGATCTAATTAACCAGAACTCCAAATACATCTAACTAAATGCAGGTAAAGGATACTTTATGCATAACCTGGTGTTGTGACTGAATATACACAGTTTCTGGGCCAAATAGAGACATATATGAACACATAGTAAGCCATTTTAATTATGGTGGGGGCAGAACATGCCAAACATCCATTTCATGATCTCTTAAACAGTCATTGAGACAGACAACATTCATTTTAAATTGGTACACAACCAGAACAGGTTTAACCTATCATTTTTTGGACAATATACTACCTCCATTTTGTCTCAAATAGCTATATATGTCAAATAGGTCTTAAGCCAACAATACTAAGCATTAAACCAGCCAAACAGTACACAAACTAACTAGACAGGCTTCACATTTAACATGTTGGTTAGTTTAACTCAGACTTACAGCTAGTCAAGTTCCAAACTCAAGCAATAACCATCCTATATCAGTTCCCCTTTGCTAAGCAGGTCCCAAAACTAACACGGTAAACATCAAATCATGTTTATAACATCAAACAATGTTAACAATAACCTAAACACCACTGATGATCATGATAATCACATATAATGATTTCTTAACAATCAAACATGTTGATTATTGCTCTAATGTGCACAACCCACCACTAGCCTTAGTTTAAAAAGGCTTAACAGTCACTCAAATAAGTTCAAATAATAATTACTATAGTTAATCATGCTTACAAACACATAACAAGTGTCAACAATGGCCTAAACATGCTGACAATAGTAGTTATGAACACTGACCATACTCAACTCAATTAAACATGTTGGCAACAACACATTAAGTACTAATCAGAGGTCTAACATACTAACAATCATCATTATAAACTCTAACAGTGATTGATACTTAACTGAACATGTTTGATATCAATTTAGTGAGTATAAACAACTCTAAGAATGAACATTATTATCATTTAATCTAACTGAACATGCTTAATAACCTATCAAATGATCTTAAACAGTCAAAATCATACTGGATAACTAACTTAATGGATTCAAATAACAACTAATTAAAGCTAAAACAGGTTTAACAAATACATAAACATACAATACTAATCCTACTAAACTAACTAAATAGAAAATCGAAAAGAAATAGCATTTAACTTGTGTGAAGGCAGCCGAAAGGTAGAAGGTGAGCTCGTCTTTACTCCGGGGACCTCAAACACATAAATCACATGAAAAAGGAAGGTTTTAGTAGTGAAAGGACTAATTAAGCTAGGTCTAGGTTCCATCAAAGGGCTGGATCCCAACTTAAGAAATAACTATCGAATTTAACTTGATAATGGATTTTAACAATGTAAAATCCAAGAATCATATTTTGGACCCTTTAACAATGAGAATAGGGGTCTGTATTTATAGAGGAGATTGAACCCTAACAGAGTCCATGAAATCGATGTGGGAGAACAGCAAATTAGGGGAAAAACTCCCTCCAATTCGATTCTCGACCAATGACAATCGAGATTCTGAAAACGTAAAGACACAAAGAGCAATTAAAACTCGCAGAAACATAGAGCAAAAGGGGACTAAACCCTTACATGCATTGGGTAGTACCATGGTGGCGGTTAGGTGAAATTTGGCACGAGCAATTAATGCTCTTGCCTTTTACGGCCAAACCACACTGCAAGAATCCATCGTACAAGGCACAGATGCTATTTTTGGGATGAGTGAAGACGAAGCCACTGCGGCTAGGGTTTCAAGTTGACCCTTAAGCAAAAAAATGGGAAAAGGCAAATGGCCTTGGTCGTTTAAGACCGACACTGGGCTGGTCTTGGGACTTTAGTCCTAGGCTCGGCTGAAATTGAATTAAATTGGACAGGCCCAATGCATTTTAAGTGACCTTAATTAATTCTTGTCACATTTTGCAAATGTGGTCATAATAAATTAAGAAACGGCCAAATATTTTCATAAATAGATTAAACATATTTAAAGGTTCATTTTGAGTCTAATTTTGATACTAATTAAGATTAAAGAACTTAAAATTATGCCAACACCCTTTTGAATTAAAAACATGATTTAAAATTGAGACGTAATTACATTATCATATTTAATTAACAATTTTCTGAATTTTGACGGAGCGGCACATTAATTCTTTTTTCCAAAGACAAATACATTCATAATGTTGGTTAAAATCTATAAATCATAATTAATCATCAAGTTTTAAAAATTAAGATATATATATATATATACCAAGTGATATTTTGTCAAATGAAATGAAAAAATACTCCCGGAATATTTTTGTAAAATTATATTCGCTTTGTGAAAAGTATATTTCATTTCGTCTACGACTCGAGAACTCTAAATAATTAAATAAAATCGGAGAATAAAAATTAGGTGTCAACATCCATCACATGGTCATGGCTCTCTAATCACGAAAGGTGGTCTGCAACCTAATTTTTTATCACATTACGATCTTTAATCTCTATGTCAAATTCTTGCAACAAGAGAATCCACCGAATCAGCCTAGGTTTCGCGTCTTTCTTGCTGAATAAGTACCTGAGTGTGGCATGATTTGTATAAACCATGACATGAGTTCCCACAAGGTAAGACCGAAACTTATCAAAAGTATACACCACGGCCAATAATTCTTTCTCGGTAATCATGTAATTCATCTGAGCAGCATCTGGAATGAAAATCTTCTCCTTTCTCTAGCCAGAACAACCCCCACTACAATATCACTAGAGTCACACCTTAATTCAAATGGCAAGTTCCAATCCGGTGCAATCATTACCAGTGTTATCACCAATCGTCGTTTCAATTCCTCGAACGTTTTCAGACAGGCGTCGTTGAATACTAACTTTACCTCCTTCTCCAATAGATTACACATTAGACTAGATATTTTGGAAAAGTCCTTTATAAGCTGTTTGTAGAACACTATGTGCCCAAGGAAGCTATGCACCCCCCTCACAGACACAGGGGTTGGTAGTTTCTCGATGATCTCCACCTTAGCATGATCAACTTCAAGACCTCTTTTGGACACCTTATGTCCGAGAAAAATACCCTCTCGGACCATAAAGTGACATCTCTCCAAATTCAGCATTAAATTAGTCACTTCACATCTTGCGAGTACCTGATCTAGAGTTCTCAAGCATGCTTCGAACGAGTTCCCGAATATAGATAAGTCATCCATAAAAACTTCTATGAAGTATTCCACAATCTTATAAAATATTATCATCATACACCTTTGAAAAGTGCATAAGTCGAATGACATTCTTTTGAAGGCATACGTACCGTAGGGGCATGTAAATGTAGTCTTCTCCTAATCTTCAGGAGAAATGGTTATATGATTATAACCTGAGCACCCATCAAGGAAGTAATAAAACTTTTGTCCGGCCAATCTGTCCAGCATCTGATCAATAAAGGGAATCGGGTAGTGATATTTCCTAGTGGCCTCATTCAGCTTGCGATAATCTATGCAAATCTGCCACCCTGTTATTGTTCTCATTGGAATGAGCTCATTTTATCATTTTTCACCACAGTCATCCCTCCTTTCTTAGTGACATATTGTACTGGGCTAACCCACTTACTGTCAGAAATCAGATAGACAATGACTGCGTCTAACCACTTAATCACATCATTCTTGACCACTTCTTTCATTACCAAATTTAACTTTCGTTGATGTTGTATACTCTGCTTATGATCCTCCTCTAGAAGTATTTTGTGCATGCAGAATGTAGGGTTGATGCCTTGAATGTCAGATATATGCCAACCCAATGCTCTCTTGCAATTTTTACAAGATCGCCAAAGACATCTCTCTTTCTGCCTCATTCAACTCAGCTGCTAAAATAATAGGAAGAGTTTCACCCTCACCCAAGTATGCATATTTGAGATGTGGGGGTAAGGGTTTCAACTCTTACTTCATAGCTTATTCTATTGATAGCTTTGGGGGAGGTCCAATCTCTCTGTCAAATGGTGAAAACTCACTTTTACGAACATAGATCCCAGCTAGATCAAGAATTTTCACTAATTTGAATGCCTCAGTAACTCTAAAGATATCATCACCCACTAGATCTCTTTCCAACGAATCACTTGACGGAATGGTGGCTCTAACGTCATCATTTGACACCACTATAATAGCCGAAAGCTCTTTATAAATTGCATGTAACTTGAGAGTCTTGTACTCATTAAAAACTTCAACTTTATCATGTACTCTCATAGTCAACTCTCCAGCTGCCACATCAATCAAATCTCTTCCTATTACCAAAAACGGACGCCCCTAAATAAATGGGACAGTCGGATCAAGCTTAAAATCAAGAATCACAAAATTTGCCAGAAAAATAAGAGATCCAACCTGTACAAGCACATCTTCTATAATTCCCTTTCTGAACATGGATAATGGCATAAGATTAATACTGGCACCCAAATTGCAAAGTGCTCTCGAAATAACATACTTCCCAATAGTGATCTTGATTGTGAAGCTACATGGATCCTTCAATTTTATCGGCAATTTGTTCTGAATTGGAGATGTGCACTCCTCATTAAGTGCGATTGTATCATACTATGTGATGCGATTCTTATTAGCAATGATGTCCTTGATATACTTAGCATATTTTGGAATCCCTTGTAGCGTATATACCAAAGGAACATTCATGTGCACCTATTTAAGTAAGTCAAGAAACTTTTTATATGTAGTCTCTTCTTTCTTCTTGGACAACCCTTGAGGGAATGAAAGTCGTGGTTTTACAACCACTGGCGCTGACTACTTTACCTTAGGCATCTTTGCTACCCTCTCTATATCAATAACCTCATCTTCTACGCCTGCCTCTCCATCTGCTACTACCCGAGCTGCTTTTTTTGGTAACAGTTCTTTAAGTTGTATCCCTTTTGGGAGAGACACGACAATATAAGGTTTTGGGTTAAGATTAGTATCACTTGGAAGTCCCCCTTGTGGCCTCATATTCTGAGCACTAGCTATTTGCCCAATCTGTCTCTCTAAATTTCATACCGGTAGATCAAGGTTTTTATTTTCATCCATTGTCTTTTGCTTGAATGCTTGTTGATTCGCCATCATCTTTTGCATATCCTCCGTCATCTGTTTCATCATATCTTCTATACTACTTTGATGAGCTTGTGGCCTAGGCTGATTTTCCTGAGTTTGTTGATATTACCCTTCTGCCCTATTTTGGTTACCGCTACCTTAATTATCACCCCAAAAGAAGTTTGGGTGATTCTTCGAGGAGAGATTATACAAGTTGCCATATCCATTTTGATTACCCTGGTCTCTGGCTGCATTGCCCATGAAAAATATATTCGGATTTACCAGACATATGTCACTAGTGTGCCATTCACCGCACACCTCAAAAAACACCTGGGCTTGATGCACTGGTTGTACCTATGATTGATTTTTTCCTATTTCAAAGTCCTTGAATTCTTTGTACATAGATTTAATTTGTGATGTCATTCCTGTGTACAAGTCTAAGTCGAGTGCTCTCAGAGTCTTATTGATAATATTATCCCTGTGATCACCCTGCCACTCGGAGTCACTCTGAAACCTGTTTAATAAGATAAATAACTCATTATAGCTCAAATCAAGAGCTTGCCCCCCATCTACAGTACCTAGCAACACTTTTTTATGGTGATCCAGACTCTCAATAAAAGTGTGTGCCAAAACTTCATTCGTTTGATGATGAGGAGGACAATATCTAAGCAAGGCTTTGAACCTCTCTCATGCCTGATATACCCCTTCTCCAGGTTTATGCCTAAAGGATATGATTTCCCTCATTAGTCTCGCTGTCTTTCTCGATAGATCATCCCAGAATGTGATAGAATTTGTTGGTTCTGCATCCAACCATTTCTTAGCATCCCTAAGTAGAGAGAATGGGAACAATATCAACCTTACATAATCAACAGTGACCCTGGTGGTCACATAAGTATATGCAATCTCTAAAAAAGTTAGAATGTGTCGCTGAGGATCCTCGCGTGGCAGACCAGTGAACTGTCTGCTAGAGTGAAGCAGATGAATTATAGGATGCTTAAGATCAAATTGCCCCTCGATGGTCGGGTTAACAATGATTAAAGTGACATTACCCACTAGAGGTACTGTCACCTCTTAAACTGTCATTGGTGGTGCGTTAGTTGTCATTACTTTAGGTACCACAATGATTGCTTCTTGATTTGCCCAAAAATTAGCTTCCCTCCTACGCTGGTGGAACAACCATTCAGGTTCAGGTTGAAAGTCCGTAAGGTTGTTTTGACTGGCAGACCTTCGCATTCGATTGTATTACTTGCATTCAAATAACAGCTAAGATCAGGACGTTAATGCTTGGATAATTAAAGCAGTAATAGATTATTCTAATAACCGTTAATTTCTAAGTCCCCGGCAACGACGCCAAAAATTTATTGCTCCCAAATGCACATGCAAGTATATATGGTTGCCAAGTAATACAGAGACTTGTAACAGTTGAATGTCGAACCCATAGAGAATTATGATTAACGGTTGTAAAAGATTTCACTATCACTACTAATTATGCAAGTATGAAAGAGGATGTTTGTTTTGTTTACAACTAATTCAGAAAAGTAAATGACCAAATAATATATGTTAACCATTTTCTCGAACGTTTGTAAGACTTGAATTTATCACATAGAAATAGGTATTGCAGGGTCGTGGTTGGTTCACCAATCTTGTTGCGTCGTTTAAGTAACTAACCTTAGTAGATTTATTCACAATTGCTAATTAACCAGAATATTAATTGTGCAGCATTCTCCCGAACTACTACAAGCCAATTTAGAACAGTTCGATGCCTATATTCCAATGGAATTGACCTGTTAAGAATGTAATTTGTTCACGATATCTAATTGAATGCGGGGATTAGGTATATTCCTACCCTAAACAATAATCCTAGCCCTACTTTAGGGGTAATCAGATCACACTCTCCTTACTTCTTCTATAATCTAATAATGTCTTTCCCAAGCACGATATTAAATAGTAAATAGAACTCAACTGTTACACAAGCAATCAAGCAATTAAGAACAGAAGCAAGGAAATAATCGTATACGAACAAACTACTAAGATTTAAATACTCATAAAACGTCACACTCATGGCTACGCCACAACCCTAGAATTATAGAGTTTAGCTACTCATACTCAAGGTACAAAAACTAAAATTCATGTTTAATCTATGATAGGATGAAAGGATCAAGAAATGAATAAACCCTACGAAGAATTAGCTTTGCTCGTGCCATCTTTGTGATAAAACTTCTGAAACAATCAGAAAATAATATATTTATACTGTCTCCAAACAAATATGGACCAAACTGCCCTTAAAATTTAAAAACTCATATGGTATGTTGGCGCAGCGTGGGGCATATGAAAGTGGGTGCCCTGAGCCAGGTGTAAATTCCAGAGCCTTTAGAATTTGAGCAAAATTCGTCCACTTCTTCAATGGTAACAGGCGCGTGGAACCGGGCGCCCCGCGCCAGGATTCTCTTTCAAAGGCATCCTCTTCATTTTGATATTTCTTCACATGTACACTTGGTTTTTTAGCATGAATTCATCTTTTTTGAATTTTGGGACTTCTACTCAGACTTCAAAGCCATCCCACCTTCGTCTCTTGCTTTTTCTACTCCAAAATCGAAGCATCGTCACATGTCAAGCACATACTTTCCACAAAAACACACATATTAGTCTGAAATGCAAGAATCATTAATAGTTAGGTGTATTTAATATAATTTGTCCTCCAAATAAGATACAATTATAGGCAAAATACGGTGTATAGGCATATAAATACACCTAATATCACTAACGCAACCACTTAGGTGCAGCAGAAACAACTAAACGTACAAATGCAAAGAACTAATTTTAGTACACTTATTTATATATCTCGATATCATGGTAATCTATCTTGTACTTATAGAAGATCAAGTGTACTTATAGCACTAGTGAGGAAGAAAAACCAACAATTAACTTACCGCTTTTGATGTCCCACGATTCTGCTAATTTAGAAAGAAAGGAGAAGGACACCACCGGAGGCAAGCGCTAGGTCAGAAAAGCTAAAACCAAAATCTATGAGATTGCATTTATTAATGCAGGTCCAAAGTTTAGAAGCTCTATTAGGTTTGATAGGTCTACCTCCAATTTTTTCAGTAGTTTGCATGACTTCATTATAGCCACCTCCTATTAACCAGGGTCCTGTATAACTACAAGAGATATTATATAACTCATTCCATAATGCATCTCTATTAACTTTAATATTAATAGCATAGATAGAAGTAAAGAGCCATGTATATGAGTTAGGCTTTACCTCAATATTTGCATGGATAACTTGATATTTCTGGTGAAATTTGTAACACTGACTCTAGTATGATCCCACATAACAACCATCCCCCATGCTTGCCCAATAACATGGATCTCAATCATTTCAAAAAATTCAAAATTCTCCAGAAGTGCTAGATGATTATCCATCTTAGTTTCATTTAGAGTAACTAGACAAGGCTGATGAGTATCTATCATTTCCCTGAAGTTTCTCCTAAAATTCTCATTGTTAGCACCCCTGACATTCCAAATTATAAAACTAGTTGGAAAGCTCATCTTAATTTGAGGACTGTTGGGTTTCCCATTCTCCATTAGTTCCATCACTAGGGTGGGATTCCTCTTCAAGGATGATACCAAGTTCATTGCATGACTCCCTACTGTTGGATCTTGTGGTTGCCTCATATTCAGTGTGCACTTGTACAGTGCATAAGAACAACTGAGCACGTGTCTCTTCTCTAGCATTTCCTCAAAGAGAAAAACCTTTACTTCATTTAGATTTGAGAATTCTACCAGATATTCGTTCCCTAGGTGGAGATTTTCTTTTTGTTCTTATGGAACTTGAATACATAGGTCCACCTGTAGTGGATGGTTGTTTTCATGATTTCCATGAGATCTGGTTGTTCTACTGGTTCTTCTTGGGGTGATGGGGGGGTTTCTCCTGAGGTATCACCCAAGGCACAAATATTGGTTTCATTGTAGATATATCCTTTGATGGAAAGTGTTACATCACGATTTTTATACGTTAAGTTTCGTCCTAAGTTAGCCGGCCTAAAATTGGGGATGAGATTACCTCTGAGGTTATGAGCGGTTAAACATGTTTGTCCTAAGGCTTTAATAGTTTATGATCATGATTGGTAAGTACTAGAAGATTTAGAGATTAAACGAATCTAAAAGTATAAGTTTTATCAATATGATACATATATCTTCGGGATATAATTTGAACTGCTCCATATATGTAAGTAGACCTAAACTCCGGAGAATTTGTCATATTCAAGTATGGAAATAAAAAAAATTTGGTATATATAATTATGATGCTCCGAAATAATATTTTGTGTGTGCAATAGGAGGCTACGAACTAGTATGATATCATAGGATCCTTATTCATGATTGGACACTCCTATACACGTGTTGCACCTAAAAATGATTAACTGCCACAAGTTTTGACAACTTATATTGATAAACTTGGACAAAGACATACATTGGAAATTGTGACAAACTTTTCATTTAATATGACAGCAATGCATTAAGAGCATTATGGACCTAATAATGGATAAATGGAGAGTACAAGTCAATATCAAAACTTATCCATATAACTCCACCGAATTTAGACTTAGTGGGCCACAATAATTAATACTTTTTCTCTTTCTTTGGGCTTAAGCCATATATATCACTTATAGACCTTTATATATATATATATATATATATATGCGTGCAGCAACTGAATGGTTTTTTGGTGTTCCAAAAGAAAAATATTCGTCCATTAAGTTCAACAGCAACATAAATTCAACATTTCAATTTCCTGAAATTTTTCCGCATTTTCCTTAAAAATCCATTCGGGGATGGGGATTTCTTTTTAATGAAGCGAGGTGACGGGAAGCTCTAAAGAAGGTATAATTCTTGATATTTAAGATTAACGAGGGTTGCACAAACTATTTCACGGTGATTATTAAAGGGTCAATATCCAATGTATGTAATGGGTATTCTTTCTTTTTGGCATATTTTCTAGCGATTATTAGTTTTCTAAAAAAAATACTTAAAGAAGCATTCTATTCCTTCTATTATTTGTCCCTTGCTGGGAGTACTTTTATGCACTTTATAGGATCTTTCATTATGTGATGTTCTATGCTCCATATTGGTTTTACGACAGCTGACATACGTAGCTACATAACGATAGTCAGAGGGTAACGACATTATGTCACTCCGACTGTTCATCTACTCATGATGTTTTCCTGAGGTCAGTCATATATATATATATATATATATATATATATTATGACACCGAGTCGCGTTATAGTTGGTCAGATACGATACTTATATGTGCACACCAATGTAGTTGGGTACGATAACACAGAGTATTATTAAGGTCAGGTACGATAACACCGAGTCCCATTTAGGGTATGTATGATATGATATTGGCATTGCCCCAAAGTGTGGTTATATATATATGAAACTGACTTTCAGTGATATTATGCATTTGCATACGCCCACAGTGGTTTCCCGAGGTTCATGTTGTTTCTTTACTCTCGCGCACTTGTTATTGTCTTTAATTATGTTCACATGTCTTACATATTCAGTACATCTTTCGTACTGACGTCCCTTTGTCGAGGACACTGCGTTTCATGCTCGCAGGTTCAGATAGACGGATTGACGACCTCACTAGTAGGTTCTCAACTTAGCTATAATTGGTGCACTCCTTTTGTTTTCGAGTTGCTGCTTTTGAGTCGGTATGATGATATGTACACATTATGGGTAGGCCTGGGTCCTGTCCCAACTATGTTATGTCATTCAGATGTTCTTACAGGCTTTTGTACACATATGCATGACTGTGGTCAAGTTATATATATATATATATATATATATATATATATGTGTGTGTGTGTGTGTGTGTGTGTGTGTGTGTGTGTGTGTGTGTGTGTGTGTACACATTATGGGTAGGCCTGGGTCATGTCCCAACTATGTTATGTCATTCAGATGTTCTTACAGGCTTTTGTACACATATGCATGCATGTGGTCAAGTTATTTATTTATATATATATATATATATATATATATATATATATATATATATATATATATATATATATATGGAATTTTCTGCTTGCAGGTGTGTAAATCAGTAAATTTAATGATTTTATAAGATGGATCACTCACGTACATAAGACACTAGGTGCTTGTCCACCTCACCAAGAATGAAAGATCCATCAGCGGAGTCTGCTGCATGTTTATTTGGACAGGTTGAGGCATATTCTAATGAGTACCCATCATTTGGACAAACTGATTGCTTGCATTTGGTGCTAGTGGGTGGAGGATATTGGTGATCCAGAGCTGGTTCTGGTAGTAGTTCATAGCTAATCCCATACCCTCGCTTACTAGTTAAGCTAGGTAGTGACGGTTTGTAGGATTACTATTGTTTCTTGGCCATGCACTACTATGTTGAATGTTATTGCATAACATGTCAATCCCAGTTCCACCCAAGACAGTGGGTGATGATCATGTGGTAGAGGGGGGAAGTGAAGAGAAGTGGATTGTTGAGGTTTGGTGGCAGAGGGGGTGGAAGATTTTCCATTGCATGTGCTCTTTAATGTCTTATGACTTGGAGAACCATGTGTTTTCTCCTCATAGTGAATGGTGTTCGAGGCATAATGGCTTAGAGTAGTTTCATTTATAGAGGGAGTAATGTTATTTGGATTTGAAAGAAATAATCCCTTGATTATTTTCATTAATTGAAAGAGTATATATACAATTTACATATTTCCATAATAGGAGAATTATATTCCTATTCTACTCCTAAAATCTTATTCTACTTGAACACTAACTATACAATTATGGTAATACACATATTATGGTAAGTGTACAATACTAATTACACCACAACATTACCTAAACTAGGATACTAAAATATTACCTAAACTATACACGGTCAAACAGTAAAATCGAGAACCAATATACATAGGATATACACGTGTATATCGTGTATATCCTATGTATATTTAACACACCCCCGCAGTCATAGCGGGTGGTCTTCGAATGCTGAGATTGTCCCTAAAATTTTCAAAAAGGACCGAGGGAAGACCCTTTATAAAGATGTCGGCAATTTGATACATTGACGGGACATAGCAGTCGCGTACCTGACCACGAGCAACCTTTTCGCGAACAAAGTGAATGTCCATCTCGATATGTTTAGTGCGCTGGTGTTGAACCGGATTACCAAAAAGGTAAATGGCACTAACGTTATCGCAATAAACCAAGGTTGCTTTCTGAATAAGACAATGAAGCTCCAACAGTAAATTACATAACCAACATGATTTCGAGACCACATTAGCTACCCCTCGATACTCGGCCTCGGCACTGGATCGGGATAAAGTCGACTGACGTTTTGCAGACCATGAGACCAAGTTATTGCCAAGAAACATACAATAGCCAGACGTAGAACGTCTGGTGTCCAGACAACCACCTCAATCAATATCTGTATACGAGACAATTGTGGACGTCGAGGAAGGATATAAATGCAAGTCATAGTCAAGTGTACCCTGAATATATCGAATGATGCGTTTGAGCGCATTCATGTGCTCAACCTTAGGATCATGCATAAACAAACACACCTATTGTACGACATACGTAATATCTGGTCTCGTGAATGTGAGATACTGAAGGGCCCCTGCAAGACTGCGATAGCGGGTCGGGTCCTCGTATGGCGCATCAGATGCAGCCCCTAATTTGGGTTTAGTATCAATGGGAGTGGAAGTGGACTTACAGGATGACATCCCAGCCCTCTCAATGATCTCGGCTGCATACTTCCTTTGTGGTAAGAACAATCCACATGTATGACGAGTGACCGCAATCCACAAAAAATAACTCAATGGCCCCAAGTCTTTCATAACAAACTCAGAGCTGAGCATTGTCATGATAGATTGGCGTAAGGCATCGGAAGAGGTAGTCAAGATAATATCATCCACATATAATAGTATATAAGCCAAGGACGAACCACGACGATATATGAACAAGAAATTATCCGACCTACTGTGCATATACACTGTTTCCTTGAGATCTCCATGTAAGAAAGCATTTTTCACAACTAACTGATGGATGAGCCATGCTTTCGAAAGAATCAAGCTAAGTACAGTGCGAATGGTAGTTGGCTTGACCACCAGACTAAACGTCTCCCCACAATCCACACCAACCTGTTGAGTTTTACCATCACTCATAAGTTGAGCTTTATGCCTTGCAAACGAACCGTCTGAATTGTCCTTATGAGCAAAAATCCACATAGACCTAATAATATTAACACCAGATGGACGGGGCACCAACTCCCACTTCTTATTATTAATAAGAGCATTATATTCATCGATCATAACAATTTTCCAATTCGGGTCATTTAATGCAGACACGGGATTACGGGATAAGGGTGATTTAAGAACATTATAATTTAAATTAAAATGTCTTTTTGGTTTAAAAATACCTCGTTGACTACGAGTGCTATGACTTGGGGAAGAATTGGGCGGATGTTGGGATTTTCTAGACTCGGGACAGACTGGCCAGCAGGCAGTGAGCCAGCTGGTCCAATTTGGTAACTGGAAACAATAGCAGAAACAGAGACTGGATCACGAGCAGAAGCAGCAACTGGGCCAGAACTGGGCTGGGGAGGCGGCCTAGTTGTTGGACTGACGTTGTTGGACCCTGATGTTACTGGAGAACCAGCTAGTAGTGGGCCCGCTGGCAGATTTGGGGTGCGGGGTACGTCCGAAAAATGGTGAATAATAGACGGGGATATGCCATCATCCAAAATATTATACGAACTAGGCACGTGATTACTAACCTTAGCAAACGGAAATTGAGATTCATAAAAAAATACATAGCGACTAATGATGATTTTATTAGATGACAAATCAAAACATTTGTAACCACGATGATTAGACGGATAGCCCAAAAACACACAAGGGGTAGACCGAGCCTGAAGTTTGTTAATTGTGGTGGACGAAAATAACGGATTACATAAGCACCCAAAAACCCGAAGATGTGAATATGAAGGAGTCTTATTATATAAAAATTGAAGAGGGGAAGAATATGTCAAACCTTTGGAAGAAAGAATGTTAAGGAGATATGTGGCAATTTGTAGAGCATGATGCCAAAACGACGGGGGTATGGAAGCATGAATTAATAAAGTACGGACAATGTTATTAATGGTACGAATTTTGCGTTCGGCTTTCCCATTTTGTGAAGACGTATGAGGGAAAGAAAAACGAAAATTGATCCCATTAGTTGCACAAAATTCTCGAAATACCCCGTTGTCATATTCTTTGTCATTATCACATTGAATATTTTTTATTTCTCGTTCGAATTGGGTTCTAATGAAAACTCTAAATTTCAAGAAGATGGAAAAAACTTGAGATTTTTTCGCTATCGAAAAAGTCCATAAAAATTTAGAATAATCATCCAAAAAGAGAACATAATACCGATAACCCAAAGAACTAAGAACATGAGATGTTCATAAGTCACTATGAATAATATCAAATGACATTAAAATATCAGAATTAGAGTCTACAAATAGCAACCTAAAATTTTTTCCTAAAGAACAAGAATGACAATTCGGAGTACTACGCGTACCCTTACATGAAATAAATTTATTTTTATCTAAGGAAGATAAAATAGATGACCCCGGATGACCAAGACGAGCATGCCACAAGAAAGGAGCAAGGGCTGCAAATGCTGACGGCAAGGCTTGACTCGATAGACCGGAACTTGATGTGATAGGATAAAGATCTCCCCTACTATCACACCTCATGAGAGGACTTCCCATCTTGAAATACTTTACAGAGAAACCAAATGGATCAAATTCAATAGAAACAAAATTGTCAGTGGTGAATTTACAGGCAGATACTAAGTTTTTGATCAATTTGGGGGCATGTAGGGTATTTTTCAAGATAAGGGGTGGATGGAGGGGAAACAAGGTTTTATGACCATAATCACAAATTGAAATAGAATTACCATTACCAACAATTATGCCACGAGGGTTGCTCAAATTGAAATAAGACGAGAGCATACCTGAATCAGATGTCATGTAGGTAGTGGCACCGGTGTCCATATACCAATTTGGGTCCGAAGGATTTAAACCAAGTGTGTGCATTACGGCATCGATGTAGGTAGAAATGGGTGTTGCTGCGTGATGGGACTGCGAGGGCCGAGGCCCAAGTACCCCTGCTTGCTGCCGAGGCCCAGAGGACTGACTGTAAGTGGGCCAAGTCATGTTGGGCCTCGACTGCTGTTGGGCAGCCCACTGCCAGTGGGGTTGAAACTGTTTGGCCCAAATCAGGATCGTGAGGCCGATCGCCACCGTGATAGGGCCCAAAATCGCCATCGTTGTCGATCGTTGCGAGCCACCACCGCCTCCACCATCGCTCTGCCGCCGCCATTGTTGCGGCCGGGATCCTTGCCATTATTTTTCTTATTTCCTCTATTTTTGCCACCACCGTTGTTGCGGTTTTGGCCCGAGTTATTGGAACCGGTAGGATGAACAGTGGACTCGGTCATCATGACCACGAGACTAGCACCGGTAGCCGCCTTTTTTGCCATGCCTGCTTCTTCGAGTGTAAGCATAGAACGAGCCTGATAAAATTGCGGAAGAGGATTGCTTTGACGAAGAAGCGTGCCAACACCACTATAGGCCTCGGAGAGGCCAGAAACTATTTGGAGGACCAAACGATCATTCGAAACTGGCACGCCAACGTTGCGGAGTTGATCCGCCAATTCCTTCAATCTTTTGCAATAAGCCGAAACGTTAAGAAAATCTTCCATGTTGACGTGGGAGAAATTTTGCTCAAGAGTAACAGCTCTAGAATTTTGATTATTTTGGGATATATCACGTAGTCTATCCCAAGTTGCATGCGTCGTAGCGTCAGGTTCAATAATCGTTTGCAAAAGGTCGGTAGAAATTGTAAAATATATCCACTGAAGGATGGTGGCATCAAGAGTCGTCCACAACTTAGGATCATCCTCGCGTATTGGCACCTCCGTATCTTCAGGAGCCGCAGGGATTATGTGATGGATGACTTGATGCGAGCGTGCGTGAATTTTGAACAGTTCGGCCCACGTCGCATATTGGACGTTTTCTATTTCAAGAACAAGAGGGATGTTATTCTTGATGTTAGAAACTGTAAGGGCATGATGAAACGTGTTCTTGGATGTAGACATATTGATAGAACAATATGTGATTGAGCGATTTGGAAGAAAATTTTGGGAAGAGAGGATCGTCGACACAAAAATCGAGATGGAGGGCTCGGTTTTCGATTCTTAGGACGAGAAGGAGGAAGAAATTTTGGAGAGGATTTTAAGACCTAGACTTCTAATACCATGAAAGAAATAATCCATTGATTATTTTCATAATTGAAAGAGTATATATACAATTTACATATTTCCATAATAGGAGAATCATATTCCTATTCTACTCCTAAACCCTTATTCTACTTGGACACTAACTATACAATTATGATAATACACATATTATGATAAGTGTACAATACTAATTACACCACAACATTATCTAAACTAGAATACTAAAATATTACCTAAACTATACACGGTCAAACAGTAAAACCGAGAACCAATATACATAGGATATACACGTGTATATCGTGTATATCCTATATATATTTAACCGGATTTGTGATAGTAATGTCATAGGAAGGTGGAGAAGTGATGATTGGATTGTCTATTTACATGTTCAGAGATTGGGATAGCGTATCCCTTTTAATAAGACCAGTCTCAAATTTTATTTGGGACACGTGGTATAGTTCAGCTGACATTTGTTGATTTGGAGTAGATTGTGGATTATCAATAAGCAGTTGTTGGTTAGTAGAAATTGAGCTATTAGAGTTGTTATTGTTAATAGTATTAGAGTCATTAGTGTTCAAATTTTTAGAGTTATTGGTGTCCTGCTGATATGAGGACACGTTGTGAGTAGACGTGCTGTGTTGGTCGATTTTTTTTCTCCATGCAGAAAGAGGAATTTGTATTTTTATTATTTTTTGAATTTAGGCAATCATTAGGGTTTTCTGAAATCATGGACTGGTCTTCTAACACCTCAAAGTGATTTTGGGTAAACCAATTTGAATTGAAAGTACAGGCAATAGATTTTGAAGATTTAATGATTTACGACTTTGACAAACTAACTTCTTAATTGTGGCCGCATCAAACATCTTAACATTAATACCTGTTGTAGTTTGATTTTGTACTGGCTCTGAATTCTTCAAGTTCATGGATTTTTTCTTCTTTGAAAAACTTACTGTTTTCCATTGTTGCTTTTCCAACGACATTTTCTTGGAGATGCAGTGCCGCACTTTTGGATCTTGGAGTAACTTTATCACATAGGGTTGAAGAGTGCCCCAATCTTCCACAAATAGTGCACAATGTTTTCTCTCCTTTATATAAAATTCGTTGTTTATATGTGTAAAGAATGGATCTTGGACGTAACTCAACCCCAAAAGTTAGCTTGTAAGGTGATTATTGTCCAAATCTATGTTCTCATTCTATTTTTTATGTAAGAGCTTTTGAAGTTGAGTTAGGCCAAAAATCTATTCTTTACATTGTATCAGAGTCAGACTCATTCCAATTCTTTGTTCACCGATGTTGGGCCTTCAAATTATATTATTCACGCTCCAGTTAACCAAGTTTGAACGTGCGGGGAGTGTTAAGAGTCTCACATCGACATCAGAAATGGAATGTGAACATGGACTAGTTATATGGACTTGGACAATCTTTACCTACAAGCTAGCTTTTGAGATTGAATTAGACTCAAAATTTATTCTTTACAATATGATTCAATCATCACAAATGGTAGAATCGTTTTCCTAAATGTATTTCTACACATAATCTAGCATAACGTCCTCTAAAGGTCGCAGATGTGCAGACATCAATTTTTAAGAGCCTATCCACTTTATTCCCGATTTTTGCTAGAATATGCACATCATAAAACTCTGTTTATCCTCAGATGCAACAAAAACCGGTTTCCATCTTTGCATCGATAATTTTACATCCTTTAAGTATTGTGGTACACTAAATAATCATGAAAAGATACCTTTAAAAAGAATAACATTCACCATGTTGAGTCTGTGCTCAACACGGATTTCATCTTAACAGAATGTTTACTTTTATATTAGTCATGTTTTCAACATACAAATTTAGTGTTCGGGTAATTGTCATCAGAAAAGTGAAGAAATGATGACAGTTTATTATTTAAAATAAGATCGGAAAGAAATATTTAGCAAAAATAAGTTAAAATATTTAGTTTCTGTGAAACTTTAAAACTAATTTAAGTATTTTTGGTAGAATATTAAACATTAGAAATTGTTATAGTCTAAGATTACTCATTAAATAAGATAACAAAATGAATAGTCAGCCAAAATAAGAGTGGGGCCCACATGTTCAAAAATATTCAAGCAAATGCCGGGAAAATAAAATAGGGCCCACAGATAATATTGAAAATATCATTGAGAGTGAGGGCTTTTCCGACAATTCACGTTGAGAAGCTCCTCCATTCTCTCTTATTCATTTCTCCAATAAAGGTGGAATCTCCCACCCCAAGAGCCCCCACACCCCTGTCCGACAGGTCTGTGAAGGAGGTAAATCATGGTGACTTAATTGATTTCAAAGGTTAAACTAAGGTAGGGTAAACTTTTTAAAGTGACTGATCCCACCGCATTACGGCCTCATACCCCAGAAAATCCCACCTCCGGCCTGGCCCTACGGATTAGTATACACCGCTTGGCCCTACGCGTATGGAGAGATTTTTTTGGGAGAACACAGTTCCACTCTCGCTGATCAGAGGACTCGAACACGGAACCTCAGACAGCAATACCCTAATGTATTGGCCACTGGGCCAAACACTTTGGATTAAAACTAAGGTAGGGTAAACTTTTTAAAGTGATTGGTCCCACCGCATTACGGCCCCATACCCCGAAAACCCCACCTCAGGCTGGCCTACTGGATTAGTATATACCGTTTGGCCCTACGCGTATGGAGGGATTTTTTTTGGGGAACACAGTTCACTCTCGGCGATCGTAGGACTCGAACACGGAACCTCAGACAGCAATACCCTAATGTATTGGCCACTGGGCCAAACACTTTGGATAAAACTAAGGTAGGGTAAGCTTTTTAAAGTGACTGGTCCCACCTCATTACGGCCCCATACCCCAGAAACCCCACCTCCTACTGGCCTACTGATTAGTATACACCGCTACTCTGGCGTATGGAGGGATTTTTTTGGGAGAACACAGTTCCACTCTCGCTGATCAGAGGACTCGAACACGGAACCTCAGACAGCAATACCCTAATGTATTGGCCACTGGGCCAAACACTTTGGATGTCTTATTCATAGTACTAGTTAAGATTTAAGAATAACCCATGCTAAGCACGGACCCAACAACACCTAATTTTCTTTTCATCATAAATATATTTTCACTATATACTCTTTTGTAGATTGATTTTAATTCCGTTTATATTGTTTAATTAATGATGGATTAATTTATTTCGCATACAAAATAGTACTTGGGATGTAATTTCTTTGTTACGAAAGAATTTGGTCCATTGAGCTAATGGAATCAATTTAATTTTGTTGGTCCCAACTATTACGTTGAAGCTAAAATTCAGTAGTAAGGCTTATATAACATCATTTACAAATTTTATATAGTAGTATGAAAAGTTTGATTGGTGCTTTGTATAGTTTGAGAATATGTTGAGCGAAAAAATGGTGAAGTGCTAGGAAATATAAAATATCATTATTTATATGAGACTACTCTCTTTCTTCATTTCTATGTGCCAAAGCTGAAATATATAGAAACATTTAATTTAAAAATTGATGATTTTAAATGTCATAATATTTATGTAATTATAAAATTTCTTATTAAGTGAAAATAATTTGAGTCAAAATTATTATCTGTTATGAAATACATATCTTTTGTATGGATGTCCATACACATTCACTAATCTTTTGTATGTTACATGTACCTATTAATTTGGGCACTTAATATTTGTAACCTTCATTGGGTGGTTACATGTACCTATTGATTTGGGCACTTAATATTTGTAACATTCATTGGGTGGTTTCATTCTATAAATTGAGATGTTATTCATCTTTGAAGGAAGTGAAACATACACTTGAAATAAGAAGAAAGTCTCCTCCTCCTCTCTACTTCTTTGTCTACATCTTTTGTCTTATATTGTTATTGCTATCATTTTATAATACGTTATCAGAACGAGACTCTGTCATCTTGAGCAGATATTTTGGAAAGACTAAAGGAATTTCCAGATAAGTATCATATTATCTAGTATTTTAACTATCTTTATTTATGTACAAAAGAACATATATGTTTACTCACTATCCATGATAACTGTCTATCTAATTGTGGTTATCCATGTATAGATATTACACCTCTCCCTTTTTTCATTTCTTGAAATCTTGTTGCTGGAATTTTCATGTCTATTTCCTAATTTATTGGAAATTAATTTTATGATTCTTTGGTCCTTCGTTTCTTTTTGGGTTGAAATCAGAAGTGATCACCTTTCATTAGTTTCATTATAATAAAAAAATTTTGTGTGTATAATCATAAGAAGTTGTAATATTTTTATAGGTCTATTATGATTACAATTAAAGATGTGTTAGAGAAACATTCTCTACATCATATGTATGCCTTGATTTGCTCTTGAAGTGGCAATATCTTAAAAAAGGTTCTAAGTCATCACGATTTGATAAGCTTAACAGTTTAAGGCACGTTCGGATGATTGTGTTCCATTCCTGAAGAATGAAAACTTGATAAATGTTACAAATACAGATTCATTCCTTGAAGTGAATGTGATAGTATATAATAAAGCTTATAAATACGAACGTGTGTTTGGTTGTGAAGTTATCACAACTCACTTCCAGAAGAGGTAGAATAGTTGAGAAAAATATTTTAAATATTTTATGATTTACTCCCAAAGTAGTAAACTCAGAAATCTGTTCCCGAAGTAGCAAATTTTGAATTCTACTCCCAAAGTAGTAGAACTTGAAACTTTACTTCAAAGTAATAGAACTTTGAATTCTACTCCCGAAGTAGTAGAATATTGAACTCTACTCTCGAAGTAGAGAAATTTTAAGTTTACTCCTGAAATAGTAAGACCTTGAAATCTACTCCTTGAGTAGTCAGACTCTGGAATTTACTCTTGAAGTAGTAACCTGAAAGTTACTCTCGAAGTAGTAAATATGAAATTTACTCCCAAAGTGGTAAAAATTTGAACTTTACTCTTGAATAACTTTGTAGCTTTGCAGGTTATAACAATGATTTGGTTGGTTATCAAAATTTGGCATCCTTACTTTTATTTTTTTTCACTCAGAGGCAATCGTGTGTACCAAGTCAAAAGATTATGCTACTGCTATAACTTGATGCATATGAAATAGTCACAGGATCTATGCTAAAAAGAATGACTTGTCACATAGCAATTATTTTTCATGAAATCATTTAAGATGTTCTAGTAGATATTGTTATGTCTACGATATATTTATGTTGGGTAATTATTACCTCAATCTAATAAGCACCATATCTGTTCAAAGTGAAGTTATAATATTTTAAGATGCATGTCGTACTGCTAAGTGAAAAAGTACCGACTAATTATCATCTATGATGTGATAACATATTTATGGAAATAATGTACTTCTTAGTAGATTAAAAATTACTGAACAATTGATAATGATTATGGCAATTGATTACAACTACAACAACCCTTTTGACAATAATTATTAGTTTGGGTCCTTTTTTATTTTTCAGATATAAGGAGATATTTATGGATAGTCATTGAAATATATTACTAAATTATTATATTGATCATATAAGTAAATTGTTGTATCCTAATAGGACTTATCATGATGTGTCAAAATTTCTTTAAGATGGATACAGAGAGTTGTTATATTTTAATAGAATTTGTCCAAACTTATCAGTTTTAAATATATGACGCAGTTTGTTATATATTTAGTCTTCACTTTGTATTTTCTGACAATCTACTTATTTTATTCTGTGCGTGTCATTTCATTTGAATAAATGGATAAGATATGAATAACTTTCAAAGCAAGTTTGGATTAGAATTGAATTATGCATTTATTATTTCTAAATATTCATTCGTTTACCATTTTTTTTCATGACATCAGAAGTGTCTAATTAAATTTTCTTCGTGACACCAACAGTGGCTAAGAAATATTTGATAGTGCAAAACCAATTAAAGGGTTCTACAAGAGCTAACTATTTATCAAGAAGATCGTGTCATTAGTAGTGTCCAAGCAATATGTGATTATGGGGAATAGATTAAATGCTCCTGAAGAGCTTATATACTATTATGTCATTCGTTCTAAATTGTAATAAACAAAGTTGTTACGATCGAATCACAAGTTATAGTAAACCCGAAGTTTACTAAAGTAAATGGCTATCATATTGAAGCTATAAATGATTGGATGACTAAATATCTACAAAATCACAGTGGGTAAGAAATATGTATTTGAAATGCTACCCTCTTTATTCTCCAAATTGTATTGCACAAATATAAGCATGATGAAATCACATGTCACGATAAACCAAAAGTTTATTGTACAAAATAGAATTCATGTCATAGTAAACCAGAAGTTTACTAAAACAAATAGCACATGACATGGTAAACCTGAAGTTTACTAGTACAAAGAATTTTATCAATTGACGTGATAATTTTGGTTGTCCTGATTTAAATATAATGTGATAAGTTTGTATTCGAAATATATTGAAGAACTAGAATATTCTTCAAGAATTAATTTATTTGTTCTCATGATAAGTTGATTATACTGACTAGTGTTGGGATTGAATTTCCTAAATTCTGAAAAATATAAAAGGTGAATAAGGGCTCGTTCACTTATTATGTGATGTCTTAAATATAAGCATTGATAAGACGGTTACATGTGCGTTTATTGTCAACCCGCAGTTTGACATATGCAAAATTGCTTGCTCAAAATAATTTAGTTGAGAGCATAATTTTTAGATTATGTAATCAAGATAATTCATCCTGTTAATACCAATTTATATTCAAGCTGGTTTAGCGCTGAATGCCTCCGATAAATAGCTAAACCATTGCGAATGAGAACAAAGCTTCATGTGTTGATCTGAAATAAGAAATGTTGCATACAATGACGTTTGTATGCTTCAGATTAATAAATTATGATAAATCATCCCCTTACAATTGGTTCAAGGTCAGGAACCAAATGTTTTCATCTAATAGTTTTATTGTGCGGTATATGATTAATGAATCTACCACGATGCACACAAGTGGATTTCCCAAAGAAGGTGAAAATGTATGTTAGTTTTTCTAACATAAGGGTAGAGAGAATAAACAGCTAAGAAATATATTGTGAATTATCACCAGTATGATCCTTGTTCAAACGATAATTCAAGTCAATGCTAGAAGCATTTGCTGACCCAACTATTTCATATTTCAGCTGTAAGATGTTCCTAAATGTCCTTGAAGGACATGGTTTACAACATGCGTGAAGCATGGTAGACAAATCGATTTCAAACACAATAATCCTTGAAAAATGAGAGGAGAAAATGATCATAATAAGGAGGCAATGTGCTCTTGAAGATTCTACGACATAACACTTCATAAAACCTCGTACGAGGTTCAGGTACCTGAAAAATAATGAAGTGATAAGATCTCAGTAAGTTGTGTCTAATTGCAAACCGATACAAAATGATATCTCGTCGACGATATATTTGATGCAATATAGTGCGCAATATTGTGTAATATTATGAGGATCTGAATTCTACGTCTCTTGAAGCATATTGATGTAGGAATAATTATCAAGTAGATACATCTTGGTAAATTTACTAGACCTGTAGTCCTGACATGAGAAGATGTCATGTAAATTAAATACTAAATGAAAATTGTCTCAGTCTATATGGCTCACATGATAAAATAATATGAATTTTTTTGAATGATTCAAAATGCCTGAAGCATATACAAGTTATTGAAAAACTTATTTGTAATGCATAAATGGATTAAATGAACTAAGGTTGATGTACTGAAATCACCTTAATAAATATTTATTGATGAGGGGTATAAAGATTACTATGTTTACCCTTGTCCCTTTACGATATTCAAAATATTTCATAAGGATGTGCAAGTTGCTGACTTGAATGTGATTAGAGATTTTGAAGAGTTTTTGAAAAGCAGTAGACTGCCTGCTAAAAGAAGTTGAAATGAGAAAGTTAGATTGGTCCTAAAGTACCATATATTTGTTTAATTGATACATTTATTTATCTTGTTATAACTATGAGCATGATATACTTTCTTCCTTACATGGAGATACTGAAATAAGATCAATTGCATATTGTCGATTTGATGAGAGAATTTTTCCAAAATTAGGGGGAGAGAATAATGAAATAAAAAGAGAATTTTTGTGGAAATCATCGTCTCATCTTGATCAACGTGCTTCTATTAGTGAGCAAGAGGTCCAAAATATTATTCACTTATAGAAAATAGCAAATCAAATGCTAGACGCATTTATAGATTTGAAAAGGATTATCGAATCACATATCCCTGCAGAGAATGTCCCAATTCGGATTGATATTCCTGTAGGACCATCTACTAGTGTCATAGCGAATGAGTCCAAAAGCATGCCTGAAGCGTGATAGACCATTGAGTTCTAAGGATCAAAATCCTAGAAAAAGAAAAATAATTGGTCATGATGACAGTATGACACTAAGAAAGAATCTCATAAAGAAATGCAAGATTTGATCAATCCTGATATTCGTGAAGAAATCAATGAGCCGCAAACTCAAGAAAATGAAGAAATATCAATAAATCCAAATGATGTTATGACTATTTGAATCGCTTGGAAGTAAATGTGATTTGAAATACCCACAACCTTATATGAAGATAATGCAATATGCATTGCTCAATTGAAGGGAGGATTCAGAAAAAGAGATATGACAAAAGCACATTTCACCAAAGTTGTTCTTCACACACGAGCTCCAAAAGAATGGTGATATCAACGTGCAACAGATTCATTCAAGTGATAATATAACTGATTTGTTCATTAAGTCTCTACCAACTGTAACTTTCGAGAAGACGGTGCACAAGATTGAAATACGAAGACTCAATCATTTGGACTGAAGTTCTCATCAGGGGGAGCTAATACATGTTGTACTCTTTTTCCATATAAGGTTTTGTCCCACTGAGTTTTCCTTGTAAGATTTTTAATTAAGCAACCAAAATATGTATTATTAGAAATGTGTACTCTTTTTCCTTCACTAGAATTTTTCCCACAGGGTTTTTTTCTAGTAAGGTTTTAACGAGGCACATTATCTATGAACATCCAAGGGGGAGTGTTATGAAATACATATCCTTTGTATGGATGTCCATACACATTTACTAACCTTTTGTGTTACATGTACCTATTAATTTGCGCACTTAATATTTGTAACCCCCATTGGGTGGTTACACTGTACCTATTGATTTGTGCACTTAATATTTGTACCTCCATTTGATGGTTTCATCCTATAAATTGGGATGTTATTCACCTTTGAAGGAAGTGAAACATACACTTGAAATAAGAAGAAAGTCTCCTCCTCCTCTTTACTTCTTTGTCTACATCTCTTGTTTTATATTGCTATTGCTATCATTTTATAACATTATCAAAGTTTTAAAAAATTACTATTCTTCCAGAACGACCTAAAGAGGATATGCTGTACATAAAATAGAAAGGATCGGAGTGCGTATTGTTTATTTTGTTTAAGAAGTCCTCAATCATGTTTATTTGAAAAGTCAAAATACAATCTGAAGATCAAAGAGTATCATTTTACAATTTCACCTTCGTTAATCACAAACGTTACTCAAAATTAAACTTTTAAAAAACTTTTAGAATATAATTATGGCTATAAAATATGTACGATTATAAGGCAACTACGAAATTAATTGTATTTAAAGCTCTTCAAATGTTACGGAGAAAAATGTTAAAGTTTCAACATTAGAAATTTAGAATGGAAATTTAGAAAGGGAGTCCTGGAGAGGTCATGGATTCAAGCCGGAAACAACCTATGACAGTAATGCAAGGTAAGGTTACGTACAACAGACCTTTGTGGTCCGGCCCTTCCTCAGACCCGCACATAGTGGGAGCTTAGTGCACTAGACTGCTCCTCTAGGCTTACCGTAAGATATGCATTGAGTCCATATGATCCTTATTCATACTGAAATTTTCAACTCTTTACTCTTCCGTACGTATGATGAATTTTACAAAATCTTGAAATTCTAATACAACGAAGTAACATGCAGTAAATCAAATATTTTATGTTAAACAGAGCAATATACATGTGATATACACTGAATATACAGCAGTGTATATCACATATATATCAGAGGACTGAAGCTGAAGCAGTGGGCTGTTGGGCCTGGTACACGGCAGTAAGGACTGAGCTGAAGCAGTGGGCTGTTGGGCCTGGTACACGGCAGTAAGGACTGAAGCTGAAGCCCAGTCCATCACGTTACAAAGGGCAGAAAATCAGTAGCAAAATCTTGTATATTAAGGAAAGTATATTGTATGTATATTGTAGTATATTTATTACCATAATTAGTGTTATACACTTACCATAATTGTATAGTTAGAATTATGGTAGAATAAGGTTTTAGGAATAGATTAGGAATAGGATTCTCCTATTTTGTAACTTGTATATATATCTATTCAATCAATGAAAATAATCAAGGGGATTATTTCTTTCATGGTATCAAGAGACTAGGTCTACACAAAAGTTTTCTCTCAAACTTTTCCTTGTGGCCGAGAACCCCCCCCCCCTCGGGTTTTCTCTCCAAACATTTTGTCTTCCGCTCTCAAAAACCTCTCTTAAATTTAACCTCCTTCCTTGTTCTTTCAAATATGTCTAAGAACAATTTTCACCCTGCCCTCACGGTTTCCAATATCAAGCTCAGTGTCCCTATTGTCCTTGAGATGGAAAACGTTCAATATGCAACGTGGGCGGAGTTGTTTAAAATTCACGCTATCTCTTATCAAGTTCTTCATCACATCATTCCTCCCGCTAGACCCCTTCCTGCGGAGGATCCTGAGGTATGGATTACACTTGATGCTACCGTTCTTCGGTGGATATACGCCACTATTTCAGTGGACCTTCTACAGACGATTATGGAGCCCGATACCACGGCTATGGCTGCATGGAATAGATTGCGTGACATATTCCAAGACAACCAACATTCCCGTATCGTCACACTCGAGCAGGAATTCTCTCTCGTTCGAATGGACGTATTTCCGAACGCTTCTACATATTGCAAGAAACTAAAGGAATTGGCAGATCAACTCCGTAATGTTGGCGCACCAGTAACAAATAATCATCTAGTTCTACAGTTGGTTGCCGGGCTTTCGGAGGCCTATAATGATGTTGGAACTCTCCTTCGCCAAAGCAACCCTCTTCCCGACTTTCATCAAGCCCGCTCCATGCTGACGTTGGAAGAAGCCGGTTTGGCTAAAAAGGCGGCTACCGGAGCAAGCCCAGTTGTCATGGTGGCATCCTCTCCTAGTTCTTCGGGTTTTGTTAATAATTCGGGCCAAAACCATAATAATGGTGGCGGCAAGAATAATCGCAAAAGTAACAAAAACCGCGGGGGCAAACGAGGCGGTTCTGGTGGCGGTTCCGGTGAGCAACAAGCAGGCGGTGGGTCCCATCCAGGGTACAGTGGGCCACCACCACCATGGGCCCAGCAGTGGGGCCATTGGCAGTGGAACCCGCACCCTCCAGCCACAGTTTCCAGCGGCCAGTGGGCTGGCCAACAGTCCAGGCCCAACGCCCAGCAGTGGCGGCCCACTGGCCAGTGGCCCAACAGCAGTGTATCCAGCACCTACGGCCCAGCAGCATCACGGAATGACGTCCTTGGGCCCCGTCCTCCGCAAGCCCATCATGCAGCGGGCCCCACTCAGACCGATATCGAGGCCGCGATGCACACGTTGGGATTGTCCCAACCGGACCCAAATTGGTACATGGACACCGGGGCCACTACTCACATGACTTTCGAATCAGGTACTCTCTCATCTTATTCCAATTTGAGCACCCCTCGGGGGATAATTGTTGGTAATGACAGTTCTATTCCAATTCTAGGGTATGGTCAGAAAACATTTTCTCCTCCTAATCCACCACTCCTCTTGAAAAATACTTTACATGCTCCTAAATTGATTAAAAATTTAGTGTCTGTCCGAAAATTCACAAATGACAATTACATTTACATTGAATTTGATCCTTTCGGTTTCTCTGTGAAGGATTTCAAGGCAGAGTCATCTCATGAGGTGTGATAGTAGGGGATCTGTATCCTATCATTCCCGGTTTGATCCATCGAGTCGGCCTTGCCATCAGCTTTTGCAGCCATCTCTCCTTCCATGTGGCATGCTCGTCTGGGTCATCCGGGATCTTCTATTTTATCAGCTTTAGATAAAAATAGCTTTATTTCTTGTAAGGGTATAAGTCGTACTCCAAATTGTCAGTCTTGTTCATTAGGAAAAATTGTTAAGTTGCCATCTGTAGACTCCAATTCTCATACTTCTATGCCATTTGACATTATTCATAGCGACTTATGGACATCTCATGTTCTTAGTTCAATGAGTCATCGATATTATGTTCTCTTTTTAGATGATTATTCTAGATTTTTGTGGACGTTTCCAATTGCGAATAAATCACAAGTGTTTTTCGTCTTCATAAAATTTAGAGCGTTCATTCGTACTCAATTCGAAAGAGAAATAAAAAATATTCAATGTGATAATGGGAAAGAGTATGACAATAGGGAGTTTCGAGATTTTTGTGCTACTCATGGAATAAATTTTCGTTTTTCATGTCCTCATACATCTTCACAAAATGGGAAAGCCGAACGCAAAATTCGTTCCATAAATAACATTGTCCGAACTCTCCTCATACATGCCTCCATACCTCCATATTTTTGGCATCATGCTCTACAAATGGCCACTTACCTTCTAAACATAATTCCGTCTAAAGGTCTGACATACTCTTCCCCCTCTCAAAGTCCTATATAATAAGAACCCTTCTTATTCTCACCTTCGGATTTTTGGGTGCTTGTGTTATCCATTATTCCCATCCACCACAATTAACAAACTTCAGGCTCGGTCTACCCCGTGTGTATTTTTGGGTTATCCGTCAAATCATCGTGGTTATAAGTGTTTTGATTTATCCTCCAAGAAAATCATAATCAATCGTCATGTCATTTTTGATGAAACTCAATTCCCATTTATGAAAGTTCATACTCCCGAACCTAAGTCATATAATTTTTTGGATGACCAAATATCCCCGTATATTATTCGGAATTTTTCGGACATCTCCCGTACCCAAAATCCTCCAGCGGGCCCATCGCTACTGGACCAACAAGCATCGCCACACTCACGTAATCCACCACTGAACAGTTCTAGCAACTGGCTCGCCACCTCTGGAACTGCTCCAGAATCTGAGTCTAATTTGTACCGTTTTGGGCCAGTAGGCCCACTGCCTGCTGGCCAGTCCGTCCCGAGCCCAGCAAATTTCCAAAATTTCATCAATTTTTCCCCGAGTCATAGACCGGTCACTCGTAGTCAGCGGGGTATTTTTACACCTAAAAGACATTTTAATTTACATTCTGATGTCTCTAAATCCCCCTTGCCCCGCAATCCTGTGTCCGCATTAAATGACCCTAATTGGAAAATTGCTATGACTGATGAATATAATGCTCTTATTGATAATAAGACGTGGGAGTTGGTGCCCCGTCCATATGGTATTAATATTATCAGGTCTATGCGGATTTTTGCTCATAAGGAGAATTCAGATGGGTCATTTGCTCGACATAAGGCGCGACTTGTTGGTGATGGTAAGACTCAGCAGGTTGGTATTGATTGTGGTGAGACGTTTAGTCCGGTGGTCAAACCGGCTACCATTCGCACTGTGCTTAGCCTGACTCTTTCAAAAACTTGGAAAATCCATCAGTTGGATGTCAAGAATGCTTTTCTACATGGTGATCTCAAAGAAACAGTCTATATGCATCAGCCGTTGGATTTCAGGGATCCCAACCTCCCTCATCATGTCTTTTTGTTGAAGAAATTACTATATGGGCTTAAGCAGTCTCCACGGGCCTGGTATACACGATTTGCTGATTTTGTTTCGACTATTGGGTTCACTCACAGCAGGTCAGATAATTCTTTGTTCATCTACCGCCGTGGTTCGTCATTGGCCTATATTCTGTTGTATGTGGATGATATTATCTTGACTGCCTCCTCCGATGCTTTGCGCCAGTCTATCATGGCCATGCTCAGTTCTGAATTTGCTATGAAGGACTTAGGGCCGTTGAGTTATTTTTTGGGGATTGCCGTCAAGCGTCATTCAGGTGGCTTGTTTCTGTCTCAACGGAAGTATGCTGCTGAGATCATCGAGAGGGCTGGGATGTCATCCTGTAAGTCCACTTCCACACCGGTTGATGCAAACCCAAAGCTGAGTGCCGCAACAGGTGCACCATACGAGGACCCGACCCGGTATCGTAGTCTTGTAGGGGCCCTCCAGTAACTTACATTTACCAGACCAGATATTACATATACGGTTCAGCAGGTGTGTTTATTCATGCATGACCCCAGAATTGAGCACATGAATGCGATCAAACGCATCATTCGGTATATTCAGGGGACATTGGATTATGGTTTGCACTTGTATCCCTCATCTACATCCACACTTGTCTCCTACACGGATGCTGATTGAGGTGGTTGTCCCGACACCAGACGGTCGACTTCTGGCTACTGTATGTTCCTTGGCAACAACTTGGTCTCCTGGTCGGCAAAGCGTCAGGCAACTCTATCACGCTCAAGTGCCGAGGCAGAATATCGAGGGGTAGCGAATGTGGTCTCCGAATCATGTTGGCTACGTAATTTGCTTTTGGAGCTTCATTGTCCCATTCAGAAGGCAACCTTGGTATATTGTGATAACATTAGTGCCATCTACCTTTCCGGTAACCCCGTTCAACACCAACGCACCAAGCATATCGAAATGGACATTCACTTTGTCCGTGAAAAGGTTGCAAAGGGTCAAGTTCGTCTATGCCATGTCCCGTCTCGTTATCAAATTGCAGACATCTTTACAAAGGGTCTACCAGCGGTTCTCTTTGAAGATTTTAGACGATCTCGGCGTTAAAATCGCCGCTATGATGGGGTGTGTTAAACAGAGCAATATACATGTGATATACACTTGAATATACAGCGGTGTATATCACATATATATCGAAGGATCAAAGGTGAAGCGGTGGTGTTGGGCCTGGTACTGCAGCGATAGAGGGGAGTGGTGAAATGGCTGTTGGGCCTGGTACACAGAAGGATCAAGTCAAGCCCACCCATCACGTTACAAAGGGCGTAAAATCGATAGCAAAATCTTGTATATTAAGGAAAGTATATTGTATGTATATTGTAGTATATTTATTACCATAATTAGTGTTATACACTTACCATAATTGTATAGTTAGAATTATGGTAGAATAAGGTTTTAGGAATAGATTAGGAATAGGATTCCCCTATTTTGTAACTTGTATATATATCTATTCAACCAATGAAAATAATCAAGGGGATTATTTCTTTCATTTTAAATAGGTGTTTGGACGCAATTTCGATTTTTGTAAAAAAAATCAAGGAAGTTTGACTTGAAGACCAAATTATGTATGACTATCATTTTGTGCCAAGAATATTTAGAATATAGTTCATGTTTGAATATATTTTTTCTCATAAATATGAAATATAATTTTTAATTTTGAAAGAAAATATTAAAATAACCTCAACTTAACCATTCTATCTGAAACAAACAAACAAATCTTTTTATAAAATTATTGATGCTTAACTTGAATGAAATAATATAATTTATAATTACAGTAAATTATTTTTCTTTTAGTCATAAGATTGTAATCCTTATTAACTTAACAATTGTTTGGAGGAAAAAAATTGTAGATCACTTTTGCAAGCCAGAGTACCAATTCTGTAGTGTTAAAACATTGTAAAATTGAGTTAGCTGAAAGTGCAAATTTTTATTTAATCTATTACTATTAAAATTTCAAATGCTCAAGTTGGAATTATATACTATAACCAAATGTAATTAACTTACACACACAAAAGCATTTTCACTCAAAAAACAATTAATAGGAAAAATGGATTACACCCAAAAGAGCCATGTAGAGAGAATGTAAATACTTACACGTATTTTACAACTTGAGCAAAACTAAAATGGTGGGGAAATGTTAGCATCTCTTAGACAAAGCATGACATGGGCCCCACGTTATAGAAAGCTGCATTTGTATTCCTAAGGGACAAAGTAGTCCACATATCCAAAAAAAAAAAATGGAGGGCGGCTAAGTAACTCCATTTGATAGCCAACTAAATTACTTAATCTAGTCCCCGACATAGCTGGATGACAAAAAAAGAAAATCTAAAATTTAACTGGAGGCCTGCAACGTGAGTTCGAACCCTGGTGGAATCAATTTACTCTCTTTTGTGATAAGATCTTGTAGGTGATATCTGTCGCTCTGTTCTCAAACCCTGATCATTCAGGCATATCCCGCGATTTACTGATAGTAGTGCTGAGAGATCGGGACTATTATATTCAGGAATAGTCTGCCGGGAAGCTGGATATCAAAAAAAATTACTTAATCTAACTGAAAGTACTAAAGTATCCTTTATAACCCAACGGAATAAATTGAAATGTTGTGGGTTTTTAGTAATTTCAATTTGACAACAAGCTCCTCACTTTCTGGCTTATTAATACTCCATCCGTCCCAATTTATGTGATATAGTTTGACTCGACATGGAGTTTAAGAAATAAAAGAAGACTTTTGAATTTTGTTATCTAAAACAAGTCAAAGATATTTATGTGGTTATAGATCATCTCGTTAAGAGTAAAAGGTAAATGTTAAAGTTAAATTGTTGCAAAATGAAAATATATATTATTCTTTTTGGGACAGACTAAAAAGGAAAGTATATCACATAAATTGAGACGGAGAGAGTAGTATATATATATATATATATATATATATATATATATATATATATATATATATATCGCTAAGCTTTTCTACTTTTGTTGTTAGCGTATCTATCTTTCTATATAAATCTAAAATTATTGTAGCTATCACTATATTTTGTTGGATTATTACTTGATCTGACTTTTGAGTAGGAACGTAATCTTTATAGTCTGGGGGTAACGGAATAGATTTTTCTATTAATTTTGAAATCTGTTCTTTGGCAGCAAAAAGTCTGTTCATGAAAGAATGGTTGTTCTAAGGTTTTTAACAGATTAATAAAAGGGGGTGTGTGTTTCAATGAGTATTTCAAAAAGCGGTGTAAAAATAGTTGTGTAGTCCTACTCAGTACTCCCTTCCCGTTATAAATCTTCTTATGTTAGTTTTTTCAAACAAAAGCTATCTCCAAATTTTTATTTATTTTTTAATCTGGACTCTGTCCAGTCACTCGTCCTTAACTATTGTTCAACGTCTCTGTCATTCGTCTTTTATTACTGTTCTGTTTCTAGACTCTTATACTTGTTTACTTCTTCCTCTGAACTGTTCATCTCTTCTTTAAGACCTTACCCCGATCATGACTGTCGTCTTTAGCTACACCCACTTCACAGGCCAAAAACAGTCCTTCAGCGGACAACAACAGGTCAATAATCAACCACCGTTGACATATGAATTTACAAGCTAATCCATGGAGGTCATGACGGAGTCCAAAGATAACCATATACTAAGTTCAGAAGATAGCCATATTCAAGCATTATGCATCTTAGATTACAACAGTAATTTCTAGATTTACGACTTGATTTATAACAGTAGAGAAAGATTCATGATGAAAATAACATCATATTATCATAACAATTTTTTATATTAACATACTGGTTCCTGTATTGCTACAGGAGTTCATAACAACATAAACAAACATATTATACATGGTGGAGATAACTACTGAAAGAAAAACTTACATAATTAGAAGTACGGGGAGGTTTCCCTTTCGGGAGTCCCGGAAACTACTGCACACTAAAAACTTTCGTCCAAAATGCTATCTTACATAGAGGGATTTATACAGTGAGGGTGATGAAGGGAGAGGATAGTGTTGCTGGCATTTTTTTTGTGATTTTCTCTGTGTTGTGTTTTTTTCCGTCTCCTTTGTGGTGTCTTCTGTCTTGCTATTTATAGAGTCTCGCGAATTTCAACTTCGGACTTCAATTTGTAAAAAGAATCTTTAAAGTTTCGGCCGGGTGCGCTATGGGCCCCATCGTCGCTTTAACTTTGAAGATTTTTCTTTCCATTTTGTCGTCTTGCATTGCTGTCCTGCTTTAGCATCTTTATCTTGTCTGCTGTTACTGTCTGCTTTTTATCTTTTCGTCTGCACCGTTCTTTTCTTTGTCTGTTTCTGATTATTTCTCCGAATATTTCTTTGTCTGTTACTTTCTATGTCTTTTTTCTTTTTTTTTTTGGCGCGTCTATGTACTCAAATTGTGTAGTGCTACTGAATCGAAACTCATGCCGGAATCATCGTTCTCATTAGGATCCTGAGCATCTTGAACATAGTTCGATTCTAGGAATTCTCTGTCTGAACTGGTTTCTGAAACATGATCTATACTATCTTGATTTTGAGGTGTAAGGGATATCACAGGCGGGGTGACTTCTGGATTTTTGTGTTTGTCTTCACTAATGATGTCCTTTTGTTCTTTAAAAATATTTTCTAATGTATCTCTAATTATTTTTTCTATACTCTTATTTTTTTCTGCTTTTGTCTTTCTAGTTCTAGTCTTTGAAGTTGTTCCATTAAAAGTCTGTGGGAGTCTTCGTCTTGTTCTTGAAGAGGTAGCCTCTTCTTGTTCACTTTTTGGCAAAGTGGCAGCCATTAACAGATTTGCTTTGTCTTTACCGGCAACCGTTTGCACCGGACTAGCTGTACCTATATCTGGTACAGTAGATTTCTTAGCATTCAGAAGGGAATGCACACCTATCTCATCCATTTTTTGGGGAGATGGAGAACTCTGTCTGATCTGAAGTTCTAATTTAGTGACTTTTTCTAGGAGGTGTATATTTTGTCTCTGGAGTTCTTCTTTAGTTTGGTTGAGTCTTTTGAAGGCTTCGGTCATTGAACTACAATTATCGCAAAATATTATTTTGTCTGTATCTTTCTGTATTTTGTACTGAGGTGTCTGAGACTGGGTAAATCTTAATGCTGGGGATATGAAGTAATTTGGCCCAAGGGTGCCTCGAGCATAGTCTAGGGCTTCGGTGAATACATTGAAGCCTTTGAATAAAGGTGTTTTGAAATCCTTTATCGAATCCACTACTTCAAGCCAAGTCTGAAAAATACCATTAGTCTTTCCATGGACAACTACGTAAAATTTAAATTTTTTGTCCAGGTTTTCTCATTAAAATAAAAACATGTACTATTTAATGTGGCCACGAAGTGACTTGCGTCCCTTCTGTTGTGGGCTATCCACAGATTGTCTACCAAACATTTTTGTTGTCTATCTAAAACATAGTCTGGAAGTATTTTGAACGTCAAATTTGAAGATGGAAAAGAGACTAAATTATTCTTACCGAAGTATAGTCTTTCTAGTGTTGGAGTCTCATGAGCAGTTATGGGCCTGAAATTCAGGTTCCCCAATACTGTTTGTCTATATTCGTCTTGGGGTTTGGCTGGGCCTTTCCCTTTGTCTTTTTGAGAAGTCTTGGATGAACTCATTCTGCTAAGATTATAAACAAACTGGTTAATTTGTTGTAATTCTCAATCTACTGAGTTGGTCAGCTATATTATTGTCTTTGCCTTTAATATGTTCAAACACTAAGTTATAAATGGATATTGTATCTAAAAATTAAGCCAACGTCTTCTACTGCTACTCTTATCATTAATTTTTTGGTGAAACTTTACTATAGCTTCACAATCTGTTCTTACCAAAGTTTCTGGTTTATTAAGAATATAAAGTCTAAAAGCATTTAAACCATATATTACTGCTAGGATCTCTGCATCTATGCTACTCATATTTCCTTTTTCTTTATATTTGCCGCTTTGGTATGCGCAAATTTTTTCTGTGGTCTTGTTGCTATATTTATTAGTCTTGGCCTTTAAAACTGCTCCCCATCCTTCAAAACTTCCATCTGTCTCAATGATCAAATAGTCAGTTTCTAAAGGCATGTTTAAATCAGGGATGTTTTTTATACGATCTTTTAAAAGCTTAACTATTTTTATGTCTTCAGCATTAAAATGCTTTTGTCCTGTAGAACCAGTCTTTGAGTAAAGTGGTCCTGCTATTTTTCCTAAATCTTTTATAAAAGTTCTAGCATAATTTAATATTCCTAAAAAGGTCTGTAGATCTTTTGTTTTATCTAATTTATCAGGCATGTCTAGTGCCTTTTTAGCTATGTGTGGTTGTAACTTGATTTTACCTTCTCCTATTGTCACTCCTAGGAAATTTATGTATTGTTTACATAATTCCATTTTCTTTTTACTTATAATTATACCATTACTTACAAAAAGTCTAAAGACAGTATGTAAATGTCCTAAGTGTTCAGTCAAATTGCTACTAAAAACTAAAATATCGTCTACGTAAACTATTATAAATCTTTTATAGTCTCCGAAGATTTGGTCCATCTTTCTTTGGAAAATTGGGGGTGATGTTTTAAAACCAAATGGCATAACTAGCCATTCGAAATGCCCCTCTGGACAGGTAAACGCGGTCCATTCTATACTATCAGGATGCATCTTAACCTGCCAATATCCTGATTTGCAGTCGAATTTACTGAAAATATTCTTACCCTGTATTCTATTAATTAGTTCTGTCTTATCGGGTAATTTATAACCATCGCTCCTAGTATTATCGTTTAGTCTTTTATAATTTATTACCATTCTAGTTTTTCCTCTAACTATTTCTGAATGGTTTCTAACTATGAAAGCTGCTGATCTATGTTTAGACGTAGATCTTCTTATTATTTCTAAGTCTAATAATTCTTTTATAGTTAACTTAAAATCTTCTAGGTCTTGGTTTGTTGACTCTATAGAGGTTGTTTTAATTATATATTCTGGATTAATAATATCTAACTCACATAAAATCTTATTATTATTCCAATGTTTAAGAGGTTTTTCTCCTATGATTTCTAATTTGTCTAGAATTTTTACTATGTTGTCTAAATCTGTTTTATTTTTTATTACTCCTATGTTATCTATCCCATTTTTAAAGTTATAGAAATCTGTTTCTATATCTATTAACGTATAGTCTTTTTCTATTGTGCTATCTTCGTAGTCTAGCATAATTTCTTCAAATGCTAAGTTTTTATTGCTAGTCTGGCAGCAGTATTTTTCCCCATTGCTACAGTTTTTACAACAACTATCATTATTTTTTAAATTAATCTGGGAGCTTTGTAAAATAGTTGTATCTATTTTTCTAGTTTGTACTGGAGTATAAGTGCTATTCTTTTGGAAAATAATACCGTCTCGTGTAATTGTACAACTTCCGTTATTATCTAACAGGAAATCTAGTCCTATGATAAAATCTGTATTAATGTTTAATTCTCTTACTAATATTTTGTTCATTTTGTAACTATGGTTATAGAATTTTTCGCAAGAGTTAACAAAACTTATTGTTGCCTCTTGTAGATAGTATCTATAAAAATTATGCGTGCCATCCATTTGCATGGCTGACGAAGGTTTATCTAAAGTTCTTATTAAATTACTGGGGACCATCTTTTTATTAAGGATACTATTAGTACAACCTGTGTCTACCAGTGCTAACGTAGTTATTTCGTAGTCTTTAATTTTTACTTTAGTTAAAAGTTTTAGAGAACTAAATTTCTTATCTTCATTGCAAATTAAATTTCTACTATCTTCTGTATTAACTAGTTCTGAGGATAAAACTGTATTTAAATCTTTTTCTAATAAGTCTTCATCTGTACATTGATTATCTTCTACTTCTTTCTGTTTACCCTTTTCTAATGTCAGGATTCTTGTTTCTAAAGAGTTTATCCTAGTTTCTAAAGTGATTATTCTTATTCCTATAGTTGAGTCTTCTTGAGTCTTTTTCTCCATTTCTTTAGGGCTAATTATAATTCCTAATTCTTTTTGTAAACAGTTTATACATCCTTCTAAGAAGAATTTCTTGCATTTAGCTCTTTTGCTTCTACTAGGAAACCATTTACATATACAGCAAGCCGTGCTATCTAACCCCTTATTTCTTTCGAAAAAGTGGTCACAGTCTATTGTAGTATTTACTAAATTATTCAAATCTGGGTCTAGGTCTAATTGTTCTATACCGATTTCATTAATGAAATTATCTGCTTCTGAATCTGAGGAGTCTATTTTAGTACAATCTCTTGTGTCTATACTCACTATTGAGTAGATACTTTCTGTGTCTGACATGTATTCGTCTACATTAATTAACGTTTCTTGAAAATCTTCTATAAGCTGAGAATTTCTAGAATTGTTGTTAATTCTTTTCGGACATGTATTTGCTAGGTGTTCTATACTACCGCAGGTAAAACATTCTAACTTATTTTTGTAATTTCTATCGTTTTTGAATTTTCTTATATGTTTATTTTTGTCTAAATAAGGTTTCTTAGCTGATGATTTTCTCAGGTAGTAACGCTTCTTCTTATATTTATCATACCTATCGTAATTCTGGTAACCGTAATTCTTATAATTCTTTTTATATTTTTTCCTTTTAGGGGGGTCTTTATCATAACTTTGTGTTGTGTAAATTACACTTTTGCAGAAGTTTAACTCGTTCTGTTTTAACTGTTTCTGAATCTGCAAATGAGTACATTTCTCTTGTAGAATTTCCATAACATGCTGGATTCTATGTCCTATTGACCATCTAGCGTTTGGATTTTGTATTATTCCATCGCGTTTATTCCAGCGTTCTTCTATTTCTCGACCTAAAGCTCCTGGAAGTTTATTAAAGAGCTTCTTTCCTAGTTCATGATCAAATGAGTTACCACTGATCGTGCAATAATAAAAGAAATCATTTAAAAATTTCTTAATGTATATCCAATTACTAATACTTAGCTGTTCTAATTTTATTAGCGCATTTCTTTGCAATACTACTAGGCCGCTATTAGGGTCTTCTCCTGTTATTAGCGTATGAATTTTATTTGTAAAATTATATGGGTTTGATCCCATTGCTACTAACTGATGAAATTATGTTGGGAAATCTGTTTTGTATGCCTCCCATAAAGCCTTAGTAGATTCTCCTAAGAATGTTTCTAAGTATTTATACATAGTTTCAGGGTCTGTTTCTACGTAGTTCTGTATGTAGTATGCTACTACTATTCCTTTCCACAAATCGATTACAGAGTTCCATCTCTGTGGATCGTGGGCAGCTATATTTAATATTTTTCCTCTATTCCCTCCTTCTTGGAGAGTTATAGGTTCTTCTAAAGACATTCTTCGTCCTGAAGGTTTTATATTATCTACAGGTTCTCCTGCTGTTCTAAACACTCTTCTTCTAGGTATGTTACCTGTACTAGTGTCTACTGTGAAATGTTCTCCTGTTGTTCTTTGGAAAGGGCTAGAGCTAGTAGCGCTAGTTTCCATTAATTCTTTGTAACTAACTTCTGAATTGGTTTCGAAGTCTTCATTATCTGTAATAAAATCTTTCCATATTTCTTGAAACATTTCATTTTTATCTTTTGTAATCTGTTCTTCTATGTATCCAGAATTATCCGTTCTTTTATCACATTTTTTAAAATGTTCTATAGTGTATTCTATTTCCATATTGTCTTGTTTACAACCTTTACATTTAAATAACATCCAAGGTTTTTCTTTTTTCAGGTCTTTGGCTTTTTCTATGGCGATGTCTACTTCGTAACCTTATTGGATTATTTCTATGTCAACGGTGGTTGATTATTGGCCTGTTGTTGTCCGTTGAAGGACTGTTTTTGGCCTGTGAAGTGGGTGTAGCTAAAGACGACAGTCATGATCGGGGTAAGGTCTTAAAGAAGAGATGAACAGTTCAAAGGAAGAAGTAAACAAGTATAAGAGTCTAGAAACAGAACAGTAATAAAAGACGAATGACAGAGACGATGAACAATAGTTAAGGACGAGTGACTGGACAGAGTCCAGATAAAAAAAAATCCTTTTGTTCTTTAAAAATATTTTCTAATGTATCTCTAATTATTTTTTCTATACTCTTATTTTTTTCTGCTTTTGTCTTTCTAGTTCTAGTCTTTGAAGTTGTTCCAGTAAAAGTCTGTGGGAGACTCTGTCCAGTCACTTGTCCTTAACTACTGTTCATCGTCTTCGTCTTTTTTTTTTTTTAATACTTTCGTCCAAAATGCTATCTTACATCGAGGGAACAGAAGGGACGCAAGTCACTTCGTGGCCACATTAAATAGTACTGGTAAGAGATATACGGAGAATTTAGAAAGATTAGAAGCAACGCTTGCTAAACAAGAAAGGAAAATTGGGGGTGAGATAGCTTTTGTTTGAAAAAACTAACATAAGAAGATTTATAACGGGCAAAAAAAAAAAAAAAAAATTTTTTTGGAGATAGCTTTTGTTTGAAAAAACTAACATAAGAAGATTTAGTTCTTTATCCAGAGTATATACGCCTAAGTACTACTTTAGACAATAGTTCAAGACTTTCTTCTTATGTTAGCTTTTTCAAACAAAAGCTATCTCCAAAAAATATTTTTTTTTTTGGCCACATTAAATAGTACATGTTTTTATTTTAATGAGAAAAACGTGGACATTTTTTTTTGTGATTTTCTCTGTGTTGTACAAAATCCAAACGCTAGATGGTCAATTTTCTTATATGTTTATTTTTGTCTAAATAAGGTTTCTTAGCTGATGATTTTCTCAGGTAGTAACGAACTAGTTAATACAGAAGATAGTAGAAATTTAATTTGCAATGAAGATGAATGCACACCTATCTCATCCATTTTTTGGGGAGATGGACTATTTATAGAGTCTCGCGGATTTCAACTTCGGGCTTTTTATATTTTCACTTAAGTTTATAATTAAGTCAACTATTGTGTTTAACTGTTTTTCTTCACTATGGAGAGAGTGCTCTCTTGTACTGAAATTACACTTAATAATACTATTGTCTTTTAGACTTTTCTTTCCATTTTGTCGTCTTGCATTGTTGTCCAGTCTATTGTAGTATTTACTAAATTATTCAAATCTGGGTCTAGGTCTAATTGTTCTATACCGATTTCATTAATTCTCTTACTAATATTTTGTTCATTTTGTAACTAGGGTTATACTAAGTTCAGAAGATAGCCATATTCAAGCATTATGCAGCTTAGATTACAACAGTAATTTCTAGATTTACGACTTGATTTATAACAGTAGAGAAAGATTCATGATGAAAATAACAACATCATATTATCATAACAATTTTTTATATTAACATACTGGTTCCTGTACTTCTTTAGTTTGGTTGAGTCTTTTGAAGGCTTCGGTCATTGAACTACAATGATCGCAAAATATTATTTTGTCTGTATCTTTCTGTATTTTGTACTGAGGTGTCTGAAACTGGGTAAATCTTATTTTTCTATTAATTTTGAAATCTGTTCTTTGGCAGCAAAAAGTTTCATCCCACAGACTTTTAATGGAACAACTTCAAAGACTAGAACTAGAAAGACAAAAGCAGAAAAAAATAAGAATATAGAAAAAATAATTAGAGATACATTAGAAAATATTTTTAAAGAACAAAAGGACATCATTAGTGAAGACAAACACGAAAATCAAAGAAATATTCGGAGAAATAATCAGAAACAGACAAAGAAAAGAACGGTGCAGACGAAAAGATAAAAAGCAGACAGTAACAGCAGACAAGATAAAGATGCTAAAGCAGGACAGCAATGCAAGACGACAAAATGGAAAGAAAGCCATTCGAAATGCCCCTCTGGACAGGTAAACGCGGTCCTCAGTACAAAATACAGAAAGATACAGACAAAATAATATTTTGCGGGTGTGTTTCAATGAGTATTTCAAAAGCGGTGTAAAAATAATTGTGTAGTCCTACTCAGTACTCCCTTCCCGTTATAAATCTTCTTATGTTAGTTCTTTCAAACAAAAGCTATCTCCCAATTTTTTTTTTTTTAATCTGGCATTTTTTTGTGATTTTCTCTGTGTTGTGTTTTTTTTCCGTCCCTTGTGGTGTCTTCTGTCTTGCTATTTATAGAGTCTCGCGGATTTCAACTTCGGACTTCAATTTGTAAAAAGAATCTTTAAAGTTTCGGCCGGGTGCGCTATGGGCCCCATCGTCGCTTTAACTTTGAAGACTTTTCTTTCCATTTTGTCGTCTTGCATTGCTGTTTTTTTTTTTTTTAATCTGGACTCTGTCCAGTCACTTGTCCTTAACTACTGTTCATTGTCTCTGTCATTCGTCTTTTATTACTGTTCTGTTTCTAGACTCTTATACTTGTTTACTTCTTCCTCTGAACTGTTCATCTCTTCTTTAAGACCTTACCCCGATCATGACTGTTGGGAAATCTGTTTTGTATGTATATATATATATATATATACACCCCTGGTTAAGATGGAAATTTTATTTTCCAAAGAGTAGTAAAAAAAAGACTTAGTGTACAAATATTACGAGTAAATAGAAAAATTGGTAATAAGTTTTACAATTAAATGGTGAATTTTGAAACTATAATATATCTTACCAACCAGTCGCTCTTTAAATCTGAATACTAAAATTATAATTTCAACCGTACAATTTATAAAAGTATTTAATTAAAGTTTCAACAATATCATGATGAAAAACTTTGTTACTTGGCAGCTAAAGAACAGGTAAAAAGGATTTAATCTGTATACGTAAGTGTATCAATAAATTTTAACATGTTAGTAGATAATTTATCTCATTTTTTCACATTACTAATCTTGCTATTTATAGACAGCTAGTTATAGCTATCTTGGGAGGGGGTCTAACAATGTAAATATTATTTTACACTATTAAGGATTTTTCCCACATTAGAGTTATACATGTATTAGTAATGTAGATATTAATTATGCATAATTTAATTATTCATGTATTAGTTATTATATTTTTTATTCTACATAAAATAATACATAGATTGACTCATACGTTATGTACATATTTTATTTATGTGAAAATGATAACTAAAATACCGTATTTACTATATTGAATTTTATACAAAACAATCAAAAAGCTGTCAAATAAAGTACTGCTAGTACTATTAGTTATGCTAATTTTATACCTGAATAACTCTATTCTGAACCATAGTGTTAAACAGAGTAATATACCTGTGATATACACCCAATATACATCAGTGTATATCACAGGCAAAGCAGTGGAATGGGCAGCAGGGCCTCGGCAGTGGCTGAAGCCCATCACGGGCAGTGTTGGTTGTAGTATATTAGGAGTGTATATTGATGTAATATTATAGTGTAAAGGTTACCTTAATTAGTATTATACACTTACCATAATTGTATAGTTAGAATTATGGTAGAATAAGGATTTAGAAATAGAATAGGAATAGGATTCTCCTATTATGGAAATATGTAACTTGTATATATAGCCTTTCAATTAATGAAAATAATCAAGGAGATTATTTCTTTCATGGTATCAGAGCAAAAATCCACATAAACCTGATAACATTAATACCATATGGACGGGGCACCAACTCCCACGTCTTATTATCAATAAGAGCATTATATTCATCAGTCATAGCAATTTTCCAATTAGGGTCATTTAATGCAGACACAGGATTGCGGGGTAAGGGGGATTTAGAGACTTCAGAATGTAGATTAAAATATCTTTTATGTGTAAAAATACCCCGCTGACTACGAGTGATCGGTCTATGACTTGAGGAAGAATTGATGGAATTTTGGGAATTTTCTGGGCTCGGGACGGATTGGCGGCGAGCGGTGGGCTCTTGGCCCAAATCGGTAACTGGAATCAATATCCGGACCAGTTCCAGAATTGGGCTGGACTGGCCCAATTGCTGGAACTGTTCCAGGGGCTGAAACTGGGCACGAGACAGTGGGGCCAGCGGGCAGTGGGCCCGCTGGAGAATTTTGGGTGTGGGAGATGTCCGAAAAATTCCAAATAATATACGGGGATATTTGGTCATCCAAAAAATTATACGACTTAGGCTCGGGAGTATGAACTTTCGCAAAAGGAAATTGGGTTTCATCAAAAATGGCATGGCAATTAATTATGATTTTCTTGGAAGATAAGTCAAAACATTTATAACCACGATGATTCGACGGATAACCCAAAAAAACACACGGGGTAGACCGAGCCTGAATTTTGTTAATTGTGGTGGATGGGAATAATGGATAACACAAGCATCCAAAAATCCTAAGGGGAGAATAAGACGGGTTCTTATTATATAAGATTTTGAGGGGGGAAGAATATGTCAGACCTTTAGACGGAATTATGTTAAGAAGATATGTGGTCATTTGTAGAGCATGATGCGAAAAATATGAAGGTATGGAGGCATGAATTAAGAGAGTTCGGACAATGTTATTTATGGAATGAATTTTGCGTTCGGCCTTTTCATTTTGTGAAGATGTATGAGGACACGAAAACCGAAAATTGATCACATTATTAGCACATAATTCCCTAAACTCCCTATTGTCATACTCTTTCCTATTATCACATTGAATATTTTTTATTTCTCTTTCGAATTGAGTACGAATGAACGCTCTAAATTTGATGAAGACGGAAAACACTTGTGATTTATTCGCAATTGGAAACGTCCACAAAAATCTAGAATAATCATCTAAAAAGAGAACATAATATCGATGACCCATTGAACTAAGAACAGGAGATATCCATAGGTCGCTATGAATAATATCAAATGGCATTGAAGTATGAGAATTGGAGTCTACAAATGGCAACTTAACAATTTTTCCTAATGAACAAGACTGACAAATTGGAGTACGACTCGTACCCTTACAAGAAATAAAACTATTTTTATCTAAAACTGATAAAATAGAAGATCCCGGATAACCCAGGCGAGCATGCCACACGGAAGGAGAGATGGCTGCAAAAACTGACGGCAAGACTTGACTCGATGGACTGAAACCGGGCATGATAGGATACAAATCCCCCCCTACTATCACACCTCATGAGATGGCTCCCCGTCTTGAAATCCTTCACAGAGAAACTAAAAGGATCAAATTCAACGGAAACTGAATTGTTAGTTGTGAACTTTCGGACAGACACTAAGTTTTTAATCAATTTAGGAGCATGTAAAGTATTTTTCAAGAGAAGGGGTGGATTAGGGGGAGACAACATTTTCTGACCATACCCTAGAATTGGAATAGAACTGTCATTACCAACAATTATCCCCCGATGGGTGCTCAAATTGGAATAAGATGAGAGAGTACCTGATTCGGAAGTCATGTGAGTCGTGGCACCGGTGTCCATATACCAATTTGGGTCCGATTGAGTTAACCCCAACGTGTGCATCGCGGCCTCGATATCGGTATGAGTGGGGCCTGCTGCATGATGGGCTTGCGGAGGTCGGGGCCCAAGAATTCCTGTCCGTGATGGAGCTGGGCCATAGCTGCTACTGCCGCTGCTGCTGGGCCACTGGCCAGTGGGCCGCCACTGCTGGGTGTTGGGCCTGAACTGTTGGCCAGCCCACTGGCCGCTGGAATTTCCTGCTGGATGTTGAGGACTGCTTGCCCACGGCCCACTGCCCCAGCCCCACTGCCATGGGCCCCACTGCTGGGCCCAGGGGGGTGGTGGGCCACTGTTCCCTGGATGGGACCCACCGCCTGCTTGCTGACCACCGGAACCGCCACCAGAACCTCCGCGTTTGCCCCCGCGGTTTTTGTTATTATTCTTGCGATTATTCTTGCCGCCACCATGATTATGGTTTTGGCCCGAATTATTAACAAAACCCGAAGAACTAGGAGAGGACGCCACCATGACGACGGGGCTTGCTCCGGTAGCCCTTTTTTTAGCCAAACCGGCTTCTTCCAACGTAAGCATGGAGTAGGCTTGATAGAAGTCAGGAAGAGGGTTGCTTTGGCGAAGAAGAGTTCCAACACCATTATAGGCCTCCGAAAGACCGGCAACCAACTGTAGAACTAGACGATCATTTGTTATCGGTGCGCCAATATTACGGAGTTGATCTGCCAACTCCTTGAGTTTCTTGTAATATGCAGAAACGTTTGGAAATTCGTCCATTCGAACTAGAGAGAATTCCTGCTCGAGTGTGACGACACGTGAATGTTGGTTGTCTTGGAATATGTCACGCAATCTATTCCATGCAGCCATAGCCGTGGTATCCGGCTCAATAATCGTCTGTAGAAGGTCTACTGAAATAGTGGCGTAGATCCACCGGAGAACGGTAGCATCAAGAGTAATCCATAACTCAGGATCCTCCACAGGAAGAGGTCTAGCGGGAGGAATGATGTGATGAAGAACTTGATAGGAGATAGCGTGAATTTTAAACAACTCCGCCCACGTCGCATATTGGACGTTTTCCATCTCAAGGACAATAGGGATACAGTTCTTGCTATTGGAAACCATGAGGGCAGGATGATAATTGTTCTTAGACATATTGAAAGAACAAAGAAGGAAGAGAAATTTAAGAGAGGTGTTTGTGAGAGCGGAAGACGAATTTTGGAAGAGAAACCCGAGGGGGGGGTGGGGTGTCTCGGCCGAAAATCAAAGAGAGGACAAAAGTTGAGAGAAAAACTTTTGTTTAGACCTAGTCTCTTAATGATCTCAAGGAAACAGTCTATATGCATCAGCCGTTGGGTTTCAGGGATCCAAACCGTCTTCATCATGTATGTTTGTTGAAAAAGTCCTTATATGAGCTTAAGCAGTCTCCAAGGGCCTGGTACACGAGGTTTGCTGACTTTGTTTCAATTATTGGGTTCACTCACAGCAGGTCAGATAATTCCTTGTTCATCTACCGTCGTGGTTCGTCCTTGGCCTACATTCTGTTGTATGTGGATGATATCATCTTGACTGCCTCTTCCGATGCCTTGCGCCAATCTATTATGACCATGCTAAGTTCTGAGTTTGCTATGAAAGACTTAGGGCCTTTGAGTTATTTTTTGGGGATTGCCGTCAAGCGTCATTCAGGTGGATTGTTTTTGTCTCAACGAAAGTATGTTGTTGAGATCATAGAGAGGGCTGGGATGTCATCCTGTAAGTCCACTTCCACGCCAGTTGATGCAAACCCCAAGCTGAGTGCCGCAGCAGGTGCACCATACGAGGACTCGACCCGCTATCGCAGTCTTACATGGGCCCTCCAGTATCTTATATTTACCAGACCAGATATTACGTATGCGGTTCAGCAGGTGTGTTTATTCATGCATGATCCCAGAGTTGAGCACATGAATGCAATCAAACGCATCATTCGGTATATTCAGGGGACACTGGACTATGGGTTCCACTTGTATCCTTCATCTACATCCACACTTGTCTCTTACACGGATGCTGATTGGGGCGGTTGTCCCGACACCAGACGGTCGACTTCTGGCTACTGTATGTTCCTTGGCAACAACTTGGTCTCCTGGTCCGCAAAGCGTCAGGTAACTTTATCACGCTCAAGTGCAGAGGCAAAATATCGAGGGGTAGCGAATGTGGTCTCCGAATCATGTTGGCTACGTAATTTGTTGTTAGAGCTTCATTGTCCCATTCAGAAGGTAACCTTGGTATATTGCGATAACATTAGTGCCATCTACCTTTCAGGTAACCCAGTTCAACACCAACGCACTAAGCATATCGAAATGGACATTCACTTTGTCCGTGAAAAGGTTGCAAAGGGTCACGTTCGCGTATGCCATGTCCCGTCTCGTTATCAAATTGCAGACATCTTTACAAAGGGTCTACCAGTGGTTCTCTTTGAAGATTTTAAGGACAGTGTCAGCGTTCGAAAATCGCCTGCTATGACTGCGGGGGTGTGTTAAACAGAGTAATATACCTGTGATATACACCCACTATACAACAATGTATATCACAGGCAAAGCAGTGGGCCTGGGCAGCAGGGCCTCGACAGTGGGCCTCGGCAGTGGCTGAAGCCCATCACGGGCAGTGTTGGTTGTAGTATATTAGGAGTGTATATTGATGTAATATTGTAATGTAAATGTTACCTTAATTAGTGTTATACACTTACCATAATTGTATAGTTAGAATTATGGTAGAATAAGGATTTAGAAATAGAATAGGAATAGGATTCTCCTATTATGGAAATATGTAATTTGTATAAATAACCTTTTAATTAATGAAAATAATTAAAAAAAATTATTTCTTTCACATAGTATATTGAATAAAGTTTTTTTTTTTTAAAAAAAAAAGAGGAAGAGAGAAGGTACTAACATAGAGATCATAGCTGACAGTCCAAGTGTGCTGGCAGGAGTCAACACGGACCAGCTGACACAAATCATCACATATCTAATTACACTGCCACCACAGAGAAAGACAACCTTGATTTCTTGCTTTCCTTCTATTTTAATCTTTCCAATTGTTCTTGCACAGTACATCCACCAATCAACTTTCTTGAATTTATTTTGTACAACAACTATGAGTGATCAAAATGATCAGGTCGACACAGCTAATGTAGGCTCTGATCTCCCTGCTGGTATGAAACTTTTTATCTTAGTGAATTTGGATCATTTCATTTTCTAATTGTTCACATTTTGAATTGTTTTCTCTGTTAATGTTGTTGTTTTAGCTCTCTCTGCTGAGGATCGTGCAGATCTTGTGAATGTCATCAAGGTGCTCATATTTTTCCTGCTTAACTTATTTTATCTATACTATGCATGTGGCTTATGAATGTGGATATTGAACTGAATGTTTTCAGTGATTTATGCTTTCTTTTTTCTGTCAATTTATTTTTTTAATGTATCTTTTTGTTAATGTGGTGCAGAACAAGCTTCGTGATTTGGCAAGGGATCACTATGGTTTTCTGGACACACTTCCGCCAAACATTAGGATACGTGTTGATGTCCTCAGAAAGATTTAGGTTTTACTCTAATCACAAAGACTTTTATCTATCTATTTTCTCACTTGACAATGATTATATGATTATTTCAAGATGTACATGTTGAGCTTGATCCTAATTGCACTTTGTTATTTGCATTCTTTATAGTTATAGATAGTAGCGAGAGCTTAGTGCATCGGGCTGCCCTTTTATGGCTATAGATAGTGTATGAGAAAGTTGATTCCTTATTGGGTTTCTAGTTATTTCTTTCCCTTCTTTACCAATGCAAGTATATTATTAAATAAAAATTAAGCAGATTTGTTTGTAACCATTATTTGCATCATCTAATTGAGTTTAATTTGATAATTACTGAAGTTAGACTTATGGTTACCCTATAGTGTTGGAAATTAGCCTTTGGCGGGAGTTGTGACCGACCAACTTTAACGATTTAAACACTAGTGTTAAGCATGTTGGAGAATCCAGTTCTTCACACGTGCATGATCTACTAAGTACGTAGATAACCGTAGGGCCAAGAATCGTCAAATTTCATTGAGAAATGAAAGAGATATTGGTTCACAAAGTGAGGTGTTTGAAGCATGGAAAAGTGTGGTTGTGATCAATTCTACCTCATCGGTAGAGGAAGAAAGAACTGTTGTGTATATCAGACTCAAAATTGGTTTGGGGTTTGGGACCCCAAGGGGTATCCCATGTGTTTAAAGGAGGGAGGACCTAGATGTGCTTCGGTTCGAGGAAAGCCCAGACGCGCGCCGCCGCCGCCCGCCCGTCCCGTCCGGTTCGGGTTCCGGGTCACGGGCTGTGGGCAGTCTGATATTATCTTTTTGGGCCAGAGAACTTTGCCAGATATACAGTTTGGACCAGAATTCTTTCATATGTACAGTTTGGTCCCTGAAGTTTCCAGAAAGTCAGAATTGGGCAGAAGAGAACAGAAACGCCACAGCACTCAATTCAGCCATTTATTTTGGCTGAATTACTCCTCCTATAATGGCCAAATCCGTTCCTCTTTTCACCATTTATTTTGGTGGTATTACTACCTCCATAATGGCCATTACTTGGCCAGTAATGGCACTTATGGAGGCAGTTAAACAACCCCTCCCTCACCTATATAAACAACCCCTTGGACCATTATTGAACACACTTTACACTACACAAAAATACACAAACAGAAACAGTTCTTCCTACAACTTCCAAGCATCATTTCATTACTCAAAATTCTTCACGGAAGCATTTGAGTTTCCTTTGCTCAAGTGTTCATTTGCTGTTTTATCTTGGGAGACAATTGTCTAGGACGTATAAAGGATACATACGGGGCAATATTGTCTTAAAGACAAAGTGTCACACTCGACTCAGCATAAACAAAACAGTTTTCCAGTTTTTTGTTCAAACAGAATTGTAATTTCGGTTTTGTTGTTGAATTGTAATTTTTCAGTTCTTGAATTACTTTGCAGTTACTTGTAATTTCCGTTTCCTGCATCCTTTGTAACCAACAAGTTTAAGACAATACTTGTTTACGGTAACTGCTGCAACATGGCTGGAAATATGACCGATGCTGCTGCTACTGCTGCTGCCTCTCGAGGCAATGTCGCTGCCTTCCCTGCTACTGCCGCTATCGCCAAAGGCAAAGAACTCTCGCCGCTTTCATCGCCGCAACCCCTAATGTTCAAGGCAGTAACACTGCTGCCTTCCTGACTACTGCTGCTCCACCTTCTGGCTCACACCATGCTCGCCCTGAAAAATTCATGGGATCAGAATTTAAGAGATGGCAGCAAAAGATGTTGTTCTACTTAACAGTTATGGGCATGGCCCGGTTCCTAACGGAAGATCCTCCACAAGCTGGAGATGAAATGGACTCTTCGCCTAATGAAACGGGTGAAGGGGGCCTTGGTATCCATGTCATTAATGGCATGAAGATGGTTCGTGACGCATGGAATCATAGCGATTTCATGTGCAAGAATTACATACTGAACTGCTTAGCAGACCCTCTCTACACGGTCTATTACACCGTTGGCACTGCCAAAGAGCTGTGGGAAAAACTGCAAAAGAAGTACAACGCACAAGATGCGGGTACTAAGAAGTTCATCGTTGGGAAATTTCTAAAATTCCAAATGGTGGACAGCAAGACAGTGATGTCCCAAGTCCAGAAATTCCAAATGATGATACATCACCTGGATTTGGAAGGATTGAAACCAAACGAGCAGTTTTTGGTTGCATCGCTGATTGAAAAGTTACCTCCTTCATGGAATGAGTTTATGAGTTACTTAAAACTCAAGACAAAGGAGATGACCTTTGAAGAGCTTGTTATCAAACTCCAAATCCAGAAAGATAACAAGAAGGCCTTGCCAAGGGGTAGACAACCTGCTGAGGCGAAGACGAATCTGGCTGAGGCCAAAGGGAACTCAAGCAAGAAGCGGAAGTTCCAGAAAGACGGCAAGGCCCACCCAGCGGAGACGTTCAGAGGTAACTGTCATCACTGTGGGAAACCTGGTCATAGGATCAAGGAATGCCGCAAGCTCAAGACTGAGCAACAACAGAAAGCCAAGTCAAAAGGCAAGGCGCATGCTAACGTCGTCAAGGACACGCTCCTAGATGACATGATTGAGGAATTCTCGGCAGTGGTGGTAGAAGCCAACTTGGTTGAGAATCCGATGCAGTGGTGGATGGACACAGGTGCTACTAGACACATCTATTCCAACAAAAATGCCTTCTATACGTACACACCGTTCACCGACAAGAAGCTGTTCATGGGCAACAACGCTTCCTCTGACGTGCTGGGGGTTGGAAAGATGGTCCTGAAGATGACTTCCAGTAAGGAGCTCACTCTGAAGGAAGTGATGCACGTCCCAGAGATTAGAAGAAATTTAATTTCTGGACCTTTATTGGTTAATACTGGTTTTAGGCTAGTGTTTGAATCCAATAAGTTTGTACTCACTAAGAATAGCACATTTGTGGGGAGAGGATTCGTCTGTGAAGGCCTCTTAAAAGTGAATGCCATGTTTGTATTGCGTCCAAGTAATAAAGTTGAACCTTCTTCTTATTTGATTGAGTCTTCTAATTTATGGCATCATAGATTAGGACACGTTAACTACAAGTCTATCCAAAGGCTGGTAAAGATGGAGTTATTGCCGTCTATCGACGTAAACCCTCAACATAAGTGTGAGGTGTGCGTAGAGGCAAAACTCACCAAGCTTTCTTTTCGATCCGTCGAAAGGAATACCGCTCCTTTAGAACTTATTCACACAGATATATGTGATTTGAAGTTCGCACAAACTAGAGGGGGGAACAAGTACTTTGTGACATTCATTGATGATAGCACAAGGTATTGTTACCTTTACTTGTTGAAAAGTAAGGATGAAACCTTTGAAGTGTTCCGACGTTACAAAACAGAAGTTGAGAACCAACTAAGCCTACGGATTAAATCCATTCGTAGCGATATAGGGGGAGAATACGTAGCGCCATTTGAGGAATACTGTACCTAAGAAGGCATTATTCATCAAACGACGGCTCCATACTCACCTCAATCAAACGGTGTGGCGGAACGTAAGAACCGCACATTAAAGGAAATGATGAATGCCTTGCTTATCAATTCCGGTCTTCCTCAAAACATGTGGAGAGAAACCGTCCTTACCGCTAATACGATTCTTAACAGAGTCTCACATAAGGGTAAGGACAAAACTCCGTATGAATCATGGAAGGGAAAGAAACCCACCTACAAATATTTTAAGGTGTAGGGTTGTTTGGCAAATGTTAAAGTACCCAAGCCAAAGCAGGTCAAGATTGGGCCTAAGACTGTAGATTGCATATTCATCGAATATGCAAATAACAGTAGTGCTTATCGCTTCTTAGTGCATAAGTCAGATATTCCAGATATCCACCAGGGTACAATCATGGAATCAAGGAATGCTTTATTCTTTGAAGATACCTTTCCTAGAAAGGAAAAAGACATAACCTCTCGCAAACGAAGTTACACACAAAGCTCTCAAGAATCGGGAGTCCTTAACTGCCCGGATCTAGATGGTTCAGATCTAGCGAATCTCGAGGTGGCTAAACATCTGGAATCTAGTGTTCCATATTCTCAGAACTTGGAGACTCCAGAGATGGATCTAAGGCGAAGTAAAAGGGTCAGGAAGGATAAATCCTTCAGTCCTGACTTTGTAGCTTATATGGTTAATGATGAACCAAGGACAATTGCTAAGGCGTTGTCAACTCCAGAAGCACCGCTCTGGAAAGAAGCTATTGAGAGTGAAATAGGCTTCATTCTGCATAACCATACTTGGGAGTTGGTTGATCTTCCTCTGGGAAATAAATCGTTGGGTTGTAAATGGATACTCAAACGAAAATACAAAGCAGATGGGTCTATAGACAAGTACAAGTCCAGGTTGGTAGTCAAGGGCTATCGGCAGACAGAAGGCTTTGACTACTTTGACACATATTCTCCGGTATCCCGGATGACATCCATACGGGTATTCATTGCGATCGCAGCTTTGCGTGACCTTGAGATACACCAGATGGATGTTAAGACAGCCTTCCTAAATGGTGATTTGGAAGAAGAAATTTATATGGACCAACCCGAGGGGTATGTGGTTCAAGGGCAAGAGAAGAAAGTCTGTCGGCTTGTCAAATCTCTGTACGGGCTGAAACAAGCCCCGAAGCAATGGCACGAAAAATTTGATAGTACTCTACTATCGAAGGGGTTCGCCATTAATGAGTGTGATAAATGTGTTTACACGAAAGGTAACTCTGACTCATTTGTTATGATATGCATGTATGTAGACGACATGTTGATCACAGGAAGCAGTCCTAGGGTAATCCTAGAGACTAAGAACATGTTGAAACAATGCTTCGACATGAAGGATATGGGTATCGCAGATGTCATCTTAGGGATTAAAATCTCTAAGACGTCTGACGGACTGGTCTTATCTCAGTCTCACTACATCGAGGATGTTTTGAGAAAGTTCGAGATGTTAGACAGTTCACCGATAAAGTCACCAATGGATACAAATCAAAAGCTTGATAAAAATCTTGGTGCACCTGTATACCAGGAGCGATATGCACAGGTGATCGGTAGTTTGATGTATATAACAAACTGCACCCGACCTGATATTGCTTATGCAGTCAATAAGTTGGCTAGGTTCACCCGTAATCCGAGTGATAATCACTGGAAGGCGTTGAATCGGGTATTACAATACCTGAAATACACGTTAACTTTCGGGTTACACTATTCGAGATATCCAGCTGTACTAGAGGGGTACAGTGATGCAAACTGGATATCTGATATAGAGAATACCAAGTCTACCAGTGGGTATGTATTTACGATTGGTGGTGGGGCTGTGTCTTGGAAATCCTCTAAGAAAACTTGCATCGCCCGATCCACAATGGAATCAGAGTTTATCGCTTTAGACAAAGCAGGCGAAGAAGCTGAGTGGCTTCATGACTTCTTAGAGGATGTTTCGTGTTGGAACAAACTCGTACCTTCGGTAATGATCCACTGCGACAGTCAGTCGGCTCTAGGAAGGGCACGGAATGCTATGTACAACGGCAAGTCTCGTCATATTCGACGGAGGCATAAGACCGTTAGGCAACTGATCACCACGGGTATAATATCCATTGATTACATTAAGTCAAAGAATAATATAGCAGACCCATTGACAAAGGGCTTACCCAAGGATCAGATGGCTTGCATGTCTAGGGGAATGGGCTTAAAACCCAAAATATAAGGACCAATACAGTGGTAACCCAACCTTACTAACTGGAGATCCCAGTAATTTGGTTCAATGGGAAAACTAAGCTGTAAAGGTTCAGTTGATCGCTTCAGTGGAAGCATGACCACTTCAGATAGTGATTTCTGAAAAGAAACACCAAATCCAAAGTCGTTCCCGCGATAGACGTTAAGTGCTATCTGCAGTATGGGTAAAGGTTAAGTTTTCAAAACCTGTAATGATCCTCAACAGTTGAGGTTAGGTCTTGGGAAACTTTTAATGGTTCCTAACACTTGTGAAGTGGGGTATAGCAGGATACCTTGTAGGAGACCACCTATTTAAGTGCGAGGACGGGCCGCCTCAAATGAACGCACTTAAGAATCCAAGAAGTTGTCCATGGCCAAAACGGACAAAATATTACGAAGAAGAGAGTAAGAGAATTTGTTGTGTTGGTACTGTTGACTTGGCTTACACTAAACACTGACGGTTCAAGACATCACGTTCACCGCGTAGTAAGTAAGTCCGATGGTACTTAACTATGGAAGGTTCAAAGCTGAAGCTACCTCTCCTTATGCAACATCGGTCCGCTGAAATATTACTGGAAATGAAAAGACATCATGTGAGTGCGCCAAAATCTCTTTCAAGAGGGGATTGTTGGAAATTAGCCTTTGGCGGGAGTTGCGACTGACCAACTTTAACGACTTAAACACTAGTGTTACGCATGTTGGAGAATCCAGTTCTTCACACGTGCATGATCTACTAAGTACGTAGATAACCGTAGGGCCAAGAATCGTTAAATTTCATTGAGAAATGAAAGAGTTATTGGTTCACGAAGTGAGGTGTTTGAAGTAGGGCTGGCCAGTGGGCCGGGACAGCCCGACCCCGACCCGACCCCCTCCCGAGCCCACCCCGTTCCCGCCCCGACCCCGCCAAAAAATAAAAAATAAAAAATAATAGGGGCGGGACTCGAACTCGGGACGGGACGATGTCTCGTCCCGCGAGACTCGAGCCCGCCCCAGGCCCGCTTGACCCGACCCCGCCCCGACCCCGACCCGAGCCCAACTCAGACCCCACCCTTTTCCCCCCTTTGCAAAAATGGTTGTTGCACCAACGACCATTTTAGATTATGGCCGTTGGCCAACGGCCATTTTAGGCCCCCCCTACCCCTTAATATTTATTTTTAACCCATAAGTTATTATATTTACACTTTAATCCAATTTTCCAACTATAAATAACTCATTTTCTCTTCATCTTTCTCACAAATCTTCCTACAATCTCTCTAATTTCTCAATATATCTCTCTACAAGTCTACATTGTTTGCTAAATATTCAATTTTATTTATTCATTTGGGAATTGGGAGTGAAGTTGGCAACTAGCTTGAGGATCTTCCATCGAGCAAAGTTTCAATTTTCAACCTCTCGATTACACGTCGACGTTACGTCGGCGTGTGGTACATTCGTTCCTTCATTAAATTATTATTGTCTGTTTATTTTATTTAGATCACTAAATTTTATTGTCTTTAATTATTTATTTATTTATTATCATAATTAAAATGGAATGATTAAAAGGTATGTTTAAGGGTAAGGGTAAGGGTGCTTCTTCTAGTAGGGGCAACCAGGGCAAGGGTACTTCTTCTAGTTATCTTATTCCTACACAGGATGATTTTGTTGATACTCAACATTTTCCTACAATACCATTAGATTTAGACCAGGAGCTATTTTCTGGAACTCAAGAAGACTTTAATTTAGATGATGATCTAGGTGATATACCCACTAATGTTGATGACAACACACCCACTAGTGCACCTTCAACTGAAATACCTCCTATTCCCCCTAGTATGAGACGAGGTCCAGCAAAACGACCATTAAAATCAGATGCATGGACATTTTTTGATAGGGACGTAGAGAATCAAGTAGCCATATGTAAAATTTGTAAAAATGTTTTAAAATTTAAAACTGAAAAAGGTCACGGTGGGACGGGGGGTTTAATTAGACACATAGTAAGTGCTCATCCAGCTAGGTATGCCCAATACCAGGCTTCAAAACCGGGTGCGCAAACGCCCGCTCCATCGGGACAAGGTTCGCATACTGATACTGTCCCGGACCAAGTACAGGGTCAAATTAACCCTATGACGGGGGAAATTGTAGGCTCTAAATACAATAAACATAGAGATAGGGAAGCAATATCAAAATTAGTTGTTGTGGAGGGTTTGCCTTTTTCATTTCCTTCATCTCCCGGTTTTATTCATTACATTAGAGATATATATAATCCTGCTTTTAACGGTTTTCCTAGATCAACTGTTAAGAGAGATGTATTTAAATTCGCGCATGAATATCAACAATATTTACGTTTTTCATTATATCATTTTAATGGCAAAGTATCTATCACGTCTGATATAGGTCGTAGTACTAACAGCCATGATTATTTAACTGTAACTTGTCATTTGATAGATTATAAATGGTCTATGCAAAAATGTATTTTAGCGTATAGATATATAGATGATAGGCACACTGGTACTTTTATTGCAGATAATATTTATCAAGTATGTCATTATTACGGAATAACCGATAAAATTATGACTATTACATTAGATAACGCTTCTTCTAACAATTACGCAATTACAATTTTAAAAAATAGTTTAACTCCATCTTTTCCAGATCATTTTCATATAAAATGCGCGTGCCATATATATAACTTAATTGTAAAGGATGTTCTATCACTTTTTGAAGACATTCTTAGTAAAATACAATTTGCTATAAACTTTATTTTTAAAAGTAATAAAGTACAACGTAGAAAAGAATATAAAAAAACTTGTCACGATTGTGGACTACCTTATAGAAAAATTCCACAAGAAGTATCCACTAGGTGGAATTCTTTATACGAGCAACTACTTGTTGCTTATGACTATAGAATACCTATAACTTTATTTTTTAACTCTCATAATAAAAAGCCAGCTGATATGATTTTAGATAGTGATTGGGAAAAAATTTCCGAACTTATTGTATTTTTAGAGATTTTTTTTCAAGCAACAAAAGAATTTTCCGGTATATATTATCCTACTATTTCAACTATGTTATTTTATATAACTCTAATATTTTTATTACTTAGTGAATATATGAAAAACCCAGCTTATAAGGCAGCTATTAAAAAAATGTTTCTCAAAATAAAAAAATATTTTATTCCTATTCCCTCTATTTATATTATTGGTTCTGTATTAAATCCTACTATTAAAATAGATGGTACTAAATCACTAATTGAAACTATTTACGATTGTATAGAAGTACTACCACATCCAAGTCCCAAAAATCTAAATCACCCACCACCTATTGAACAAACTAAAGAAGTATTGTCTAGCGTAGAACACCAATGCAAAAATATATATAGATTTTATCAACAAGAAAATGCTACTAACTTACCAGCTTCCATACCATCTTCTTCATCTTCAACACAACCTCACAAAAGATATGATGTTTCTGCGGCTAGTATTGAAAGCCTCAGAAATAGAATGTGCGGTCGTACCTCTACTACTAACCAAATTAGCGAGTTGAATATTTTTGTTTTGCAGGGTTCTGTACCGTATCAAGAAGTTATCAATGAAGATGGACATGAAGACTTGCTGAAATACTGGAGGGGGAATGAGAAGACCTTTCCGACACTTTCATTGATGGCTCGAGATGTTTTGAACATTCAAGCGTTGTCAACTGCGTCTGAAAGCGCTTTTTCTGCAGGCAGATATCAAATAGGAGACCACAGACACTCATTAGCCGGAGACAACTTGGAAATTGCAGTATTATTCAGAGATTGGATACGAGCGGAGCGGAGAAGGTGCGGTTAACTTGAGATCAACGAAGAAGATGATGAAAACTACAACGAAATCTTAACCGAAGGTAGTGGAAGCGACGTGGATCAATTTGACCAACAAATACCAATTCCAACCGAAGAACCACATGACATCATCAAGCAATTAGAACAGGTTTTTTTGAGAATGTAATTTTTTTAATTGTAATTTTATTATGTAATTTGCAACTTTTGGACAACACCACAAAGTTGCAATTTAGATTTTAGACAATTGTATTTGTATTACAAAAAAATCATATGTCTATTAAATAATATAAGAGGCACAAAAACAGCCTTGGGATGTTTTTATTACACTATCTTGTTTTGTTTATTGAGTTTTTTTTATACATATGTTATTAAAAAAAAAAAGGAAAACCCGCCGTATCCCGCCCCGCCCCGAGACTGCCCCGAGCCCGCCCTGACCCGATACCGACGGGATCGGGATCGGGATTGGACCAAGTCCAGTCCCGCCAGACCCGACCCCGCCAGAGCCCGCCAGACCCGACCCCGCCCCTTCTCCCATCCCGCCCCGACCCCGCCCCTTCTCCCATCCCGCCCCGACCCCGACCCCGCCAGACCCGAGCCCGGCCCACTGGCCACTCTTAGTTTGAAGCATGAAAAAGTGTGGTTGGGATCAATTCTCCCTCATCGGTAGAGGAAGAAAGAATTGTTATGTATATCAGACTCAAAATTGGTTTGGGGTTTGGGACCCCAAGGGGTATCCCATGTGTTTAAAGGAGGGAGGACCTAGATGTGCTTCGGTTCGAGGAAAGCCCACACGTGCGCTGCCGCCGCTCGCCCGTCCCGTCCGGTTCGGGTTCCGGGTCACGGGCTGTGGGCTGTCTGATATTATCTTTTTGGGCCAGAGAACTTTGTCAGATGTACAGTTTGGACCAGATGTGCAGTTTGGACCAGAAGTCTTTCATATGTACAGTTTAATCCCTGAAGTTTCCAGAAAGTCAAAATTGGGCAGAAGAGAACAGAAACGCCACAGCACTCAATTCAGCCATTTATTTTGGCTGAATTACTCCTCTTATAATGGCCAAATCCGTTCCTCTTTTCACCATTTATTTTGGTGGTATTACTACCTCCATAATGGCCATTACTTGGCCAGTAATGACACTTATGGAGGCAGTTAAACAGTCCCTCCCTCACTTATATAAACAACCCTCCCTCACCTATATAAACAACCCCTTGCACCATTGTTGAACACACTTTACACTACACGAAAATACACAAACAGAAACAGTTCTTCCTACAACTTCCAAGCATCATTTCATTACTCAAAACTCTTCACGGAAGCATTTGAGTTTCCTTTGCTCAAGTGTTCATTTGTTGTTTTATCTTGGGAGACAATTGTCCAGGACGTATAAAGGATACATACGGGGTCATATTGTCTTAAAGACAGAGTGCCACACTCGACTCAGCATAAACAAAACAGTTTTCCAGTTTCTTGTTCAAACAGAATTGTAATTTCAGTTTTGTTGTTGAATTGTAATTTTTCAGTTCTTGAATTACTTTGCAGTTACTTGTAATTTCCGTTTCCTGCATCCTTTGTAACCAACATATAGTTGGTGTTGAGACCATCAAGATAAAGCCGCATTGTTGCCTAGTTTAGTTGTCATTTTTCTCCTTTTTGATTGCTTGAATAGGATAGGAATTCAAAGCCTAGTTGGGTATAAATATTTGGAAAACTTGTTTTCCTTCCCATATTCTTTTCAAATCCTGAATCTCTGACATGATCTATGCAGAGTCAATATAATGAATTAGAGGCACAGTTCCTTGAGGAGAGGGCAGCTTTGGAAGCAAAATTCCATAAGTTGTATGAGCCACTGTACAACAAGGTAACGTGTGTGTGTGTATTACACATATATGTATAGTTGATGTAACATACACTTGGGTGCATTTGCAGCGATATGAGATTGTGAATGGCGTTGTTGAAGCTGGAGATGAGAGCACAGTAGATAAAGAAACCAATGAATCCGCAGGAGGTATTCTTGCAAGTCAATCATCTTTTCAGTCCTATGTTTGCTAGCTTTCTGGTTTTATTTCTGATAAGTAATGAATCTTGCATGCAGATAAAGGTGTTCCCCATTTCTGGCTGCTGGCAATGAAAAATAATGAAATACTTGCTAAGGATGTAATGTGTGTTTATTGTTCGATTTAATTCTCTGCCTATATAGCTTGTTCAACTAATTGATCAGTCTGCATATATTTCCTCCGCTCAGATTACTGAACGAGATGAAGATGCCCTCCAGTATCTCAAAGATGTCAAATGGAGTAGACTTGATGATGCCAAGGGTTTTAAGCTTGAGTTCTTTTTCAATACAAATCCCTATTTCAGCAACAGTGTGCTGACAAAGACATATCACATGATTAGCGAGGATGAGCATATCCTAGAGAATGCAATAGGGTACAGCTATAGTTTTCTTTCGCCATTATGAAAATTCTCTCTGAATTCCTTCTAAATGCATGTGATTGTTGGGTACCTTTAGGACAGAGATCGAATGGTTTCCGGGGAAAACCGTGACACAGAAGATCCTAAAGAAGAAGCCAAAGAAGGGATCCAATGATACGAAGCTAATCATAAAAACTGAGGAATGTGAAAGTTTCTTTCATTTTTTTGATCCACCTCAACTACCCGAGGATGCAGAGGAAATTGATGAGGAAACTGTAAGTGGCTTTGGGGAATAAATAACTTCAACATGTAAGTTGCTTTCCATTTCTTGCTGCTAATTAGCTTCACTTTTTGTGCTGTATTTCAAGGCTGAATTGCTTCAAGGTCAGATGGAACAAGATTATGAGATTGGGCAAGTCCTGTACTAATAACTGTCCCAAAACCAAAGTAGCTGATAGTTTGACCGGTTATTAGGTAGATAAGAAACTGAAATGACATGAAAAGCATGGTTCAAACTTCGATTGTATATGCTGAACTTTACAATCTTGTCAACTTTGCTATTCTTGATAAAGTGGCTTTCTGCAATATCTTTTATCTGACATATGCTAAACCTTCTTGGAGAGATGCTGTTTTACTCTTTGAGGTACAATGTTATGTTATGAGCCTCTTGTGTTGTCAGATCATTTGTGTCTTCAGCTTAACTGCCCTGCACGGATAAGTGACATTGTGAAGACTGAAATGGATTCCTTGGAGTAGTAATCTATAGTTGCCATTAAGAATAAGGAATTAGTCGAAAGTTCCAGGATGACATTCGTCATTTAAAATATCAGTTGAGAAAAAGAACAGGAAGGATGCCCCCTATATTTGCCAAGTAGTAGCAGGTGAAAAAAATCTTTATAAAATATCTTTATAACCATAGAATTGTCAGGCACTTGAACTGTTTGTTAGCATTTTCTTTCTGAAAATGGATTTCCGTGCATTGATTGCTAGGCTATTTTCCTGTTCAATTGAGGAAAAACACTGAGCTGTTCTAGTGATTTGTTTTTGTAGGTCAACCATTCGAGAGAAGATCATTCCTCATGCTGTATCTTGGTTTACTGGAGGGGCCGTTCCCATTGATGAAGAAGAAGAAGGTGATGACAATGAGGAGGAGGAAGAGGAAGATTATGTGGAAGAGAATGACGAAGAAGAGGATGATGAAAATGAGAATGAAAATGAGAAAGGCGATGAAAAAAATGTAAAGAACACCGGTGAGGTATAATATTCCTTCCCACGTGAAAGAGAGAAAGAAATCCTCAGCATTTAAAGTTGAAGCATTTGCATTCAAGTATACAAGACATACAACTGCTAAGTAGTTTCAGTAGATGTTTGACCTTACAGCTATTCGAGTGATTGTTCGCGAATGTTGCATGCTAAATCTGGATGTTAGTTCATCTTCTTGTTATGCTTTAGCATACTGTTATTATAGTGATAGTACGCCAAAGAGCATATTAAATTTGAAATTTGTGTCATTTTCTTGTTATTTTTCCTTCTCTTAGTCTAGATAACACACTTCTTCACTTTTGGTAATTGCAGGATAGTAGTGCAGAAACTAGAAGACAGTAGAGGTCTCAGAAGCTACTCAGAATCGTACCTCCTGTTGTGGAAGTGACTTGCTAAATATATTGATTTTATTTATCTATTATTTGTTTGTTTATCTGTCTTATATGTTACTCTAAAATAGGACTCTGGCAGGAAGACAATTCATATGTTTGAACAAGCAGTTAAAATGGTTTATGAGATTGCAATTTGGAATTTCCAACAATGCGATACAATCCCTGTATTATTGATGGAGTATTATTCATTTTTTAGTATTCTATATTCTCACTATTTACTACTTTAAATTTAGGGAGTAGCTTCTTTTTGAAGAATTTATGCATGCAGAGTCCTCCAAAAGAAGCTTTAGATATAAAGCAACAAAATCCCTTTGGTCAAGGAAAATGCTTTTAAGTGTCTGGCTACCTTGAAGTTTGTCATGTTTTCCACCAAACTGGAGAAATGACTTTGTATCTTTACAAATATTCCAACTCTTGCACAATTTCACCTGTGACAATCAACAATTGGAAACTGTCAGCAGTCTTTAATGTCCAAAATATCACCAAAACATTGTCCACATACAATACCAATCACCTTGCACAATCACAATATATCACCTGTTTCTATATCCAACCAAATAATATACTATAAGGGAAAACATTTTCTACAAACAGTATTTCTGTAAAATTATTCCTCCATACCAAACACAGCTTTTGCAAGAAAATAGCATACTGGAAACGGAATGGAACTGCAATGAACTTAACTTTGATTGTAAGAAAGTATCTTTATTGTGAACCAAAAGTGAAAAGAATCTGGACATGTTTTACAACATTGTATGTTTGTCACCTTTGAGGCTATCAAAATGCATCCCTACCAAGTAAGGCTAATATAATTTGGTCTTTGTACCATAGTTGATACTCCTAATCCCATTTGTGTGATGATTAATACTGACCTGAGACACCCTATGCTATAATCCACTCCAATTCATTAACTTTTTCACCTCATCATATAACACTAAAACAGCTGCTGCGCCAGTACTTCTGAAAATATTTGACATAGCTCCACGGTAAAATGAAGTAAATCCTTCTGTCTTGTAAATCCTCCGCCAACAATCAAATGTGCTTCTGTACATTGGCTTTTCTAAGCCAGATTGCATCATCATTCGCCTCCGAACTGTATCCAAAGGATAGGACAACAGGCCAGCAGATGTTGTGACTGCTTGAGCGACTACCCAGCGTTTCCATAATGGCACCTCTGCTTCAGAATTTTCAGCCATCCTGTCTTTTATGGTGTCAAAACCCCCAAAGTAAAGCCCTCTGTGAACAATCATTCCATGAAGAGAGGCGGGAAGCCCACTGTAAATGCCTCGAATTCCATCTTTCTCATGTATTGTCCTCAGAAAGTGGTAAATGCCACGGAACTGACGAGCTTCATACCGACCAAGGTCAGCTGCGAGTCGTGTATGCGCAATATCTAGTGGATAAATGATGATCAACGTTGTACAACCAGCTGCCGACCCAGCAACAAAATTAGCTGATGAACCAGCCAAAAAGTGACCATCTCGAAAGTTGCTGTGTAAGATATTCCTATAGAGATCCTGTGTTCAGAAAGCATGTGATTAGTTCTGGTGACAAAATAGGCAGTAATTGTACTCTTTAATCCTCTCAAAGTTGTATGATACATTACAGAAGCTCTAGAGCATATCACTGGAAAAGGTAACGGAAGATCTAAAAGAATAGCCACGTCCCTCTCTACAGGAAGCATCCACAATTCCATATTCAACCACAAGAGGTAATTTCTATGGTAAATCATACCTCCATTGAGTCAGGGAATTGTATATATTGTGCAGAAAAATATCAACAATCGTGTTTGCACATGACATGGTTGGTTCTGTAAACCAGAAATAGTTGCAGATGTCTTCGGGTGGTTGTAAGTTTAATAAAGACACTTCTTTATTGAATGTCTTTGGGTGCGCTAAAAGAGTCAGGAAAAGACTAAAGAGGTAGCACATTTGAAATTCCTAGTTAATCACAGAATAAGGAGAGTAGTTTCTTGTTTGAAATTAAAATTAAAAAAAAAAACTGTTCCTGACTCAACTCTGTGCCCGTGGAAGGACAAGTTGGAGTGAGAATAACAAGATGTCATACAATATGCTGATTGTAAAAATTATACCTAAAGAAAAGGCAATATAAGATGGATTTAACCTGTCAGAAAACAACTAAGTAGAAACGGGTCTCTTTTCTTTCAACAAACAAAAGACTTGAAACTTCTAAATTTTTTGGTCTAATCAGTTTCCAATTATAATACGAGCAGACTATCAAGGAAACAATTTTCAATAGACTATTATATTGTAAACTAAAGCAGCAAGCCATTAAAATGCCTGTTTTCTAGTGTACAAACAAGGGATCTTAATTCTCCAATGACCTCCCACATCAGATTCCAGAAGGCTGAAAATAAAGAAAAAGGTAAAACATGCAGCTCAGAACTCAAAAATCTTCTCATAAAGAGTCATCTCTTGATGCTGTAACAAGATCATTGCTAGCAAGAAGAACAAGTGTGCCATATTTCAGCTTTACAACCCTAATTCAGGCAAATCAGCAAAGGATTGTGTTTGTTGGAGACTTTATCTATCGCATCTAGAAATATCTCCAATCCATCCTTAATCCTCTCAGTTCATCTTTTAATTCAGATTCAGCACTGGAATATGATAGTTGATGTGCTAGTTAGAGTATTAGCAAACTAACTATATTTACACAAACTTTTCAAGCAAAATTCAATTATTCTCATAGTAAGCACAAACTAGGAATTATGGATACCATTAAAACATGTTGATGCTTCCACCACAGCTACTGCTTTATCTTGTCACTCAACATTAATTGTTGTCCACATTGGTCCGTAAATCGGTACCACATTTAGCGGTTCAATGGTCTGAGGGAGTAGGAAGGAAAGAGAAGGACCCATTTTTCCAAATCATTCCTTCTGTTTCCATCCGAAACAATTGACCCTGAGGTAGCCTACTTGAGCTGTACTTGAGTCCGAAACCAGAACCAGTTGAACATGATTTTAGCAAGACCACAGTTAGAAGGATATGATGAGAGCTTCCTAATAAATTACACATGCAGTGTAGCGTTATTTCATTCAAGATTTGCGGAATTTTCTGATATCTCAGAGAAAATAGATGAACTGGAAAAGAAATAGGGAGATAACTCAGCGGAGCAGGGTATTTGCAAAGTATACAGGGAAGCATCAGTGGCTAATGAGCCTGTGGAGCAGGGTTTTGTTGAAGAGGGGTAAGCCAAAACCGCCCCACTGCCATTGTTACCTAAAAACTCTTCCCAAAAAGCAACTCAGTGTTTGAGAAAACAGAGAAACTATATATGATCGAACTGTCACATATCCAAGAAGGAAAGTTGCACTGAACACATCTAATTAACAGAGACGAAGTTTCAGAATTCTCACTTTTCTTCCAACAACTCAGATGGAAGGAAGTTGATTTTGTTGCTTAAAGAAAGCTAATTTTGTTTCCAGATACAAATCCCTGTGGATTTTGGTTTTCGGATACCTCAGAAGCAACAACTTTGTCCTAAGCTTTTAGAAACAAAAATAATGGAAAAATTAGATTGGACTTGACGTGTACAGGTAGAGATATAGGAAGGAGTTGGAAGCAGGCGTCAGATTACTGTTAACTATTGGGAAGTACAAAAATAAGAGACTAAAATTAGGATCTTACTCGCAGTTGATCCCAGATGAAGTCCACTTCTGTTGGCAGATCTGCTAATCCAAGAAATAAAATAAAAAAATGTATTGTATGCATATGATCTTAGACAACGCTATGCTAGGCCTCATAGTTGTCTTAGACCAAAGCAGTTGTTCCACGAATTTTGAGCTGCTTGAAAGAAATGGAAATAGCATGTATTATCAGGTTGTTCATCAATTCCTGGTGCTGTATGACAAGCCACCCCCAATCTTTTTACATTCATGCAATTTGTAATTCCTTCCATATGGTACTTCTGGGAGCCAGGATAAAGGTGGAGAAATTTGGTAGGTTGTCTTCGGTTATCGTATTATTTGTCGTTAGTACTGTTCTTTTCAACATGGCTTCTTCACTACTGTCTTTCCTTTTCAAACCTGTTTTGATATACTTTACTTGAGCCGAGGGTCTATCGGAAACATCCTCTCTATTACCTTCACAAGGTAGGGGTAGGGTGTGCGTACACACCACCCTTCTCATACCCCACTTGTGGGATTACACTAGGTATGTTATTGTTGTTGTACAAGCCAACGTAAAAATAGTTAAATATAGTCTAAATATGATGGATCCTCTAATCCTAAATTCAATACCCAACTAATTCAGGATTGAGGGTGGTTGATATATTGATACGCCAATGTTGGGGCATCACACCTCTAAAAGAGCACAATACATGTAAATGTAAAAACACCAAAGACACAAAATGACATGAGACTATATCTACAGATCCCTCTGACTATCTACAGCCTCAACCTCCAGAAAGCAAGTTTAAAACCTAATAGAACATGAGTGCTTATCCTTCTTTGTCACAAAATCAGATATGATGGTCTTCTTTTGAAAATAGATCCTTTAACTTATTCATCTCTATCTAGGATAGAATGAGTTTTCATTATTCCCCAATTATCCTCGTCTTATTTTCATCAGTGAAAGATTGCCTTTGACTCAACTTGAGGGGAAAAAAGAACTTTTAAATTCTCAAAAATCCATCTTCTCCCTACTCAACCCATTTAAGAGATCAACCCACAGTTGATTGCATCCGCTTGTTTGAATCTCCAGAGTTTTCATTCTTGTCATGAGTGGATAGTAATTTAACCATGATTCTTGAACTAGGACTAGTTAGAGTCGTTTAATTTAGTAAATACTAATGGTATCCACGCTTGAAATACAAGGTAGATGTCAAAGCCAAGTGACTCTACGGATGTACCTCATTACTGGAGATGGCAGGCAAAGTTGTGCAATGCTTTATCACCTTTCTCTCCTCATTTTCAATCATCAATGCTTCCATCTAGATAGCACTTCTCCTTACTTCTTATTCTGCTATTGCTTCGGTGGAGAACTTTCATTTTAGGTATATTTTATCTAGAACTAAATTAGTCTATGGCTTTAGAGTTGGAATCAATCAGCTTAATCACTAACACAACCTGTTTCGACACACAACTCTCACCATCATATCCGTCCAGGTTATAAATAGGGATTGTTTGATAAAATTGAAAATGGAACACTAAATTATCATGCCTAAAACTATATCACTAACAATTCGACATTGAATATCAAGTATCGGATCCATTCAACCTATATTATCAGAAATGTCATTTAATTATCACAAGTCCTCTGTAAGATAACGTGAAATGAAACTCCAAAAGACGCTCGCAAATCACCTATTGTGCTAATAATTGAATATAATTTAGGCACACCTAGTTAATTAATATCATTAACTATAAACTCTTAAATTGACAAACTTAATAAAAACCTCAACAGCTGATAATTGACAAATTCACACAAAATTTTTGAAGCAAGAGATCTTGATAGTTCATAATAGCTAACATTTTCCCAATAAGCATTTCCAAAATCAAACCCTAAATAATAGCGTGGACCTCTATCATCCATTCAAGAATCACGGCTACCCTGTCCTCCGAACTTTTCTTTTTGATAAATCAATTAATTTTATATATATGCACCAAGATGGTTTATGAGTATACAAACACTATGTAACAAGTATGTAGGAAGCATCCCAGAAACGAATCCAACAATCTATGAATATCCTCAATGGGCCAAAAACTAAATTATATAAGAGGGGGTTCCTTGACCTTTAACAAATAGTTCTCAAATCTGACAAAAAACCTTTTATTTCTCTCATTGACACCAGCCAAAAAATGCATAATAGAACTGTCTTAACATTTTTCCTCGCATTTTACTTGTTCAATCTCCAACCATTTATGAACTCACCTACTGTTCTTGGAAGTACTGATTTCACATTGAAAATAACAAATATTGTGGCTCTTGTTCAAGGTAAAACTACAATGAAGTAGTAACAGATCCACATCTTCCTCCTGGTTCTTACACATGCAACACCCACTGCCAATAATATAACCCCTCCTTAAGTTATCAGCTAGTCTTATCGGAAACAACCTCTCTACCTTACCCAAGGTAGGGGTAAGGTCTGCATACATCCCACCCTCCCCAGACCCCACTTATGGGATCACACTGGGTATGTTGTTGTTGTTGCAAGTTATCAGAGAGTAAAATGGCTTCCCATACAACAGACCATGAAGGGGGGAAAAAAACTCTTTAAAGACCTTTTTTTTCATAACGACAATAATATGAAACTTGTATCACCTCCTTCAGCCAATAACTCAGTTTGTAGTATGACTTATAGAGACATTTTAGGAAATTTACCTCTAAAAGTTTCCCTGAGAAGCCAAGCTACCCTGTCCTCTAAACTATACAAAAGTAACACATTATGTACACATTTGTTACTTTCTTCCAGCACAACCAACATTAATGGATCAATAAACTTTAGCATACTTTTGCTCAAGACTACCAAGGAAAAATATAGCTACCATTTCATGATATCAAGCGACATTATGCGATAATTCACATACACATTTAATGTCAAATGACAACAATCACCAACTGGATATCAAAGTCGCCTACGTGTAGGTTACTTTTTAATCTTCAATCCTCACATAAATTACTATTTCTTGTTAGCTCTAACAAATATCACCATACATTTTAAACAAACAATTGGAAATATCTTCACAAAATAATCAGTTCAGCAGTTCACAGAGAAAAGCAAATGTTCAATAAGGATATCCATTTCTACAAAGATAACCAAGAAAAGCAAATGTTCAATAAGGATATCCATTTCTACAAAGATAACCAAAAGTATAAATATAAAAAGACATACAACAACAACAACATACCCAGTGTAATTACACAAAGTGGTGTTAGAGGAGGGTAGGATGTATGCAGACCTTACATCTACCTTTGTGGGATAGAGAAGTTGTTTCCAATAGACCCTAAAGTAGTCGATGCAGGATTGTAGGGAAAATAAGACAGCAAAATATCAAGATATAAAGCAAATGAAGCAACACATAGTAATACACATAAAGAGTAGGGAAATATAAAAAGACATATGAGTTGAAATATGAATGACAAAAGTACCTTACCTTAAGAGAGAAGTTGAGAGCAACAGAAGGATAGTATCGAATCACACTGCTACCATTGCCTCTCCAAAGAGAAAGAACCCCTTCTTCCTTAACAGTGCTCACTAGGCAATCAACCATTCCCTTGAACCTCCTATGAGGACCACTCAATATAGCTATATTGCTTTCTTGGGTCTGTAACAATAGCTTTGCTCTCTCAATTGGTGCCACAATCGTATGCACAGCACCCCCCATCACTGCCCCAGCCATTAGATCTCGATTGAATGTTGCCCACCAATTGGATGGCTCATATTTTCTTGAAATTAACCCTTTACCCTTCTGCTGTTCCCCTTCACCATCCTCTTCCACCATTTTTCTTGGATTAAAGGTAAAAATGCAATCTTTGCAAGGTTTGCGATATGGGTATTGTGTATTCTTGATACAAAAAAGAAAAAGACAAATTTATGGGGTTGCTTTAAAGCTATAAAAGAACAATTTTTGCAAAGTTTCCTATATGGGTATTGGGTGTTCTTGGGATTTGATTTCTTGGAATAACGACTGGGTGTTGTTCCTTTTGTAATGTTATTAGTGGTTTCACTTTTTGTCTCTTAAGACTGTTTTTCTTGGTAGAGTCATGGCTTGGCCCCTAGAGTCGTGTGTATAACAGAATTCCAAAGCGCGGTTCATTTGACAATTGAGATAGAGATAGATATTCGGGTTGGGTATAATATTGAGTTTAGCTTTATCTTGACCCCCTTCACTTCCCTTTCCAATATACACTTTTGATTTTTTCTGTTTTATTCAGTTTCGATTATTTATATGATAGCTCAATTATATTCAGATTCACATCAATAAAGTTTTTATCTGAAAATTTATATCTAAAACTCGAATTTGAGATCTATCAACTCCATTTAATATACACATGTATATATAGTTCGACTTCTTGTGATTTAATTTTGGGCTATGGTAATAGAGTAGTAAAATGACACAAGTCCCATCCCTAATAAGTAATACCTATATTATGTTTTTTTCTGTTAGAAAAGATTATTTTATTAAAATATAAATACTATTATCAAAGAGAAATTGCTATGTTATCTTCTTTTTTTCTGTTAGAAAAAATTATTTTATTAAAATATAAATATTATTATTATCAAAGAGAAATCGCAAAGAGTTGAGAAATGCAAAATTGGAGTATAAGGAATGCGGTAGTAGGTACATATGATAAATTCTCTCTCGTGTTTCTCTTTTTTGTGTTGGTTGAAAAAAGGGAGCACGCATAAGAAACGCAAATCATAAATAAATATAAATATATAATATAAAGCTAGACATAAATAAGATGTAGCGACCCTCAATTTTTTTTCCTTTTTTGATCTTTTTCCCATTCTGTTTCCATTTAAATGTCATGTTAAAAAAATTAAAAAGATACTCATTTAACTCTCTTACTTATATCTTAGTTATGTTAAATGCGCCACATTTAACACTGGAGTAACATTTATAAGAGAAACGTGTATTGTAATAAGAATTCCGATATCATAACCCAACCTTTCTCATTCCTTATAACTAGTATATTTGACTGTGCTTTGCGCGGTTATAAAACAAATTCTCTTACAAAAAAACTAATGATAAGTAAAATAGAATGTATTGACATCGATTCCTATATTTAGCTTCAAATATTTGTTTCTATAAAAAAAAAGTTACAATATAAATACCAAAAAGTATAAATAAGATGCTAATAAACATATAAATTGTAAATCTACTAAAAAGAAAGAAAGAAGCAAAGAAATATAATGACAAAGGAAAAGAGATGGATACTAAGTATATAAGTGTTGGATATGCAAAGCAATATGAAAAATAAATAAATATTACAAGTGTTCGAAATGATAAACAAATAGGCAATTCAAAACTGCCGCAAGCTTGTTGAGTCTTGAATCTTGATAACCTGAAATCAAGAAACACTAAATCTGGATTGTTACAACTGTGGGTTGAGTCGAGAGATGGCTCTCTGTCTTTAAGACAAGATTGCCCCGTATATATGCTTTTACGTTAACGGGCAATAGTCTCCCAAGATAAAACAACAACTAATCAACAACTACAAAACAAATAGGTTGATTCTGACGAAGAAAACAAACACGAAACGACTTGCTGAAGAATGGAAAAGGAAGGAAGAGTTTCTATTTTTGACACTGTTTCTGCTCACGTTTTTTGACAGAATGTGTGTTGTTTCTCTCTTTTGTTTGTCTTTGTGTTTATATGTTGTTGTCTCGTTTCTGCTGTCACACAATTGAGCCAAAAGGCTCCAATATATAGCATAAGGGAGGGACTCCTCAACTGTCAAATAATGGCGGTAAATGGCCATTGAATTAGGGAGTAATTCAGCCAAGTAATGGCTGATTAAGGCCATTGAAGGAGGGCTATTTATAGAGGAGTTAATCAGCCAAGTAATGGCTGGTTAATGCACAATAACGCCTCTGCCTTCCATCGTTCCCAATTTCATCTTTCCAGAAACTCTAGGGACCAAACTGTAAATATTAAGCAATTTAGGGTCCAAAGAGATAATATCAGAAGAAGCCCAAGTCCCAAGTCCCAAGTCTCAAGTCCCATGATCCGTGATCCGATCCCAAGCCCAGACCGAACCGAATGGGACGGGATGGACGGGCGGGCGGCGGCGGCGGCGCGCGTGTGGGCTTAGCCTTGAACCCAAGTACATTTAGGCCCTCCCTCCTTCAAACACATGGGATACCCCTTGGGGTCCCAAACCCTTAGCCAAATTTGAGACTTATAAAGAGAATAATTCTTCATTTTTCCACCGATGTGGTAGATTTGTCCCACACCACATTTTCATGCCTCAAACACCTTACTTCGTGGATATCTCTTTCATTTCTCAACGAAATTTGACGATCTTTGGCCCTACGGTCATCTACTCACTTAGTAGATTATGCACGTATGAAGAGACAAAGCCTCCAACATGCAGAAACCTAGTGTTTAAGTCATTAAATATGTGTGGACGCACCTTCCTACCAAAGGCAAATTTCCAACAATCCCCTCTTGAAAGAGATTTTGGCGCACACACAAGGTGCCTACTTTCAATAATCTTTCAGCGAAAGAATATTGCATGAGGAGAGGTAGCTTCTGCATTGAACCTTCTGTAGTTGAATACCACCGGACATACTTACTGCGCGGTGAACGTGATGTCTTGAACCGTCAGTGTTTAGTGTAAGCCAAGACAATGATACCAACACAATAACTCTCCTTATTCGTTTTCTTCTTATTATTTTGTTTGTTGTGGCCGTGGACACACTTGGATTCTTAAGTGCGTTCATTTGAGGCGGCATGTCCTCGCACTTAAATAGGTGATCTCCTACAAGGTATCCTGCTATATCCCACTTCACAAGTGTTAGAAATTATTAAAAGTTTCCCCAACCTTAACCTCAACCGTTTGAGGATCGTTAAAGGTTTGGAAGCTTAACATTTACCCACCATGCAGGTAGAAATTTAATGTCTATCGCGGGAACAACTTTGGATTCATATTTCCCTACAGAAATCATCATTCGATGTGCTCTTCTTTCCACTGAAGTTCTCAACTGAACCTTTTGCAGCTTAGTTTTCCCATTGAACCAAATTCTTGGGATCTCCAGTCAGTATGGTTGGGTTACCACCGCAAAGGTTCGTATTGTTTGGGTTTTAAGCCCATTCCCCTAGACAGGCAGAACACTTGATCTCAGGGTAGTCCCTTAGTTAAAAGGGTCCGCTATATCCTTTGATTAGTAATCAATGAAGTGACACCCGTGATGATTAACTGCCATACGGTCTTATGTCTCCGACAGATCCTGACAGATATGTCCAGACGTTGTCATCCGTGACCTTCCTAAAGACGACCGGCTAGCCACAGTGTATAACTATTGAAGGTACATGTTTCTCCCAATAAGGAACGTCCTCTAAGGAGTCGTGAAGTTACTCAACTTCTTTCATGCTTTGTATAAAGCGATGAACTCCGATTCCATCATGAATTGGCCGATGCAAGTTTGCTTAGAGGATTTTCCAAGACCCACCATACACATTTACTTGTGGCTTTGGTGTTCTTCACATTTGATGTCCAGTTTGCATCACTGTGTTCTCCCAGAACCGCTGGACATCCAGAATACTATAATCCGTAGATAAGCGAATATTTCAGATATCATCATATCCGACTCAACGCCTTCTATTGATCATTTATTAAAATCATCAGTGAACCTTAGTTCAACTGATCTACTTTGTAGGCCGATACCAGGCGGGTTGTAGTGTGTAACATATATTGAATTACATGTGACCTGCGCATATCGCTCCTTATATATGGGTGCACCATGATTTCAATCAGTTATATGATTCATATCCATTGGTGGCTTCAACGAAACTGTCAACTATCTCACAACTGAGTTTGGAGTTAGACTAGTCCGTTAGATGTCTTAGAAATCCAATTCCTAAGATGTCATCTGTGATACCCATATCTTTTGATTCAATATAATTTCCACTCTCAGACTGTTGGTTTTCCAACTATTGGCTTTCTAACTTCAGAGTCAATGTTTCTGTGGTCAGATTCATTATTTCTGTTTTATCTGAAACTTCCATGACCAAAATGTAAATATTTCAGGGACCAAAATGAAAGTTCAGGAAGAAGCCCAACAGTCCAACAAACCAACTCTGATTCTCCCCTTCCAACTCTCCGGTTAGGAAGGCTGTTTCAACATCCATGCCACGCAAGACTGCAATGGCCCTGGATGTTAAGCTATTCACATGGAAGCACATGTACAAGTAGTCGAGGCCTTATACTCATCAGTAGATCCATCTACTTTGTACTCACTTTTGAGTATCCTTTTGTCACAACCCAAAGGTTCTTTTCCCGGAGGAAGATCAACCATTACACAAGTATGGTTCTATATGATGGAATTTATTTATCTCTTTAGCTTCTTTCCAAAGCAGCGCTTTTGGAGATGATAATTCTTTGTTAATTGTCCATGGTTTATTCTCAATCATACAAGCTAGAAGGCCTGGAACAAGTGTTTGTCCCCTCTTTGCTCTATCTCGGTTCAACATCTAGAATCTCTGTCTGTAGATCTGGAATATTAAGTTTCGGATAGACAGCAACTTTCGAGTCCTGCAGATACAGAACGTCTAGTTCTGGACAGTCAGGCCCTCGCAGGTTCTTGTTAACCTCGAGCAATTACTCTTTTTTCCTTTTCAAGGAAAGTTATCTTCAAATAATTCAGCATTCTTTGACGCCAAGAGGCGATAAGCACTACTGTTATTTGCAGATCCAGTGGATATGTAATCTACAGTCTTAGGTCTAACTTGACATGTTTCGGTATTCCAACTTCTACCAAGCCACCCCACATCACAACATTTGTATGTGAGATCATTTCCATGTTTCACATGGATGGTTATCATTATCCTTATGCGGAGTTCTATTGAGAATCGCATTAGAGGTAAGTATCGCCTTGCCCCACATAATTTGGGCGTACGACTTTGCGATTGGCTATCACCGTTGGACTGAGGTGAGTAATGAGCAGTCGCTTAATGAACGATGCTTCACATGCTCCATCTCTATTACTACGAATTCCTCAATTCGTAGGCTTAGTTGATTTTTAATTTTTGCTTTGTAGCGCTTATCCGCTTCAACAACTTCATCTTTGCTTTTCTACAAACAAAGGATGCAATACGTTGTACCATCATTAATGAAGGTCATAAAGTATTTGTCTCCCTCCTCTATTTTGTATAAACTTCAAATCACCCATGTAGGTGTGACTAAGTTCTAGAGGAGCGATGTTTCTTTCGCTATTCCTTTGATGGAATGGAAAGATGATTTTGCCTCTTCATCTACCTCACATTCATTTTGAGGGTTTATGTCGACAAATTGCAATAATCTCAACTTCGTTAACTTTTGAATGACTTTCTATTTAACGTGTCTTAATCTATGATGACATAGATGCACAGATTACAAATATATCATTCATTTAGCTACAGACATACTGTACCATTCTTAGTTATTACAGACCTATTGGACTAGTCTCAAACTAGCTTGACCAACAACGTCCCTTAAACCAAGTTTGAAACATGTATCACCTCATTTTAGAGTGATCTCATTCCATGAAGTCCTATTGAGGACAACCTCTCTAACCCCTTCTACTTTAGAGGTGGCGTTGCTTCACATGAACAACCTCTTGCCCGTGGTTAGGGTGTAACCGGATCATTTGTGATTTGGATACTCTGGCCCACTCCAGTTGCTTTGGCAGACTGAGTGTCCAATTTCTTTTATGCCTTTCTTTTGGCCTTTAGATCATTTAAGACTTGGAAACTCTGGCCCACCCCACTAGGTGTCCATTACTTTTCCTATGAAATGAATTCTGGCCCACTCCAGTCGCCCATAGGCTTTGTATGACTGAGAGTTCAATATCATCCTATGAAGGATCTTCTGTCAAATAGTGTGATAGGTTCAACGTCTTTAGCTTTTAGTCTTCTTCCCTTATGATTGGTGCCCAAACAATTCTTGGCGCTTACTTAAGAGTGGTAACAATTTTCGTACAGTCAGTGGATCTTTCTCCCTCGTATGTGCGAACATACTTTACACACTTTTAATAATTACACTTAAAAGAACGGATCTTTTTAAGTCGTTTACAAAATCCAATCTTTAAACGAGAAGGAAGATGAGATTAAACTTCTGATTTTAAAGCGTAAGGAATATAAATTATTTTGGAAAAGATTTTCATATTCCTCCTTACTTTAAGCCCTTTTCAATCAGACATCATTTAATCTTATTTTTGACAAGGAAGGAAAATTACTTATCCCAATTTCGGATTCTGACCCATTTCAGTCACTTCATCGGACTGAGTGTCCATTTCCTCCTTACCCTAATTCGGATCCTTTGTCTGGGACAGATATAGGCCTTCTTCTACAAGATAGAACCACATCTTCAGCCTTCTCCTCTTGTCCAGTTGACATCCCCAACCTCTCGTGGGCGCTTGTTCCCACCACTCTCAGGAGCGGTGACATCATGAACATGTTTACCTTCAACAACATAACCATCACTATCTTCTACCAGAAAACCACAACCATATCCAGATTTGGTGACACAAATTTCGACCGATATCTTTCGAACACTAATACAAATCTTGTCTTAAAACTGTTGGATATGCAAAGCAATACGGAAAATAAATAAATATTACAAGTGTTCGAAAGGATAAACAAATAGGCAATTCAAAACTGCTGCAATCTTGTTGAGTCTTGAATCTTGATAACCTGAAATCAAGAAATACTAAATCTGGATTGTTACAACTGTGGGCTGAGTCGAGAGATGACTCTCTGTCTTTAAGACAAGATTGCCCAGTATATATGCTTTTACGTTAACGGACAATAGTCTCCCAAGATAAAACAACAACTAATTAACACTACACAGCAAATAGGTTGATTCTGACGAAGAAAACAAACACGAAACAACTTGCTGAAGAATGGAAAAGGAAGGAAGAGTTTCTGTTTTTGACACTGTTTCTGCTCACGTTTTTTGACAGAATCTGTGTTGTTTCTCTCTTCTGTTTGTCTCTGTGTTTATATGTTGTTTTCTCATTTCTGCTGTCACACAATTGAGCTAAAAAGCTCCAATATATAGCATAAGGGAGGGACTCCTCAACTGCCAAATAACTTGTTGAGTTGTTGTATTTTGGGAGACTATTGCCCGATAACTTAAAAGTATATATACGGGGCAATCTTGTCTTAAAGACAAAGTGACATCACTCGACTCAGAAAATCATAAGGAGTTTGTAACGTTCTTGATTCCAGTTTGTTGTAATCTTTAGTTTATCCTTTCTAGGAATTTATAATATTTACTTACTTCCCATTTTCTGCAATTGTTGTACCCACAATTTTAAGACATGATTTGCTTTGTATGTGCTTAGAAAGATGACTGGAGGAGAACAACTCGCTTCTGATTCTCAAGCCCCCTGCCTTCCCTACTGCTCAAGGCACACCCAATGTCTTTTCGGTTGCTCAAGGGAACGTTACTGTTCATTCACCCTCCGGTTTCCATAATGAATGCCCAGAGAAGTTTATGGGCTCCAACTTCAAGAGATGACAACAGAAGACGTTATTTTATTTGACTGTTATAGGAATGACTCATTTCCTAACAGAAGATCTTCCACAAGTTGAAGATGAAGTGGACCCTCAGCCTAATGAAATGGCTAGAAGGGGCCAAGGTATCCATGTCGTCAATGGCATGAAGATGGTTCTTGATGCTTGGAGTTATAGTGACTTCATGTGTAAGAACTATATTCTGAACGATCTGCCAGACCTACTCTACACGGTGTATTGCGACGTAGGCACCGCCAAAGAGTTATGGGAAAAGATGCAGAAGAAGTACAACGCACAAGATGCTGGTACTAAGAAATTCATCGTTGGGAAATTCCTAAAATTTCAAATGGTGGATAGCAAAACTGTGATGTCCCAAGTCCAGGAATTCCAAATGATTCTACATCACATGGATTTGGAAGGTATGAAACCAAATGAGCAGTTTTTGGTTGCATCACTGATTGAAAAGTTACCTCCCTCGTAGAATGAGTTTATGAGTTACTTAAAACTCAAGACAGAGGAAATGACCTTTGAAGAACTTATTATCAAACTCCAGATTCAGGAAGATAATAAGAAGGCCTTGCCTAGGGGAAAACAACCTGCTGAGGCAAAGACAAATCTGTCTGAGGCCAAAGGGAACCCAAGCAAGAAGCGCAAGTTCCAGAAAGACGGCAAGACCCAAGCGGCGGAGAAGTTCAAGGGAAACTGTCACCATTGTGGGAAACTGGTCACATGATCAAGGACTGCCGCAAGCTTAAGACTGAGCAACAAGAGAAGGACAAGGCCAAAGTCAAGGCACATGCTAACGTCGTTAAAGACACGCTTCTTGACGAGATAATTGAGGAGTTCTCGATGGTGGTTCTTGACACAAACCTTGTTGAGAATCCCATGCAATGGTGGATAAACACGGGTGCTACCAGACACATCTGTTCCAATAGAGATACATTCTCCACATATACTCCAGTTACAGACAATAAGTTAGTCATGGGTAACAACGCTTCCTCTAACGTACTGGGGGTAGAAAATGTAGTCCTGAAGATGACTTCTGGAAAGGAACTCACTCTGAAGGAGGTGATGCATGTCCCTGAGATTAGGAGAAATTTAATTTCATGTCATTTATTGGTTAATGCTGGTTTTAGACTAGTATTTGAGTCCAATAAGTTTGTAATCACCAAGAATGGAACTTTTGTGGGAAGAGGCTTCGTCTGTGAAGGCCTATTCAAAGTTAACGCCATGTCTGTAATACGTGCAAACAATAATATTGAAGTTTCTTCTTACTTGCTTGAGTCCTCTAATTTATCGCATCATAGATTAGGACATGTTAACTATAAGTCCATCCAAAGGTTGGTTAAGATGTAGTTGTTGCCGTCTATCGACGTAAACCCTCAGCATAAGTGTGAGGTGTGCGTAGAGGCAAAACTCACAAAGATTCTTTTTTGATCCGTCGAAAGGAATACTGCTCCTCTAGAACTTATTCACACAGATATATGTGATTTGAAGTTTGCATGAACTAGGGGGGAACAAGTATTTTGTGACATTCATTGATGATAGCATAAGGTATTGTTACCTTTACTTGTTAAAAAGTAAAGATGAAGCCTTTAAAGCATTCCGACGCTACAAAACAGAAGTTGAAATCCAACTAAGCATGCGGATTAAATCCATTCATAGCAATAGAGGGGGAGAATATGTAGCGCCATTTGAGGAATATTGTGCCAAATCGGGCATTGTTCATCAAACGACGGCTCCATACTCACCTCAGTCGAACGGTATTGCTGAATGCAAGAACCGCACGTTGAAAGAAATGATGAATGCTTTGCTCATCAATTTCGGTCTTTCCCAAAATATGTGGGGAGAAGTCGTCCTTACCACTAATACGATTCTTAATAGAGTCCCACATAAGGGTAAGGACAAAACTCCATATGAATCATGGAAGGGAAAAAACCCACCTATAAAATGTAAAGGTGTGGGGTTGTTTGGCAAAGGTTGAAGTGCCCAAGCCAAAACAGGTCAAAATTGGGCCTAAGACTGTAGATTGCATTTTCATCGGATATGCAAATAACAATAGTGCTTATCGCTTCTTAGTGCATAAGTCAGATATTCCAGATATCCACGGGGGTACAATCATGGAAGCAAGGAATGCTCAATTCTTTGAGGATACTTTTCCTAGAAAGGAAAAAGACATAACCTCTCACAAATGAAGTTATGAACAAAACTCTCAGGAACCAGGAGTCATTGACTGCCCGGATCTAGATGGTTCAGATCTAGTGGACTTCGAAGTGGCTGAATATCTGGAAACTAGTGTTCTAGATTCTTAGAACTTGGAGACTCCAAAGATGGAACCGAGGCGAAGTAAAAGGGCCAGGAAGGATAAATCATTCGGTCCTAACTTGGTAGCTTATATGGTTGATGATGAACCAAGGACAATTGCTGAAGCATTGTCAACTCTAGAGGTACCGCTCTAGAAAGAAGCTATTGAGAGTGAAATAGACTCCATCCTGCATAACCATAATTGGGAGTTGGTTGATCTTCCTCCTGGAAATAAAGCGTTGGGTTGTAAATGGATACTCAAACGGAAGTATAAAATAGATGGGTCTATAGATAAGTACAAGGTCAGGTTGGTAGTCAAAGGCTATCGGCAGAAGGAATGCCTTGACTATTTTGACACTTACTCCCCGGTGTCTAGGATGACATCCATATGGGTATTCATTGCGATCTCAGCGTTGCGTGACCTTGAGATACATCAAATGGATTTAAAGACAGCCTTCCTAAATGGTGATTTGGAAGAAGAAATTTATATGGACCAACCCGAGGGGTATGTGGTTCAAGGGCAAGAGAAGAAAGTCTGGCGGCTTGTCAAATCTCTGTACGGGCTGAAATAAGCCCCGAAGCAATGACATGAAAAATTTGATAGTACTCTACTATCGAAGGGTTTCGCCATTAATGAGTGTGACAAATGTGTCTACACGAAAGGTAACTCTGACTCGTTCATCATAATATGCCTTTACGTAATGACATGTTGATCACAGAGAGAAGTCCTAGCTTGATCCTAGAGACTAAGAACATGTTGAAACAATGCTTCGACGTGAAGGATATGGGTATCACAGATGTCATCTTAGGGATAAAGATCTCTAAGACATCTGACGAACTGGTCTTATCTCAGTCTCACTACATCGAGGATGTGTTGAGAAAGTTCGAGATGTTTGACAGTTCGCCTATGAAGTCACCACTGGATAGAAATCAAAAGCTCACTAGGAAGATCGAATGATCGATGTGCACCCGTATGCCAGGAGCAATATGCACAGTTGATTGGGAGTTTGATATACATAACAAACTGCACCCGATCTGATATTGCTTATGCAGTCAACAAGTTGGCTAGGTTTACCCGTAATCCAAATAATGATCATTGGAAGGCATTGAATCGGGTACTGCGATACCTGAAATACACGCTCACTTACGAGTTGCATTATTTGAGATATCCAGCTGTACTAGAGGGGTATAGTGATGCAAACTTGATATCTGATATAGAGAACATCAAGTCCATCAGTGGGTACATATTTACAATTGGTGGTGGGGCTGTGTCTTGGAAATCCTCTAGGCAAACTTGCATCACCCGATCCACGATGGAATCAGAGTTTATCGCTTTAGACAAAATAGGAGAAGAAGCTGAGTGGCTTCACGACTTCTTAGAGGATGTCCCTTGTTGGGACAAACCCGTACCTTCTGTAATGATCCACTGCGACAATCAGTAGGCTCTAGGAAGGGCACATAGTTCTATGTACAACGGCAAGTCTCGTCATATTCGACAGAGATATAAGACCGTTAGGCAGCTAATCACCATGGGTATAATATCCATTGATTACATAAAATCAAAGGATAACATAGCGGACCCGCTGACAAAGGGCTTACCCAAAGATCAGATATTCTGCCTGTCTAGGAGAATGGGCTTAAAACCCAACCTATAAGGACCAACATGGTGGTAACCCAACCTTACTGACTGGAGATCCCAAGAATTAGGTTCAATGGTAAAACTAAGCTGTAAAGGTTCAGTTGAGCGCTTCGATGGAAGCATGAGAACTTCGGATAGTGATTTCTATAAAGAAACACCAAATCCAAAGTCTTTCCCGCGATAGACGTTAAGTGCTATCTGCAGTGTGGGTAAATGTTAAGTTTCCAAAACCTTTAATGATCCTCAACGGTTGAGGTTAGGTTTTGGGAAACTTTTAATGGTTCCTAACACTTGCAAAGTGGGGTATAGCATGATACCTTGTAGGAGACCACCTATTTAAGTGCGAGGACATGCCGCCTCAAATGAACGCACTTAAGAATCCAAGAAGTGTCCACGACCACAACAGATAAAACATTATGGAAGTTGTTGTGTTGGTAACATTGACTTGGCTTACACTAAACACTGACGGTTCAAGACATCACGTTCACCGTGCAGTAAGTAAGTCCGATGGTATTCAACTATGGAAGGTTCAAAGCTGAAGCTACCTCTCCTGATGCAACATCGATCCACTGAATGATTGCTGGAAAAGACACCATGTGAGTGCGCCAAAATCTCTTTCAATAGGGGATTGTTGGAAATTTACTAATGTGGAATTAAGTTTATCCCATTATTTATGACTCGAACAATTGGGGCCCCGCACGTCGAAAACGTCATTTCCACACACGTGCACTCGTAGTGCCAAGTATCGCAAATTTCATTAGTGAAAGAGATATTGGTACGTAAGTGAAATGTTTGAGACATAGAATGATGGACATTTATTGGCCAAATGACAAGTATTCCACGTTGGTAAATGAAGGAAGAAGTGTGCGAAATGTAAGATGAAACGAGTTAGAAATCGTCGCGGAGCCGCGAAGGACCGCGGCGCAGCCCCGTTGAAGTCGAGGCGCTAATTGGGTGTTCAACCATTGGAGTCGCGGCACCGCGATGCTAATTCTCAGAGTCGCGGCGCTTCGGAGGCAGAATGTTGCGACGGAAAAATGGAAAGTTCTGACTTTTGGGCTGATTTTGGAGCATTGAATCTCCATTATTTGGCACATGAATTCAGCCATTATTTGGCTGAATGTAACCCCTCAATAAGTGTCATTACATGGCTATTGAAGGACATTAGTTAGCTCGTTAAGGGGTCATCTCCTTACACTATAAATTGAGGCCTTTGTCTCAATTGTTAAAAACACTTACAAAATTTTCTGAAATCTTCTTCTTCCTCTCTAGCAAGTTTCCTATATTCAAAATTCTTCAAGAGTAACACTTGAGTTTCCTTTGCTCATTTGTTAAGTTGTTGTTGTATCTTGGGAGACTATTGCCCGACAACGTAAAATGATGTATACGGGGCAATCTTGTCTTAAAGACAGAGTGTCATCACTCGACTCAGCAAATCACAAGGAGTTTGTAACGTTCTTAATTCTAGTTTGTTATAATCTTTAATTTATCCTTTCTAGTAATTTGTAATATTTATTTATTTTCCGTTTTTTGCCATTGTTGTACCCACATAATTATCATACTTTGATGGCCAAAAAAATGGAAAAACAAATACTCTCTTGTACAAAACGTAACAGCCACATTTTATATATATATTGATGGATAAAGATGGAAAATAAAATGCAGAAAGAGGGACGAAGAAGAACCTATATGAGTTCCATGACAAAGTGAATTAACATCATTAGCTTTGCCATGGTTTGCGAGGACGGAGTATTATAACTGTGACCATTCTCTTCATTTAATTAGTAGGAGAAAAGGAAAAGACACCACATAATCTAGACAACGAACAATTACTTACTGTTGAAAGGTTTAGGAGAAAATGAAATTAAAGGCCCCTAGTAAATTCTAGAAACTGAACATTTAATAATTGAAACGTCCTAGAAATTGTCTTAAATATTAGATTTTTAAAATAAAAAAATTGAGGAAAATGAGGAAAAAAGCCAAAAATAAAAATAAAAATAGATAAATAGGATCATTGGCCATAGAAAGGTGCCACATATGATTGCCTATTTATAGCTTTATATTATATATAGATATAGATTTACTCTCATTATTTTTTCCAATTTTGTGCTCTTTTATGAATTAAAGGCGGAATATAGAAAGATCGCTAACTTTCTAATTAAAATGAATAATTAATTTATATTAATGTGTATGCCTTTTCATCTTGTTTCTTCGTTGTTTCATAATATTATTTCATGTGTATTGTTGTGCTTCTTTAGAGTATTTGTTTTATTTTTCTTCTGATTTCAGAACGGGATTCTCTATTGTGGTGGTGCCAAGATATATCCTGGGAAGAGCAATATACTCATTCAGATTCTCAGGTAATTTTCTAAAATGTTAATATGTAGTCGTAATTTGTTTTCTTTGTGGCTTTGATTTTCAGGCATTACTTTTAAAAAAATAGAAATTAGCAATGGATAAATTCCGCAACGGAAATTAATAATTTCTTGATTCTTTTCATTAATTGAAAGAGTATATATACAATTTACATATTTCCATAATAGGAGAATCATATTCCTATTTTACTCCTAAAACTTTATTCTACTTGGACACTAACTATACAATTATGGTAAATATACAATACTAATTACACACAAATATTACCTAAACTAATATGTTCAATTCGTGACCTCCATATGTACAGCAAACCGAGACCAACCAATATACATATGATATATTGTATATCATATGTATATTTAACACACACCCGCCGGAAGACCATCTAAGAGTATTGCCGGAAGACCTTTGGTAAGGATGTCTGCAATTTGATACTTGGAAGGGACATGACAGACGCGTACTTGTCCACGAGCTACCTTTTCGCGAACGAAGTGAATGTCCATCTCGATGTGTTTAGTCCGCTGATGCTGAACCGGATTACCAGAAAGGTAGATGACACTAACATTATCACAATAAATCAAGGTAGCTTTCTGAATAGGACAATGAAGCTCTAATAGAAGATTACGTAACCAACATGATTCAGAGACCACATTGGCTATCCCTCGATACTCAGCCTCGACACTAGAGCGTGATAACGTCGACTGACGCTTTGCAGACCATGAGACCAAGTTATTACCAAGAAATATACAATAGCCAGACGTAGACCGTCTGGTGTCTGGACAGTCACCCCAATCAGCATCAGTATACGAGACGGGTGTAGATGTTGACGAAGGATATAAATGTAAGCCTTAGTCAAGTGTCCCCTGGATGTACCTAATAATGCGTTTGAGCGCATTCATGTGCTCAACCCTGAGATCATGTATAAATAAACACACATGTTGTACGTCATACGTAATATCTGGTCTCGTGAATGTAAGATACTGAAGGGCTCCTGCAAGACTACGATAGCGGGTCGGATCCTCATAAGGTGAGCCAGCCGCAACACCTAACTTGGGTTTAGTATCAACCAAAGTGGAAGTGGACTTACAGGATGACATCACAGCCCTCTCAATGATCTCAGCTGCATACTTCCTCTGGGATAAGAACAACCCATCTGCATGACGAGATACGGTAATCCCCAAAAGTAACTCAAGGGCCCTAAGTCTTTCATAGCAAACTCAGAACTGAGCATTGTCATGATAGACTGGCGTAATGCATCAGAAGAGGTAGTCAAGATAATATCATCCACATACAATAATATATAAGCCAAAGACGAACCACGGCGATATATGAACAATGAATTATCAGACCTGCTGTGAGAGAAACCAATAGTCGAAACATAGTCCTCAAACCTCTTATACCAAGCCCGTGGAGACTGCTTAAGCCCATACAAGGACTTCTTCAAAACACAGACATGATGAGGATATTTGGGATCCCTAAACCCCAAGGGCTGATGCATATAGACGGTCTCCTTGAGATCACCATGTAGGAAAACATTCTTCACATCTAACTGATGAATGGGTCATGCTTTCGAAAAAGCCAAGCTGAGCACAATGCGAATGGTATCCGGCTTGACCACTGGACTAAACGTCTCACCACAATCCATACCAACCTGCTGAGTCTTACCATCACCTACAAGACGAGCCTTATGCTTCGCAAAAGAACCGTCAGAATTATCCTTATGAGCAAAAATCCCCATAGACCGAATTATTTTAACACCAGATGGACGGGGCACCAACTCCCGTGTCTTATTATCAATAAGATTATTATATTCGTCGGTCATAACAATTTTTCAATTAGGATCATTTAACGCAGACACATAGTTACGGGGTAGGGGTGATTTAAGAACATTAGAATTTAAATTGAAATGTCTTTCTGGTTTAAAAATACCTCGTTGACTATGAGTGACCGGTCTATGACTCGGGGGAAAATTGGGTGGATTTTGGGAAATAGTGGGACACGTGATGGACCGGCCAGCGAGTAGTGGGTCCGCTGGCCCAACACTGGAATTCGGTGCCTGGCCGGGTGGATATATCGCCTGGAGCAGTGGCATTATTGGTGTGAAGGCGGCCCGGATTACATCCTTTGGTCGATTCACGAGGCTGTTGTTAGAACTGTGGGGCCAACAGGCAATGGGCCCGCTGGTGGATTTGAGGTGCGGGACACGTTCGAAAAATGGTGAATAATATACAGGGATATATCATCACCCAAAAAATTATACGAACTAGGCATGAGACTATTTACCTTAGCAAACGGAAATTAGGATTCATCAAATATTACGTGGCGACTAATGATGATTTTATTAGATGATAAATCAAAATATTTGTAACCGCGATGATTGGACGGATAACCCAAAAACATATAAGGGGTAGACCGAGCTTGAAGTTTGTTAATTATTGTGGACGGAAAGAGTGGATAACACATGCACCCAAAGACCCTAAGATGTGAATACGAATGAGTCTTATTATATAAAATTTGAAGAGGGGACGAATATCTCAAACCTTTGGAAAGAAGAATGTTAAGAAGATATATAGCCATTAATAGAGCATGATGCCAAAACGAAGGGGGTACGGAAGCATGAATCAATAAAATTCGGACAATGTTATTAATGGTACAAATTTTGCGTTCGGCTTTCCCATTTTGGGAAGACGTATGGGGGCAAGAAAAATGAAAATTTATCCCATTATTAGCACAAAATTCCCGAAAGACCCCATTGTCATATTCTTTGCCATTATCATATTGAATATTCTTTATTTCCCGTTCAAATTGAGTTTTAATGAATGCTCTAAATTTTAGGAATGTGGAAAAAACTTGAGTTTTTTCGCTATTGGAAAAGTCCATAAAAATTTAGAATAATCATCCAAGAAAAGAACATAGTACCGATGACCCAACGAAATAAGAACATGAGACATCCATAAATCGCTAATATCAAATGACATTAAAGTATGAGAATTAGAGTCTTCAAATGACAACTTAACAATTTTTCCTAATGAACAAGATTGACAATTCGGAGTACTATGCGTACCCTTACAAGAAATAAATCTATTTGTATCTAAGGAGGACAAAATAGACGACCCCGGATGACCTAGACGAGCATGCCACAAGGAATGAGCTAGGGAGGCAAATGTGGATGGCAATGCTTGACTCGAAAGACCGAAACTTTGGGTGATCGGATAAAGATCCCCCCTACTATCACACCTCATGAGAGGACTCCCCGTCTTGAAATCCTTCACAGCAAAACCAAACGGATCAAATTCAACAGAAATAGAATTATCAGTGGTATGTTTACGGACATACACCAAATTTTTAATTAATTTAGGGGCATGAAGGATATTTTCAAGACAAGTGGAGGATGGGGGGAGATAGAGTTTTATGACCGTAACCCCGAATCGGAATTGAATTACCATTACCAATAATTATACCACAATTACTGCTCAAATTGGAATAAGACGAGAGAGTACCTTGGTCGGATGTCATGTGGGTAGTGGCTCTGATGTCCATGTACCAATTTGGGTCCGGAGGATTTAATCCAAGCGTGTGCATCGCGGCTTCGATGTCGGTAGGAGTGGGGGCCACTGCGTGATGGGCCTGCGAGGGGGCCGAGGCCCAAGCACTCCTGCGTGCTGCCTCGGTCCAGAGGGGTTACTGAAATTGGGTCATTGCGTGTTGGGCCGAGACTGGGGCTGGCCACCACCGCCGAGCCGAAACGCCGGATCGCATCGCTCGCCCAAACCGCGGCTCAAAATTGTCGCCGCTGGCCGATCGCCGAGGGTCACCATCGCTTCGCCGCCGCCAAGATACCGCCGCGATTCTTGCCATTATTTTTCCTAGTTTTCCCCGAGTTGTTAGAACCGGTAGGAGGAAAATTGGACTCAGTCATCATGACTACGGGACTAGCACCGGTAGTCGTCTTTTTAGCCAAGTCTGCTTCTTCGAGTGTAAGCATAGAACGAGCCTAATAAAATTGCGGAAGAGGGCTACTCTGACGAAGAAGTGTGCCAACACCATTAAAGGCCTTAGATAGACCTGCAACCATCTGAAGGACTAGACGATCGTTCGTAACGGGCGCACCAACATTGCGGAGTTGTTCCGCCAATTCCTTCAACCTTTTGCAGTACACTGAAACGTTCAGGAAATCTTCCATATTGACATGTGAGAATTCCTGCTCCAAAGTAACAACACGAGAATTTTGATTATCTTGGAATATATCACGTACTCTATCCCAAGCCGCCATTGTCATATCATCTGGTTCGATAATCGTTTGCAATAGGTCGATAGAAATAGTGGAATAAATCCACTGAAGAACAGTAACATCAAGTGTGGTCCATAATTTAGCATCATCCTCAGGTTTTGGCACATCTGTATCTGTAGGAGGCGCGGGGATAATGTGATGGAGAACTTGATGCGTGCGTGCATGAAATTTGAACAGTTCGGCCCACGTCGCATATTGGACGTTTTCTATTTCAAGAACAATAGGGTTGTGGTTCTTGATATTAGAAACCGCTAGGGCAGAGTGAAACGTGTTTTTAGCCATAATAGAAACGCAAGACGTGATGTAGGGAGAAAACTTTGTGAAGAGAAAACAATTTCCGGGCACGGAAACCGATGAAGGGGGTCGGGTTCCGGACTGGTTTGGACTGAATTTGTGAGGAGAGTTTGGGAGAAAATAGTAACCTAGACTTCTGATACCATGAAAGAAATAATCTCTTGATTCTTTTCATTAATTGAAAGAGTATATATACAATTTACATCTTTCCATAATAGGAGAATCCTATTCCTATTCTACTTCTAAAACTTTATTCTACTTGGACAATAACTATACAATTATGATAAGTATACAATACTAATTACACCCAAATATTACCTAAACTAATATGTTTAGTTCGTGACCTCCATATGTACAGCAAATCGAGACCAATATACATATGATATATTGTATATCATAGGTCTATTTAACAGTAACAAATAGAGGGGATGGTTGCATAGCAAGCTCATGAGAAGAAGATGCAAACATTTTACTCCCGTCGAGGAAAGGGAAATTGTCCCATTTAAAATAACATACAGGTGATCCATATTACGGTTTCTTATTATTTTTCAATTGAAGTTTGGACTCCTCACACCCTCTTATAATATCCTACAGTTCTATGTTTACTAGAAAAAAAAAATCTGTCATTTATCCCCCATTATGATTTATGAATGATTTTCTTGCTAATGAATATGTTTGTATTTCATTTATCACCTCAATATACAACGTAAATAATAACAATAATTTAAAATTTTTATTTTCTAATTTGTAGTTTTAAAATGAGTCTATGTAATTTAAATTTAAATTTAAATTTAAATTTAGGTTATTTATTTTTCTAATACTCCTTTAGAATCTTTCTATGTTAGATAAAAGTTAAACACGCTTCATTTTTATTTATAATTAACTTTATATTGCATATGTCGAGGAAAAATTAAATTTATGAATTAATCTAAACGTATGTTGTTTATAAGCGTTTTTCTATCTTGGAAAAATGGATAGTATTTGACTTTGTAAGTATCCTGCTGATGTTTTAAAGAAAATCGTTGATATTTTTTATAATCGCGCGAGCACGGGTAAATTTACTAGTTAAAGTATAAAACTTGCAGTGGTAAGTACTAATCTACCATCAAGGATATTAAATTTCATCCATTTCAAATAAAAAGTTTTAGGTTCAAGCTATACTATCTTGAAAATAGTGAATTTTACTGTGTGAATTTAAATAAATTGAGTCAATAAATATCGAATGACGAATGATAATGGATAAAAAGTATTACTAATATGTTTACTTCTTCTTCGTTCTCCTCTTAAAGAAAAGGGTAACATATATATCACTTTTCTTTTCTTTTACCTCTAACAAAATAAAAAAAATTATTGCGAGAAAGTACTTTAATTTAATCTATGTTTTCTTTTTCTTTTTCCCATTTTCTTAGGTTTGTTTTCAGCAATAATTTTTCTGTGTATAGGAAGTCTCTTCTCCTTAAATGCTTAAGCATTCCATTTCCGGATAAATTTAGACAAATAGAATAGAGTTTGGAATTTCTTTTTTTCCTTCATAAATAAATGAATAAAATTCATAAATAATTATTTTTAGTCATATAATTGAAAAATAACCATTGTCATGAACTTTAAAATTTTAGAGGAAAAACTTCAAGACATTATTATAAAGTTTTGACTGTGGAATTTCAAACTCCATCAAAGTGATTATTTTTTAATTACATAACAGAGAAGTAACTAGCCCGCACTATTACTACTAAAAATAAGAATCATATAAAGTCCTTCGGGGCATAACTGGATGGCAAATGAGAGAAACTTAAAATTCAGCTGGAGGCATGCAGTGTGGGTTCGAACCTTGATGGGAGTAATTTGCTCTCTTCTGGGGTAGGAACTTGTAGGTGATATCAGTTGCTCTGTTCTCAAAACTCGAAATCCTGGTCATTCAGACACATCTCGCGATTTATTGGTAATAGTGCTGAGGGACCGGGACTACCGGGAAGCTAGCTATCAAAAAAAATAATAAGAATCATATAGCAAACTTTTATGCACCCTTTTCTCTGTTTTGTTTCTTTTCTCTTCCATCTTCCTAGGTTGCTTTTTGTAATTTTTCGTTGTTTTGTTTTTTCTGCTCCAACAGAATATATGCTTAACAATCAACTTATAGAGGTATTTTTCTTTTGTTTGTTGGGGCCAGGGGGAAGGAGGGAAGGTGTTTGTGTTAAGGTTAATATATTCGTTTGTTAATGGTTAGATGATCAAAGTGAGAAGTTGACACAAAAAAATATTTATTCCATAACAGTTAAAAGAGTATTAGTGAAATTTGGACCGTGATACCTTAAGTTTGAATATCAGTCACCAGCTTTAAAAATTTGATTGGCATTATGTTAAAGAGTGGCTAAAATGGAAAGGACTAGAAGCGATATAATCGAGCCTCATCTCCTAAGATCTTTTTACTTTTGTCCATGGTAAGGCATTTCATGTGAAAAGTCATTCATTTTACTCCTCAGATTTGCACATCACTGTGGTTGTAATGGAGGACAGCGCATCTCCAGAAATGGGCTCACTCGGAGTGAATGCAGATATAATTAGATTTCAATGTGGATATCGAACACCGAGTGAAAAATAAATAAAAAAACTTTAGCTTCGTCATGTCTAAAATTGATCAAATTATCATAATTACGCAAAACAAAATATAAAATTAAATATTAAAAATTTGAAACAATCATATCGTGATGCATTTTTTGGTATTTCTTCTAAGCGTTTAAGATTGCCAAAAGTCTATGAGAAACAACTTCTCTACTCCACCAATGATATATATATATATATATATATATATATATATATAGATATAGATAGATAGAGAGAAAACCCCAAACCCTGTATTTAGGGCCTTTGCAACAAAATGAGTAAATGTATGATAAGATACATGCTCATGGGGATGAAGTTTGTTCTCGAAAAGGATATGAATTATTAGTTCAATATATAAAAAAGAAGGTTATTTGGATTATATATATATATATATATATAGTTGACAGCTATACATTATAAAAATTCCTATTTCTTATGCGTCCGTTATATTTAAAGGAACTTTTAAATACCTTTTTTAGGTCTTGTTTTAAGATTTGAAAATTTAGAGAGAAGCAGTTATTTTCAAAAGAGGAGTGTTCCATTTGCTAAAGAATTTTTTTTGTGCAATCAGCAAACCTGAAGGTTGTGTTTTCTCATTCTTCACTATTGGATCCGGCTGAAATTTGAATCGGACGTTCTTAACATTATATGTTTTAGGGAAAATAGTAAAAAATATCCCTTTACTTTTTTTTTTGTCCTTCGTCACAAGTTGATATTATTTATACCCCTGCCGTTATCAAAGTTAATAAAGTTAACCCTCGATTGGATGGAATTCCCCCAATCAACCTCAATTCGCCAATTTCACTTAAAATTATCCGATTTCCCCTTTTTAACCCGACCCACTAAACTAATTTAACTAATAAAATTCAAAACCCATTTTACCATTTCATTTCCCTTAAAACGACTGAATCTGCCATTTTCATCTAAGAATTCAAGCAAATTAAACCGTTTTCTTGGTCATCAAAATTTGAAAATAAAATGAGTTTGCGTGTTTCGCTGCAACTCTTTCAGCTTTATTGGTATTAATATTAGATGTTATATCAAAAATTTAAAATAAGACCAGTTAATGTGCATTTGTTGTTTCCAATTCCTGATGCTACTGCTTGTGTGCTAACTATGGAAAGTTGCTTTTATTGCATTGAGATTTCCAGAAGCTTTATCTGTTTTCTTTTGCCTTATGAATCTCATGTTTAGTCCTTAGGCTTCAGTCAGTCACTTTGATGCATTTGTGGGTCTTTGATTTTTCATTCTTAAAATGTTTATTGAGGCGTTAAAGTGATCGTATCACTAAAATTTTAGAGGTGTTAAAGTGATCAAATCGTTTAATTCTTATGATTAAATTAGTTTAGTGGGTCGGGTCGGATTAAAAAAAGAAAATTGGATAATTTTAAGTGAAATTGGCGAATTAAGGTTGATTTGGGGGATTTCATCCAATTGAATGATAATTTTGTTAACTTCACTAACGGCAGATGTATAAATAGCCTCAATATTAGCTAATAAAATAAAATAGAGATGTATTTTTGACCTTTTTTCCTATTTTTTAATTTGAACAATGTAGATCATTTGTAGAAGTATGTAGATTTGAATTTCAAAGCCGCGAACAACAACTCTATTTTGGGTGACCAATTCTTTCAAATTCTTCGGTACTTAGTTGATTGTTGTTGTTCTTGTTATTATAAAGGGTTGTAAATATCTAGGCTTACAATTTCGATAATAATAATTTTAATGACATAATTAATGTGCCCCAAAGGTATATATAAGGATCCACATGGTCTAAACAAAGTGTTGGAAATATGCTAATATATTCATAGATATGAATTAGAGGTGATTTGAAATGGTAAAATATCCAAAGACAAAATATGTGATGCAATTAGGCTAAAGCCGCAACACAGAAAGCAAAGGGATTTTCTCATATTTTCCGATGAACATTAATTCTAAAATCTCTACAAGAAACCATTAATTATGATAAGTTTTTTTTTACCCCTCCCCAAAAGCTTCCCTTTGCTCCTTTGGTGATTCGAACTCGCAACCTTAGGGTTGAAAGTGAGGACGCTTACCATCTGAGCAACTCCCTCTTATCAATTATGAAAAATTTAGGTTAATTAGTTAAAAAGGACATGTTATAATCAATTGATTGAACTGTAGGGTTTTTGTTGGGTTGCTGTACGCATCAGATATTGAAAACTTATTTCAAATCCAACAAACGTAGAACTATTTGACTATAGGGTAATTTAAAACCGTAAACATAAGACTTGAATGGTACTTACATGTTTACAATATCTGGAATCTTTATCAACTGTGGGTGCGCATGTGAATGCCCTTTCGATTGCAAGCTCGAAGCTTCAATGTAATCCTCCTTTGGAAAGCTAGGAAATCCGGCAGAGGTTCGAGAGAGTGTTTTGATTTTGAGTCTCTAAGACTTAGAATAATGATATGAAAATCAAGAGTCATGAATAATGAAGTGTAGGTCTGTATTTATAAGTGAAAAAATTAGGTCAAATCGGATTAGAGTTTGACCTTGGGCCTGGCCCAAAATTCGAGACAGATTAGGTCATGGGACCGCAGCCCTATGGTGTGGGCGCCGCGGCGCTGATGTGGCCCTACACTGTCTCATTTTATTTTTTGCACATTCTTAATTAAATCAAGTGTCATGAATAATGAAGTGTAGGTCTGTATTTATAAGTGAAAAATTAGGTCAAATCGGATTAGAGTTTGACCTTGGGCCTGACCCAAAATTCGAGACAGATTAGGTCATGGGACCGCAGCCCTATGGTGTGGGCGCCGCGGCGCTGATGTGGCCCTACACTGTCTCATTTTATTTTTCGCACATTCTTAATTAAATCCAAAATTCAATTTTGACTTAATTAAAACAATCATTATTTATTTAAATATCTCGATTCTAAATCGAATATTTAATACTCTTTCAATACATCCTTAGATCGAAAAGACAATCGATATAGTGTGACCCTACATGCCTTCACATATCGACATTAATCAAATTAAGGTCTACGCGGAACTCCTAGACGGCGCCGCAAGACGAACTCAATATGTGAAGTACGTTTACACGAATCCAATAAACTTAACATCTATATGGTAAGATAAAATCCTTTCATTCACGACACATCCGATCAAGTTTAGGATTTGTCAAGTGTCTATCCAAATGGCTTAATCATTGTATCTTATCTATATTAGTTGATAACTAGACCATATTCTAAATATGTCTATTGCGTTGGCCAACGACTTAGTCAACCTAATATCACTGAGAAGCTGAGTGTTCTCTCGAATATACATTCGAGGAATGAATCATAATCTTGGTTCAACTACCACATTTAATCCACATCGTAATGTACCCAATACAAGTCGTATCTCAACCTATAAGGCATTTGAGCTTAGGACATGATCAAAGTATATTATTTTGTAGACAAGGTGCGCATTGACCTCAAGTCTAAGGACTTCTATCTCCCACACGCTGATCATACTTTAGACAAGTATAACAAACAGTATATCAGCAGGGTATACCAATACTTCCAAAATATCCATGTGTCCATCACGAGTAGCCATTACTCGTAGCAGGTGAGACATACTACATCCTCTAATGATGTGATGCAGACCATATGTCGACTTATCACATATCATCGATATCCCATTCTCGATGATCATTAGTCAAGGCTATTGTAAGAGTTACGTTATAATATTAATATCTCACATTATTAATAACAACGTAACTTCTAGGGATGCATATTATAGAATATTATAAAAATCAACTAATAATTCAATAATTGCAAATGCCAAAATATTAATCTCCATTAATAATAATACGAATGTGTATAATATACATTTGTCCTAATACAGATTGACTCTATGACATAAATATACTTTCAATCTCCCACTTGTCCTAGAGCCAATCTCCAACATATCTAATACCTATATTCTCAAAATGACCATTATGCTTGACTAAGCTTAATGGTTTAGTGAATGGGTCAGCTAGATTATCGTTTGTGGGAACATAGTCTAATCTAATCTCTTCAGTCTCCACCATCTCCCTGAGTATGTGGTACTTCCTTGGTACATGCGTGTTTCTGTTTGTTGATCTTGGTTCCTTAGCCTGTGCAATCGCACCAGTGTTGTCACAATAAATAGTTATTGGACAACTAGCACTTGGAACTACCCTTAGTTCCTTCAGGAACTCAAAAATTGCGACAGCTTCCGATCCAACAATGTACTCAACTTCTATTGTTGAATCAGCAGTTGTAGCTTGTTTGGAACTTTTCCAGCTCACTGCTCCACCATTGAAAATGAACGTGTACCCAGACTGAGATTTAAAGTCATCAAGATCCGTCTGGAAGCTAGCATCAGTGTACCAAGTAGCAGCTAGCTTTTCTTCCCCACCATAGACTAAGAAGTAATCTTTAGTTCGTCTAAGATACTTAAGAATACTCTTGACTGCTTTCCAGTGTTCTTCCCCAGGATTCTGCTGGAATTTGCAAGTCATACTAAGTGCAAAGGCCACATCTGGCCTAGTACAGGTCATGACATACATGATCGATCCTATAGCCGAAGCATATGTGATCCTCTTCATACGTTCAAGTTCTATAGTATTAGAAGGATTGTCCTTCTTAGATAACTTGATGCCTTGTCTCATAGGTAGACCGCCTTTCTTGAAATTTTCCATAGAAAAACGTCTAAGCACTTTGTATTGTGATAGCCCCAACAATCTATTAGTTCTATCTCTATAGATCCTAATTCCCAGAATGTAGCAGGCTTCACTTAAATCTTTCATCATGAAGGTATTGGTCAACCACTCCTTGACTGACTGTATGAGAGTCTTATTGTCTCTCATTATCAATAGGTCATCTACATATATAATAATTAAGACAATACTCTCATCCTTGCGTTTACTATAAACACAGGGATCCTCTTTGCTTCTGATGAAATCAAATGACTTGATAGCCTTGTCAAAGCAAATGTTCCAACTCCTCGAGGCTTGCTTAAGCCCATAAATGGACTTTTGTAGCTTGCATATAGCATTTGGTTTGGACTTAAGAGAAAAACCCTCAGGTTGTTTCATATACACCTCCTCAACTAGATTACCATTGAGGAAAGCAGTTTTGACGTCCATCTGCCAAATGTCATAGTCATAATATGCAGCTATTGCAAGCAAAATCTGAATAGACTTAATCTTAGCAACATGTGAAAAGGTTTCATCATAATCGACCACAGGCTGTTGATTATAATCTTTAGCCACCAACCTTGCTTTATAAGTCTGTACATTTCCAAATGCATCGATCTTCTTCTTGAAGACCCATTTGCATCCTATGGGTTTAACCCCAGCTGGCAAATCAACCAAGTTCCACACTTAATTGATGTACATAGATTCCATCTCGAATTTCATGACTTCTTGCCATCTCTTCGAATCAATGTCCAACATTACTTCGCTATAGGTTGTAGGCTCATCGTTATCGGGAATATCTATCTCACTGTGTGTTTTCACAAGTAGATTTAGTTTTTCAGGAGGACGATGAGTCCTAGTGGACCTACGGAGTTGATTGTTTTGATGTTCAATGCTTGATATGTTCTGACTGTGAGACGGTTTTTGTATGTTGTATAATCCACTAACTTGAGAGCTTTCAGGAATATCATTTTCATGTATTTCCTGAATGGGAGGAGGTGCAACCATTGCATCTACTCCCAAAGGTTGTGTAGGAGGATCTTGCATTTCTTTATTGTTCCTCGTAACACTCCCACTGGCCGAAGGGCGTACTTGAAATACCCAATCTTTGCCAAATACTCTCACTGTATTCTTGCCTTGGTCACTCGACAAGGATTCAACATCTATGTTATGTTGCGGTTCTTGAATTTCTTCAAGTTATATCTCTGTGCAACTATGTTCCTTGTAGACATATTCTTCTTCAAGGAAAGTTGCGTTCCTGGAAACAATGACCTTACGTTCTCCCATTCAGGATATAAATTGAGCTTTGCAATACATAGCCCCAAAGGTATGTTGGTAGAGCTGAGAAACTCATCATGGATCTAACCATATCTAATAGGGTTCGATTTCTCCTTTCAACAACACCATTCATCTGTGGCATTTCAGGAGGTGTCCATTGTGATTGGACTCCATGAAGTTTCAAGTAATCCAGAAATTCTTTACTTAAGTATTCACCTCCTCGATCTGATCGAAGGATCTTGATACTTGTTTCAAGTTGCTTTTCTACTTCCGACTTGTACTCCTTGAATTTCTCAAAGGCTTCGGACTTGTGTTTCATAAGATACACATGCCCAAATCTTGTGAAATCGTCTGTAAAAGTGATGAAGTAAGGGAAGCCTTCCTTAGCTTGAGTTGAAAATGGCCCACATACATCAGTATGGACCAACTCAAGTACCTCTTTGGCTCGCACACCCTTCCCAGAAAGTGGCTTGTTGGTCATATTTCCTCTCAAACAAGACTCACAGTTACCATAGGACTCTAAGTCAAATGGTTCTAGATAGTCTAACTTTCTTAATCTTGCTATCCTTGATTATTGATATGACCAAGTCTACAGTGCCATAAGTAGGTGGGGTTTCTTGGATTCCTTATCTTAACTCGTTTATTTTGCACATTAAACATTTCATGACTACAGTTTAAAACATACAAACCATCCAAAAGACCATTAAAAGACAGTACATAACTGCCATTGGCAATAAATGAGGAAAACCCCTCAATGTCTAACACTGGGATAGAAATAATATTCCTCGTCAATGAGGGAACAAAATACAATTATTTAGTTCTAAACAAAAGCTCGAAGGTAAATCTAGTCTATAAGTTCCCACACGTTCAATATCCATTTGTAACCCATTTCCAGCGTGCATGTCTACCTCCCATGGTCCAACCTTTCTGCTGTCAATCAGATCCTCCACATTATTACAAATGTGTGAGCCATAAACGGTATCTAATACCAAGCAGTGAGAGTTAATTATAGACATATTTATTTCACTGACAAACATACCTTGTCCAGTAGAATTAGAAGCATGTTGCGGTATTTCTAGATGCTACGCAAGTGTACGTATCGCAATTTGTAATAATTTCGATAAGACCGAGTATCATCCACAGAGACTAATTTATCAAGTACCAATTAACTAATCTTTGGTTTCTATTTGGCCAACGAATATAAGTGGTGATTTCTAAACTAACAAATTTGACTACTAAAGTAAATTGCAAAAATGATGTAGTAATGAAAACACACGAAGTTTAATTCAGTAATGAAAGAAATTAGGGTTTCCAATCTCATCAACAATCCACTCTATCATTCATTAATGCAAGACTAACGATTCTTCTTCTTGTTAAGATAACATGTTAACTGAGATGTACTATATTCCGGTTATGACATATAAAAACTCAACCTAAATGAGAATTTTCTATATTTCTATGATAAATTCGATTACATAGGAGGATATAAGATCAATAACCTAAAAAGCTAAACATGCATTCGTGATACTCTCGTTCAAGATTAAACCTACGTCTAACCAAATCTAGCATATTCAAATCTCCCTTTTCAGATCTCGATTTGAAATCATATAGGTAATTAAAACTAATGGACAATTAATTCTCATTCAATAAACACAAGTTGAAGAGATCTTAATAAAAGAAGAAGAACATTAGCAATGCATTAAATCATAATAGAGTTTCAAGTGACTCAACGGAAAACCCTAATAAAAGTAATTAGCTCATAGACATGCTAAGAAAACTAATTAACTTAATATACAACATATACTGAATTAAAGTAAAGAAAAGGAAAAGAACTTGAACAATATATGTCTTTAATGTCTCCTTGTTCTCTTGTTTCTTGCCTCCAAAGTGTTATCATTTTCAGAAAAATATTTTCCCCAATATATATCATGAAAAACCCCAAGAATGGACCTTTTTACCCTTATTAAATTTAGGGTTTTCCTTCCCTGACGTCGTCGGCGCCGCAACTCAGCTATTTGAGAGCCGCAACGCTAATTCGCTTTTGAAAGTCGCTCACTTTCTGCCAGTGGGGCGCCGCGGTCCTTCCGCATCGTGGCTCCATGATGTGTTGCGCCACGGCTCTTCAGCGTTCTTCGTCCGGAATTATTTTTAGACTGCATTCCAAGCTTCACAGGACTTCTTTGACTCATTTCTTGTGACCATGTATACATTTTTGTCCTTAATAGCCGCCTATTTACTTTTGGATTCGCCTTATTCCTTTCTGAATCACTTAAAGCCTGAAAACATAAAACAACACGCATAATACTGTACAAAATAACTAAAAGACAAACAAAAGCCTCCCTAAAAACACTCTAAAACAGTACTAAAATATACCTAACAAAGCACCTAGTGTTTTGCCTCCTACTAAAGCTGTGCAGTCCTTCTTCCAATGCTCCTTCTTCTTGCAGTTGAGGCACACATTTGAAGCTACCATTGCCTTCTTCTGAACACCTCCTCTAGGCTTCAAAACTGTAGGTGCAGCAACTGCCTTACCCTTCTTCTTCTGCATGTTCTTACTCTTGGGTTTGAACTTGCTAGATGAGCCCACCATGAACACAACTTTACTTTTAGAGGTAGATGATTCAAAGGTCTTCAACATGTTGTGAAGATCTGGAAGACTCGCCTTGGTCCCATTCATATTAAAGTTCACAATGAAATTCTCAAATGAACCATGACAGGATCAGGTTGACAGAGACATTTATAGGCAGATTCGTTCCAATCGAAGCCAGCCTTTCTATCAACCCAATCATCTTCAGAACATGCGCTGACACTTGACCCCCTTCGTTCATCTTACACTTGAAAAAGTCTCTCAACAGTTCATACTCCATTGTCTTAGACTGTGAGATATAGAGACTCTTCAAGTGTTCTAGCATTACGTTGGGGCCTATGTTTTTATGTTGCCTCTGTAACTCCACAGTCATAGAAGACAACATTACACACTGTGCCGAGGTAGCATCGTCTAGATATTTCTGAGAAACCGCCTTGTCAAACAGGGCATACTCAGTAGAGTTTTCAGGAGGGACTGTGGGGAACACTGTGTCTAACACATACTCAATTCTTTCTTGTCTTAACACCAATCACAAATTTCTCAACCAGTCAGGGTAATTAGCTCCAGTTAACTTATTTGTTTCGACCAACATTCTCAGTGACAGATTCAACATTTTATATATACTGAAGAAATAGATAGACTTGAAATTAAACTCTAATATAATTTCTATTAAACACATTCGTTAACTAATTTAACATGGCCTTTAGTTTAATTAGCTTCCACTATTTTAACATACTCTTCGACCCCATAGAAGAATACAGACTCATATCAAATATGGTCATAATGGGCCAAGATCCAGGTTCATGATATCTCCGTGTTTGTTGTGACTGATAACTTCAATAGCACAACCTGATAGGTCTCCAAACCAATTACATACAATTTGTAACTCTTATTTGACCGAATGTTCTAAACAATCGATCTGCGTCCATCGGCTTGTCCGATGCTGTGGCACCAAGACAACCTAGCAAGTCAACCATGTTATGCGACTGCAATTATGTATCTAAGTGAGTTTTTCCTCATAGAGCAAACACTGTGAAGTAAATACTCATGAAGATTTATCACTCACTTCTACATTTAACATGCATCTATGAAAGAGTCTGAGTCCTCGTAGACTTAGAGCAAATGTTGTGGCATAAATACTTATCTCACCGAAAAGGATTTTGGACTATAATAAATTATAACGGACGACACGTTCATTTTAAATGAGACTTGTATTAAATTTTGAGGAACATTTTAATTTAGGGTTTTAACCAAGATCAATTCTAGCATGCTATGTCCAACAAAACATCTTAACAACCATGCAAAATCAACTAAGCACATATTGGGCGCCGCAGCCCTTCAGCGACACGGCTCCATGCTATTTTACGACGCGGCACTTCAGCGTTCTTCGTTCGGAATTATTTCTAGACTGCTTTCCAAGCTTCCCATGGCTTCTTTGACTCATTTCTTGTGACCATGAATACATTTTTGTCCTTAATATCCGCCTATTTCCTTTTGGATCCGTCTTATTCCTTTCTGAATCGCTTAAATCCTGAAAACACAAATAACACGCATAATATTGCACAAAATAACTAAAAGACAAACAAAAGACTCTCTAAAACACACTCTAAAACAGTACTAAAATATATCTAACAAACACCCCCAAACTTACACTTTACTCGTCCTCGAGTAAAGAACTCTAGACACACTAAAAAGAAAAACACACAAACTCTAGACTGAATCAGGTCAACAACTTATATCATGCCTCGAAAATCATGAACAACATGCAATATAATCTTCAGGAACATTCTAGCCACTAATTTGCTATCTAGAATTTCAAGTAAGATATTCCTCAAATTTGCTCAAATTTATTAATGCATATGACCACACAACCATGATTATTAACTTAAACAAGTATCAATATTAGTTCATGCACAACTAATTCTCACCAACAGTCAATCAGGTCCAAGTTCTATAGGCTTGCTAACTTGCTATTCTCCACTAATTTAGACAACACATGCTCAAGAATCAATAGGACTTTTATAGGTTATGACGGTAGGCTTAGGCACGGGTGGATGAAATGTCATTTAGTCTCAAAGTTACCATAAGCATTGAAACCAATCAACCCAACTCTGTATTCACGTTATAAACCAAAAGCAATCCCCAATTTTTCTTTTCTTTTCGAACTACACCCCCAAATTTATTTTTCAATGTATGTACAAGGGAAGTGTAGTGTATTCATTTTTTTTGCTCTTCTATTGATATAACTCAATTTAAAATACCAATTACAAAGTGCCAATCCCCAAATCATATACTTATATGCTCATGGAATTCAAGGAAAGAAAAATACTTGTAAAGGATTTCAAGTAGGCTCAGAATAGGTGTCAATCAAAGAAGGGTTACTTAAGGCTCAAAGAGGGTAACTAGGGATTACATTAGTCAAGGTTGGCTTGAAAGGCTCAATTGTTCCAAAGATGGCCTAAATCATCTTCCTAAGCATGCATCATCTATGATTTCATCTCAAACAGCAAGCAAGCAAGTTTTAGGACTTTCCACCATCTTTCCTCAAACCAAAATTCAATCATGCATAAGCCATTATTCAAGTACAAGAAATTCACCAATCATGATCAATTTTTCATACTTATTAATAATTGAAAATAACTCAGGACCTATCTAACTTAAGCATACAGATTTATGCATTTCATAGCTATCAATTTCATTCAACTCTATCACATGTGTTCACTCAATCTCATGAGCTGTTATTATTAACTTGACTCATTGACACAAGACACTCAAACACTGACACTAACAATAAACAAACAACTGAACACAAACAATTAACACAAAACAGTTAACACAAAATAGTAAGACTCCCCCCAAACCTATTCAACACATTGTCCCCAATGTGATAAGTAAATCAAGAGTAAGAAGAATTACCAAAACTGCAGCTAAGTGATTCAGAATGGTGGCGGCGGTTGTGGTGAATGATAATCAAAGTAGGGCTCATTTGCGATGCTTTTTCACCCTTAGAGTTGGCTCACAATTCACCTAACATAAGAAAAAAAACACAGACCAAGAAACAACAAAACACTGAGATTTTTCCAAAATAACACAAAATAAAAATAAATAATTAAAATGTTGGGTTGCCTCCCAATAGTGCTGTCGTTTAACGTCATTTAGCTGGATCCGAATTTCATCTTCATTTCAAGATCTCTTTTTTCATCACCTCCTTCATAGTTGGGCTCAACCTCCTTTGCACCTCAATTGAAGGTCTGCTCTCATCGTCTTCGCATTGTGTTAATGCTAATTCAAGAGCATCAGTACTCTTGAAGCTTTCCTCAGCAACAACTTTGTCAATTACATCAATGGAAAAACAGTCGTCACTTGCTCTTGGATAAGTTGTTGCCCTGAATGCATTGAAAGTAACTTGCTCTTCAGTTAACGCCACATTCTCATAATCTCCCATTTTTCTCCTTTTTAGAGAGAATTTCTTTCATGAATTTGACATAACTGGGCATTTGCTCTAAGGCTTCTGCAAAGGGAATATTTATATGCAGCTTCTTGAATATTTCCAAAAACTTGGAAAGTTGTTTATCCAAAAAAATTCTTCTAAGCCTCTGCGGGTATGGAATTCTGATTTGGGGATCATTACTCACTACTGGTGGTGCCTTTTCCACCGTGGGGTGGTCTTCAGTAACCTCCTCATTCTCTGAATTAGATGTCTCACTCAATTTGTATGTCTTCTCCGCAGATGGTAGAGGTGCAACTGGTTCAACTTGCTTACAACTTCTCAAATTTATAGCCTGACATTGCTTCTTCGGATTTACAACAGTATTGCTAGAGAGATTCCCCTACGATCTGTTGTTTAACATATTTGCTAGCTGACCCACTTGTGTTTCCAGGTTTCGGATAGAAGATCTTGTTTCAGTCATGAACTGAGTCTGGGAATTGGTTAGAGTCAACAAGACTGCTTGCAATTCATTGGGTTCAGCTTGTTGAACTTGTGGTTTGGGCTGCTAAAACGATGAAGCTTGACTCATGGGATGTTGTTGATTATTTTGTTGATACTGCCCTTGGAATTGTGGCTGCTGGTTCTGATATTACCCTTGAAACTGTGACTATTGGCCTTGGTCGTTTCTCCATGAAAAGTTAGGTTGATTCCTCCACCCAGGATTATAAGTGTTGGAGAATGGATAGTTGTAGGGCCTCTGAAAATTCCCAACTGCTTGAACCTGAGCTTGGTCCATAGGTACATTGTTGGGATCCATGGTTGTGCAATGATCAAAAGTATGTGGTCCTCCACAAATTTCACAAACCACTTGCATATGAACAACATTTGTGAACAAAGTATTCTGTTGCAATTGCTTTGTCAAGAAAGAAACTTGAGCAGTTAACGCAATGATGACATCTAACTCATGAACCCCTGTTGTTTTTCTACTGCTTGTTGATCTCTCATCAGACCATTAATGTTGTTTTGGGCCATATCTTCTAATAATTCATACGCCTCATTAGCACTTTTACTCATAAATGCTCCTCCAGCCGCATCATCAATTATGGTACGAGTAGTACCACACAACCCATTGTAGAAATTGTGGACCAACATCCACTGTTCAATTCCATGGTGAGGACATCTCCTTTGCAACTCCTTAAACCTCTCCCAAGCATCATACAAAGACTCCCCATCAAGCTGATAAAAAATATTCATTTCTCCCCTTAACTTTGCGGCCTTTAATGGAGGAAAAAACTTGGCAAGAAATTTCTGAGCCAAATCTAGCTATGTAGTAATAGAATTTGTCTGAAGAGAGTTCAACCAACTTTTGGCTCGGTCCCTTAGTGAGAATGGGAAGAGCCCCAACCTAATGGCATCATCAGTAACACCATTATACTTAAATATGGCACATAACTCCAAAAAGTTCGCCAAATGCATGTGTGGATCTTCTGAAGGCAACCCACCAAACTAAACTGTGCTCTGGACCATATGCAGGATTGCTGACTTAATCTCGAAATTATTTGCCTCCACAGCTGGTGGCCTTATGCATGTCTGCACACCTGTAACAGTTGGCAATATGTAGTCCCGTAAGTTCTTCGCTGTAGGATTCTGGGCTTGTGCCTGCACGAAATCGGGCACCCCTCCATTCAACCCATCATTATCATGTTGATTAGCCATAGCGGTTGAATCAGCAATTCTATTATTCTTTCGATTCTGCTTGCAGCTTTTTCAATCTTCGGATTCAGAGGAACAAGACTATCTGCTCCTTTCATGCTTCGCATACACCAAAGCTACATAAACATGATAAAAAAAATGCTGCACGCAGATTAAGTTAAAAATGTGTTCTAGTAGCAACCAAATCTCATCAACAATCCACTATATCATTCATTAATGTAAGACTAGCGATTCTTCTTCTTGTTAAGATAGCAGGTTAACTGAGATGTTCTATATTCCGGTTAGGACATATAAAAACTCAATCTAAATGAGAATTTTCTATATTTCTATGATAAATTCGATCACATAGGAGGATTAAGATCAATAACCTAAAAAGCTACACAGGTAATCGTGATACTGTTGTTCAAGATTAAACATACGTCTAACCAACTCTAGCATATTCAAATCTCTCTTTTCAGATCTCGATTTGAAATCATATAGGTAATGAAAACTAATGGCCAATTAATTCTCATTCAAATAAACACAAGTTGAAGAAATCTTAATAAAAGAAGAACATTAGCAATGCATTAAATCATAATAGAGTTTCAAGTGACTCAACGAAAAACCCTAATAAAAGTAATTAGCTCATAGACATGCTAAAAAACTAATTAACTTAATATCCAATATGAACTGGATTAAAGTAAAGAAAAGGAAAAGAACTTGAACAATATATGTCTGTAATGGCTTAATATTCTCTTGTTTCTTGCCTCCAAAGAGTTATCCTTTTCAGAAAAACGTTTTCCCCAAAATATATCACAAAAAACCCCCAGAATGGACCTTTTTAGCCTTGTTAAATTTAGGGTTTTCCTGCCCTGACGTCGTCGGCGCCGCGACACTAATATTGGGTGCCGCGGCCCTTCAGCGCTGCGGCTTCATGCTGTGTTGTGCCATGGCTCTTTAGTGTTCTTCATCCGGAATTATTTCTAGACTGCTTTCCAAGCTTCCCAGGGCTTCTTTGACTCATTTCTTGTGACCAGGTATACATTTTTGTCCTTAATAACCATTTATTTCCTTTTGGATTCGCCTTGTTCCTTTTTGAATCGCTTAAAGCCTGAAAACATAAAACAACACATATAATACTGCACAAAACAACTAAAAGACAAACAAAAGACTCCTAAAAACACACTCTAAAAAGTACTAAAATCTACCTAACAAAGCACCTAGTGTTTTGCCTCCACCTAAAGCTGTGCAGTCCTTCTTCCAGTGCTCATTCTTCTTGCAGTTGAGGCACACATCTGAAGCTACCTTTGCCTTCTTCTGAACACCTCATCTAGGCTTCAAAATTGTAGGTGCAACAACTGCCTTACCCTTCTTCTTCTGCATGTTCTTATCCTTGGGTTTGAACTTGATAGATGAGCCCAACATGAGCACATCTTTACATTTAGAGGTAGATGATTCAAAGGTCTTCAACATGTTGTGAAGCTTTGGAAGACTCGCCTTGGTCCCATTTATATTAAAGTTCACAATAAAATTCTTAAATGAACCAGGACATGATCAGGTTGACAGAGACATTTATAGGCAGCTTCATTCCAATCGAAGCCAGCCTTTCTATCAACCCAATCATCTTCAGAACATGCACTGACACTTGACCCCCTTCGTTCATCATACACTTGAAAAGGTCTTTCAACAGTTCATACTCCATTGCTTGAGACTGTGAGTCATAAAGACTCTTCAAGTGTTCTAGCATTTCGTTGGGGCCTATGTTTTCATGTTGCCTCTGTAACTCCATAGTCATAGAAGACAATATTACACATTGTGCCGAGGTAGCATCGTCTAGATGTTTTTGATAAGCCGCCTTATCAAACAGGGCATACACAGTAGAGTTTTCATGAGGGACTGTGGGGAACAATGTGTCTAACACATACTCAATTCTTTCTTGTCTTAACACCAATCGCAGGTTTCTCAACCAGTTAGGGTAATTAGCTCCACTCAACTTGTTTGTTTTGACCAACATTCTCAGTGACATATTCGACATTTTATATATACTGAAGAAATAGATAGACTTGAAATTAAACTCTAATATAATTTCTATTGAACACATTCGTTAACTAATTTAACATGGCCGTTAGTTTAATTAGCTCCCACTATTTTAACATATTGTTCGACCCCATGGAAAAATACGGACTCATATCAAATATGGTCATAATGGGCCAAGATCCAGGTTCATGCTATATTCGCATTTGTTGTGGCTGATAACTTCAACAGCACAACCTGATAGGTCTCCAAACCAATTACAAACAATTTATAACTCTTGTTTGACCGAATGTTCCAAACTATCGATCTGTGTTTATCGACTTGTCCGACGCTGTGGCGCCAAGACAACCTAACAAGTCAACCCCATTATGCGACTGCAATTATGTATCTAAGTGAGTTTTGCCTCATAGAGCAAACACTATGGTGTAAATACTCATGAAGGTTTATCACCCACTTCTACATTTAACATGCATCTATGAAAGAGTCTGAGTCCTCGTAGACTTAGAGCAAATGTTGTGGCATAAATACTTATCTCGCCGAAAATGATTTTGCACTATAATCAATTATAACGGATGACGCATTCATTTTAAATGAGACTTGAAATAAATTTTGGGGAACATTTTAATTTAGGGTTTAACCAAGATAACTCTAGCATGCTATGTCCAACAAAGTATCTTAACTACCATGTAAAATGAACTAGGCACATATTGGGTACCGTCTTCCCAAGCATGATATTAAGCGGTTTAAACACATACTGGGTGCCGCCTACCCACACAATTATTTGCGGATGCTATTTTAGTAGTTTAAATGACAAACATATTGACATTTATCACATAAATAGTATACTTATCAAATAATATAATTTATAATAATAATCGTGGGTTAAACATTCTGAACTTTGAATTTTTTTTTGTTTCTAGATAAGTGGCACCGCCACAGCGCTGTAGAGGTAGAAACCTTTCAGTTTCTGCAGTGCATTAGGGTCGCGACGCTCCACCATGGAGTCGCGATGCCTACTGTCTAGTAAGTCCAGACATGAGCTGCGACCCTTGCCTTTCACCGTGACAGGCACCGCGCCGCTCTACTATGGAGCCGCGGTGCCACCCTAAAACCCTAGCAAGCGCCGATGCGCCCTACCATAGGGTCGCGGCACAGACGTCTTGACAAAACGTTTCTGTGTCTATTTTCTAAAATCATCCAAATCCTAAATCCAATTTAGGGATCAGATCACAAATCATTTATCATCACCCACCATGATCAATAATGCACATATCGACCATCATCCATTCCTACCTGTTCTTTGTCGTGCACCATGTTCGCAATGAACCAGTTATCTGCACTTGGCTTAGTCCGAGTTAGAACGGAATGACTTCCTCGTTTTAGCATTGTTGATAATTTAGGGTGACAAAAAAGGTTAATTGTTCAGTCAATATGTGTAGAATTTCAAGAAGCCGTGTTTTAATTCAGTTTAAAAACCAATTTTACGTTTAACCCATATTATTATTCAATTCAATTATTATATAATCATTGAACCATCCTGAGCTCTGATACCACTGTAAGAGTTTGTTGGGTTCAAAACATATAAGTAAAGCACAACAGAAGTTTAAAATTTTGTTGGCTTACCTAACAGTTCCTCGTTTATGGTATGATTATATGACAATCAAAACCTGTAATGTAAAACTTAAATAAGAATACTTACAGGTATAATATCTGGAATCTTTTACTAAGGGTGTACACGCGGTTGTCCCCTTCGATTGCAAGCACCTTGTTGTGGTGTATTCCTCTGTCAAGAAAGCCAGAAAATCTTGGCAGAGGTTTGAGAGAGTTTTATTCTAGACTCTAAGTCTAGAATTGTTCAATAGAATATATGTTTTATAACAATGAGGTTGTGCTGTATTTATAGTTAAAATTAGGTCACAAATCAAATTAGAGTTGGGCTCCAAGCCTGGCCCAAAACTGAGGTACAGTGGGCCAGTCCGACTAGGCCCACTGCCGGATTGGCATCGCGGCTCAGCCTAGTAGGCGGCGCAGCGCCTTACGCCCAATAACATTTCTCATTTTTCGTTTAATATATATATTCAGCACATTAAATCCAAAATGAAATTTTGACTTAATTAAATAATTTCCATCTATAGAAATTATCCTATTATTATCAATTTAAATATCTCGATTCCAAATCGAATATTTAATACTTTCTCAATACATTCTTAGATCGAAGAGACAATCGATATAGTGTGACCCTATATGCCTTCATATATTGACACTAATCCAATTAAGGTCCATACAGAACTCCTAGATATCGCTGTACGACGAACTCAATATATGAAGTACATTTACATAAATCCAGTAAACATAACCTTTATGTGAGATGATAAATTCCTTTCATTCGCGAGATACTCGATCAAGCTTAGGATTTTCCATGTGTCTATCCAAATGGCTTGATCACTTTATCTCATCTATATTAGTCGACAACTAGACCATATTCTAAATATGTCTCTTACATTGGCCAATGACTCGATCGACCTAATATCACTGAGAAGTTAAGTTCTCTCTCGAATATCCAATCGAGGAATGAATCCTATTCTTGGCTCAACTACCACCTTAGTTTACATCATAATGCACCCAACACAAGCTGTATCTTATCCTATAAGGAGTTTAAACTTAGGACAGGGTCAAAGTACATTACTCTGTAAATAAGGTGCGTATTGACCTCAAGTCAAAGGACCTTTATCTCCCACACGCTAATAACACTCTAGACATGTATACCAAATAGTTTATCAGCAGGGTATACCAATACTTTCCAAAAGTATCCATGTGTCCATCACTAGTAACCATTACTAGTAGCAGGTGAGATATACTATATTCTCCAAGAATGTGATACATACCATATGTCGACTTATAACATATCATCGATATCCCATTCTCGATGATCATTAGTCGAGGCTATTTTAGAGTTACGCTCTATCATCAATATCTCACTCTATTAATGACAACGTAAGCTCAAGGGATGCACGTTAATGAATAATTACAAACAATTAAATAATAATCCAATAATTTCAAATGCCATAAATATATTAATTTTATTAATATTACGAATGTGTCCAAGTACGTTTTGTCCCTAATAATGATTGTCTCTAGGACATACATACTTTCAATCTCCCACTTGGCCTAGAGCCAATCTCCAATGTATCTAATACCCATGTTTTCAAAATGACTATTATGCTTAACTAAGCTTAATGGTTTAGTAAATGGGTCAACTAGATTATCATCTGTGGGAACATAGTCTAATTTTATTTCTTCAGTTTCCACCATCTCCCTGAGTATGTGGTATTTTCTTGGTACATGCTTATTTCTGTTTGTTGATCTTGGTTCCTTAGCTTGCGCAATCGCACCAATGTTGTCACAATAAATCGTTATTAGACAAGTGGCACTTGGAACAACCCCTAGTTCTTTCAGGAACTCAGATATCGTGACAGCTTCTTTACCAGCTTCCGATCCAGCAATGTACTCGACTTCAGTTGTCGAATCAGCAGTTGTTGCTTGTTTGGAACTTTTCCAACTAACTGCTCCACCATTGAAAATGAAGGTATATCCAGATTGAGACTTGAAGTCATCAAGATCTGTCTGGAAGCTAGCATTAGTGTACCCAGTAGCCACTAGCTTCTCTTGTCCACCATATACTAAGAAATATTCTTTAGTTCGTCTAAGATACTTAATAACACTCTTCACTGCTTTTCAGTGTTCTTCACCAGGATTCTGCTGGAATTTGCAAGTCATGCTAAGTGCATAGGCCACATCTGGCCTCGTACAGGTCATGACATACATGATTGATCCTATAGTTAAAGCATATGAGATTCTCTTCATGCGTTCAAGTTCTGCAACAGTGGAATGACTATCCTTCTTAGATAACTTCATGCCTTGACCAATAGGAAGACCTCACTTCTTGGAATTTTTCATAGAGAATCGTCTTAGCACTTTGTCTATGTATATGGACTGTGACAGCCCCAACAATCTATTAGGTCTATCTCTATAGATTCTAATTCCAAGAATGTAGCAAGCTTCACCCAAGTCCTTCATCATGAAGATGCTGGATAACCATTCTTTAACTGATTGCTTGAGAGTCTTATTGTCTCCCATTATTAATATGTCATCTACGTATATAACAATGAAGAGAGCCCAGCCCGGGAGGGATGCATGGTTCCCAGGCGCTTCATGGGACGGACGTTCGCAGTCCTCCTCCATCTAATCTAACCCTACCTCGTTCGCCACCTGCCGGCACAATAAGAGAATGAGGGAGCTAATCTGCTTGCTTGTGCAGGCGAGGAGACAATACTCCTTCCTTGCGCTTACTATAAACGCAGGGATCTTCCCCTAAATTGTTATCACTTTTCACGAAGGTTGAAAGCAATAGCCGCACTGCCATTGTCAAAGATGGCAAAGCTTAAGGGTGTAGGTTGTCTATCTGGTCGTCTGTTTGGACGGAAGAAGAAAAGGCATTAAATGCCCTCGTCTCTCTCATCCAGCGTGCCACTGTGAACTACCACCATCCCAATAGGTGAGGCCACCCCTCTCTTGTACCTTACTTTTCTGCAAGTCTTAATGATTTTTGTCTGATTCACGATTCAAACATCGAGTTTTCATTGGTTGAGAACCATTATGGAGGGAAATATTACCCCAAAACCAATTCATCACATATCAATTGTTGTTGGGTATGCTAGGGTTTCGACACCCTATAATACAAACCTTTTCTCCTCATTTTAAATAAGTTTCAAATGGTCCGAACTTGAATTTCTGACTTTTACATTGTTAAGAGTCATTTTCAAGTCATATACGACTAGTTATTGCTTAAGTTGGGATTCAGCCCTTTGGCGGAATCCAGATCTAGTATAATTAGTATTTCACTACTAAAACCTTCCCTTTTACATTGTTACTGTGTTGTAGTATCATGGTTGTTATGAAGTATTTTGTGCCTTAGATATTGGATTAGGATTTAGGAGTATAAATTAGCCTGTAACAATTTGTTTTGATCGTTCAAGAGCATGTTTAGCTATTAAAGGGGGTATGATAGTTGATTGAGTGCCATGTTATTGCTTGTTAGATCAGTAGGTAGTAGATTAACTCTTAAAATAAACTAAAAATATAGAAAGCAGTGTGTTCATGTTGCTTAAAGCCTGTATAATGATGTGTTGACACTTTAAAATGATTTATGATGGATTAATGTATTATTAATGGATTTAAAATGGTATGATGACTTAAAATAGCCTGTGTAGTTAATGAGATGTCCAAGTTGTCAATTTAGAGTTGTTTTGGCTAGTATGATTTGATTAAGTTAATATGGTATTTAAGATGGTAGTTTGAAGTTCAGTTGGTTATAAATGGTCTGTCTGTGTCAATCTTGCAACCTAAGCTTAACATGTACTTCCCTGTCCTAATTTATGTAATACACTTTTTTTTTAGTCTGTTTCAAAAAGAATGATATATTTTCTTATTTTACAATAATTAAACTTTAACCTTTACATTTTACGCTTAACGAGATGATCTATAACTACACAAATATGTTTGACTTATTTTAGATCACAAGTTTAAAAAAAAATTCCTTTATTTCTTAAACTCCGTGTCGAGTCAAACTATCATATAACTTGAGATAGAGGGAGTAGTCTAATAAAGTATTCAAACTTGTTTAGTTGTAAAATATGGATACCGATGACCTGTTTACTTATTTGGTACCTCTGTTAGCCTAGAATCCCTAGGTATGTGTTTTTGAATCATGAAAAATGTCATCTGTCCATCTGAAACTTTATTGATAACTTGAATTTAAAAATCTAACAAGCCTATCATGACCCAACTTATGTTATATGTAGTCTGCTTTGTATGTCAACTGGGGTTCTAGTATGTGTCCATATCTCCTGTTATGTATTCTGAGTTTTAGATTTAGGATGAAATGTTGTGTGCTTGTTGGCCTACCTGTTTCTTTCTGATTTTGAGTTATATTGAACCTTATGTTTGCAACATTTCTGTGTTTGGAATAGCTTTGAAGTCTACATGACATGATTACTTACTTCTGTGACAGAATAGGTCATGTATGTCATTTGTGTTCAGGCCTAGTATTGACCATTCAAGTAACCTTACAAGTTTAAGAATGTTGGTCTAAACCTGAAAATGTCACTTGCTGAGTTTATATGTCCAGTTTAGCTTAACATAGGACTAGTTATCTCTTTTCTCCATGACAGAACAAGAGGGTAAAACTGGCTATTTGCTCAAGTGCTAGGTTGGACTAATTTTGTCACTTATCATGCATAAAATATGCCATTTCTCTGTTGCTAAAACATCATTGTGTTGAGCATGATCTACTTATTTGGCCAAGTCTATTGATTGCCTACTATTTCAACTTGCTTAATCTTGCCTCTCTAAGTATGTTTATATGGTCATACATATACTCTGACTCTGATGGATTAGTTAAAGTATACATGTTCCAGTTCTCTAAAGAGTGTTCATTCCCATGCACATTTGAATTATTTTGTTAGTCCATTAGGGGTTGTTAAGTTTAGTTCAATTCTTGGGCCCAATTAACATATATTAGGTCAGTTGCCTTGTGCCATTAGCATGTCTGCTTGTTTCTTGTCTAACTCTTTATGTTGAATGAATCTTATCCCCATATTTGAGTCATATAAGAGACACAATAGTTAATATGTCTTGCTATATCTCTGTTGTGTGGATCTGATGTTGCATGTATCCTGCATGTTGTCCAAAGTAAAATGTACTAAGGTACTGTTGTGCTTGTATGATAACTGATGAATTATCCTTTCTGCTGAATGATCATGTTAGAACTGATAGGATTAGACCACTCAGTTAAGTAGCTTAGTCAAGGCAGGACTTTGAACTTGAGTTTATATGCATTTTTATGGATGTTTGGTACATGTTCAATACATCAACTTCAATAATCAAAACCTTTAAGTTGCTAGTATGTTGTGGTTTGGCCTGGATAGAACTGTAAGTTAGATGCTGCTATCTGTTGCTATGCTTAGTTGTCTGAATGATCTGCTGATGCTGCTATGATTATCCAAGTCTGAATATCTTTGATGCTGCTTAAGTTTTAAATCTATGTGGTATAAGACTGTAAGGTAAACAACTTAGTATGATAGGATAAATATCATGGTTCTGATTGTTGTGATAATTGGTGACCAGCATGTCAAGATATTTGTTTGGTTTGAGATAAATATGGAATTGTGAAAGAGTACAAGTATTGTGGGGGTCAGTATATTGTGTATAATTTCTTTTGTGTGTTCTTCTTGGTTTGTTTTAATTATGATATATATATATATATATATATATATATATATATATATATATATACACGGATATACACCATGATGTATGGCTTGTATAACAAATATGTTCAGTATATCAAGGGGGTACATGCCTGACATATTGCTTGTGTATATCGAATGAAACTCTCCTTTTAGAAGTCATTTGGTCTTAGCCCATCCCTTTTGTATGCAATTCCTGCTAGTGTTGTTAAATGCATGGGTTTAGCCCATTACTTGTTTCTTTTTTTGTTGCTACTATCTACTGTTTTCCTTGGATTGTGCTGGCTATTTCTATTTCAATTTGGCTCATATCATAATTAGATAGTTCATCTTGTTTAAATTATTGCATTAAATAATAGTAGATACTTTTTAACTTGCGATTTTATTTTCTCCTCTTCCTCTTCACTGGTGAACCACATCGAGATGGGCTCCTTTGGGCTCGTCACTCCTTTCCAGCCAGTTGGGCCAAGGTCCAACTAATATTCTTTGATCGAGTCCGTGAGCAGTAGTTGCGCATTAAAGACTCAATTATGGGTGAAAATAATTACTGGTGGGCTTAGGTTGGACCACCAGCCTAAGCTCAACCTCTTTCAATTCGTATATGTATTATATGTAATAAAAGTACTTTGTATAAATATTGGAATCCTTATAATTTCGACTTAGGATAGGCAAATGATACGTACATCGTTTGGTTTAGAATAGCCTTAAAATGAATTTTTAATCTAAAAATTGAGTAAAAGCGGACTGTTTTGGTGTTGTAAAAAATCTGGATAATAAATTATTTAAACCTGGGTTAAAGTATTTTGGACTTTAAATTCATGACTTGAATCTTGAAATTGAGTTGGACCTAGTTTAAATTAACTCGGACTTTGGACAAACTGCTGATAATTTTGAAAGGACCCAATGTTGGACATGAGTGACATAAATAGTAAACTGGCTGCTGAAATGATCTCGGACCTAAAGGAATATATTTGCTAAGGCTGATTTCCTGGGCTAGCCCAACTAGATTAATTTTGAACAAAGACAAAGCCACCTATCTTGGACTTGAGTTTAAATTGAGGGTTTTGAGACAAGTTAGAATATGAATTGACTTTCGGGTATATGGCATGCAAAGAAACAAAAAAAATCGTCTTTATACCAGCTCTTTTCAAAAGCCAAGCTTGTCATTTCAAAAACGAATTATACTCATTTTAAAACTTTGAAAAGATTTTCAAAAGATACAAGTGTGAATTGGACAATATTATTGAATTAAATGTGGAGTTCTACTCGAATTAACATTCGGGTGTTCTTAGTCCGAAAATAAATTGATCGTAGTGCATATTATTTTGGTGGAAATTAACTCTTTTGTTTTAAAAAGTAAAACTCTTGAGTTTTGAATGAATGGACGACAACTATTTTGCGGATATTTTAAACACCTTAAGCAATTCAAATCATTTAAAGCATGTTATAGAACCCGTAAGTCAACCGTATTCTATGGATCCTTAATATGGGGGTGTCTAACACCTTTTTCGGGGATCACCACAACTCTTACCTCGACTCTGATTTTGATAAGATTTTTTAAAATTTTTGAATAAACCCTTTCACACTGATTTTTCTAATTTACCTATAAATTAGGTGGCAACTCAAAAAATATTATCCGACTTAGAGAATCATCCCAAATTCATAGTAGCTTCTATGCCTCTACGTAAAAGTAAACCGTAACAATGAAAACATGTGGAGGAGAGAGTTATAGCAATTTATGTGAGCTATATCTTAGTAATAATGATTTAGATATTTTTAAATATGACGTTATAACGATTTGTTCATTTGTTCACCTCTTTAGATGTCGATGCCTCCTAGAAAAGATCATGTGTACGCCACTGAATGTACGGAGTATATTCTACGTATGTAATCCTGATATTTTTTAGATCAAGTAAAATCACAAAATCCAAAAAATATATAAATGTATAAACAATATTTACTAAATATATATGATATATTATGTATATATTTGTATTTTGTACCGAATATAAAGTATTAACATACTATATCTATCTATCTATTTATCTGAATTTCTTAGATATTATATTCAACCTATACTAAAGTTCCAAACTATACCAATTCTATACGGACAAAATCACTTAGAATATATGAAAGGTAATTCCTTGCCTCATTAAATTGTTAACTTTAGCCTTTATATCGATCCACGAATATTAGTTATACAGAGGTTTTTCATCATTGGCAGCCATTATAATCACCTAAATTTTTTGTTATAAAATAATAATAAAAGTACAAGACAACAAGAGATATAGCCAAAAAAACTGGGGATAGAGATTTTTATTGCTCTTCCAAATTGATGTACAAATGAACTGAATATGCGATGTTTTTCAGTAAGCTGCTGCAATGCTTTTCAGAAGCTAATGACAAGCTACCTGCTTGAGCTACTTGCAACCTGTCTACTTGAGCTACTTGCAACCTGTCTACTTGAGCTACTTGTAAGCTGCCTACTTGATTGTAAGCTTATCCGGATGATTGTGTATTTGATTGTAAGCTTATGCACATGACTGTGTAGTTGAATGGACATCCATATAGTGTAGTTATGACGCTCCCCCTTGGATGTTCATTAATAGGAAAAAGAGTACATATATATATATAGTAATACGCATTGCTAGTTGTCTCATTAAAAACCTTACCAGGAAAACCAATGGGATAAAACCTTGATTAAGAAAAAAAGAGTACAACGCGTATTCCCCCCCCCCCCTGATTTAAACATCACATAATTCATGAAGATGACATACTCCGACCTTGTATACCAACTTAGCATATGTTGAGATTGGCCGTGCATTTGTGATCAAATCTGTCAAATTATCATTTGATAAACTTATTGATCATTTATATGTGCATTCTTTGATAGATTTGCATCATCGTCATATGATGTTTGTTGGGATTACGCCAAGTATATTTTTAGCTTGTCCCATAAATTATTTTTATCTTTGTATGATTTGACTGACGATATGGCAGTACCTTTCATGGAATAGATAACATGTCTGGATCGAACTTTAATGTCGATCAGATGAATGTCATGTATATCAAAACAAAACTTGACAATATTTGTTAGGATAAACTCATTCATGTAAGGACTTTCTTTTGCAATATGCAATTGATCTCACTTCATTATCTCCATGTAGGAGTGAATCCATAGTCATAGCAAGATCTATAAATGCATAAATTCCATAAATATATGGTACTTCGGGATCAATCATTTCAACTTCTTTTAGCAGATAATCCACTGCTTCTGAAAACTCTTCAAGAACTCCAATAATATTTAAGTCATCAACTTGCACAACAATATGAGAGATTCTTATTATCATAAAGATACAAGGGTAAACAGGGTCATATTTGTACCCTTCGTCGGTGAATATTCATTAAGGTGATTCCAGTGCATCAACCTTGATTCATTTAAGGATTATAAACAAGTTTTCCAAGAACTTGTGATGTCTGGACTGCAGGTCTAATAGAATTTTCACTTATCAAGTTGCATCCTTTCAGTTGGTAATTATTTCTTCATCAGCATGATTTAAGAGACGAATAACTCACAATCTTATATAGTATTGTGCGCCATATTATATCAAAGATATCATCGATGATATATCATTTTGTATCGGTTCGCAATTCGATATAATTTACTAAGATCTCATCACTTCGTTATTTTTAAGGCACCTGAACCTACCATAAGGTTTTATGAAGTGTTATGTCGTAGGCTCTTTAAGAGCACATTGCTTCCGTATTATGATCATTTTCTACTTTCCTTTTTCAAGGATTATTATTTTTGAAACCGATTGGTCTACCATGCTCCATGCATGTTGTAGACTCTGTCCTTCAGGGACATTTTAGAAGCATCTCGCAACTGAAATATAAAATAGTTGGGACAGCAAATGCTTCCAGCATTTGACTTGAATTATCTGAGGATCATACTGATGATAATTCACAACATATTTTTAGCGACTTATTTTCTCCCCATTATATCCTGTCATGACCCAAATCACGGGCGTTCGTGGTGGCACCTACACAATTCTCCCGGTAGGCGAACCAATTTTCTAAAATAGCTTTTAAGAAGGTTTAAAATAAATGCGGAAGAAAATTAAGTTACAATCGTGAAGAATTTTATTAAATCATAAGAATGAGGAATTCATACAATAACCTTTCATCTCCAGAACCTGGTCTGACTTATACAAGAACTCTAAAATACAATGTCTGAATGCAGAATATACAATATTGTCCAAATGAAGGGAACGATTACAAAGATAGAAACTAAGGCCATTGAATAAGATAGTCTACCTCAACTCCTCGTGCTCCAAACTGCAACCTGATAGACTGAATATCTAAATCCAGAAAAGATGCAGCAAGTGTAGCATGAGTACACAACGTACTCCCATAGATATCATAGGCCAACAACGACGGAAGCTACGCAATTAGAGATAAATACCAAGTTGACACCACATAATTCTATCACTAGTAATTTAATAAGACAAATAAATCATATTGTTACACAGTAGATCAAAGAAATTACAAATCAACCTAAACATATAACAGTTCACTAAAACATGTAGAATTCTTATTACACAAGTCTACTATTCATAGTGGCACCAAACACATCAGATTATACAATTCATGTAACTAACATTCCTCAAGCAAGTCATGAAATACTCAATTTCATATACAATTTTTTCCCAAGAAATTCTCTCATCTTACCGCTATACAAGGTAATTGTCGAAAATCTTATTAGACCTTAACTCATCGGTTTGACAACACAAGTAAGTTGGATGCACGATTATTTGTTCCATATCTTTAGACCTCCCACAATATAATCATTAGTATAAGAACACCTTATTCACAATTATTACCCCTAGTCTTAACCTAAGTGTGGCCAATTCCATTTACAAATAAACACTCTTTTAGTACATTAGACTCTTACCACGGTTATCAACTAGTTTTCTAACATATACCTTTATCGGCCAACATCAATAACACATGAGACATCCTTAAGCTAGACACACAAAGGTGTATACACACCACCAATCCATAGAGAGCAAGAAAATAAGTCAATCGTGTAAGTCCGCATAATCAATCAAATCAATGTTCTCAATTATGACTAAATCATTCCTAGTATCGATTACCAATCCAAGTCACGTAAACACATCAAAAGAATCAATGTATGGATGAATGTATGAATGAGGATGCAATGCATATGCAAGGTACTTTTCCATCAACTGGTATACACACTTCACAGGGGTATGCCATATGAAAGTGACCTATGGGGGACCCACGAAGTCCATATACCCCTTCGCTCTGGAATAACTCATCGAATCACGGAGCCCAGCTCTTTGCTATAATAATATAATGTTGCAGGCGTGCAACTCCGATCCATGTATATCAATATCCATTGTAGCGTGCAACCTGAGTCATCCGTATCATCATCATCTCAATGTTGCCATAATCTCACAAGTGTTCTTACCTTTCCGGCCTCTTGGGCCCATAATATATTCATACCATTCTCATATCAATATCATCAGAACCATGCGTGTATGAATGTAAATAACATATATATGGCAAGATATCATGATACAATAAGATGTAACCAAATAAGAGATGAAATATCACATGCTTTCAAGAATTTCAATCGCATACACAATCTAAGTAAAATCCAACATATCAAATCAAAAGCATGTGTGATGAGTAAACATATCAAGCAACTATGGTGACAAGCCCAAATAATCAGCAGTCGGAACCAACACGAGACTGATTCCTCAAACCCCATCATCACAGTTCAACATCGGTATCCACTCAGACATCCATCACAACTGTCTGAGTGAGACCCCCAACACGCCCAATACTTCTCGATATTTATAAATAATTACGCACTTCTATCGAAGTCTCAAAAATTAAATTGTAGCCTACCTCAATGCTGAGCAGGAACCGCGAGCGGTCGATCCTTAAGTGCGCGTCCGACTCTTGGGCTCTTCGTGGCGAATGTAGTTTAACACGTAATTTCTACATATTAATACCAAGCAAGCATATACAAGGAACCAAATCTTAATCAGACGTAAAACACCCAACCGTCAACCTGGGCCCATGATGCCAAAATTCATCCTTTATTACCTCAAAAGCTTCTAAACATGATTATTAGTCATAACTCAAAATTAATTTGAAAAACAACTTCATTTAGACCTCCAATTGTATGTCACCCAATGAATAACCCTAGGTTCTTCCCCAATTTAAGAAAAGGTTTTCTAAAATCAAATTAATCATTACAACACGACTATTGTGTCCACCCACCAACTTATTTAGAAGAATTTAGTCTTCATCCACTCATTTACATCACAAAATCAATATTTCAAGATTTCAACCATTAAAGAGTCTTTACTTCTTTTTCTTCATTCAAAGCTTTTACCCCCAATTACTAGAACATTAAAGAAATATAATAAATGAAGGAATAGATTACCTTCCATAGAGGAATATTAGGCCAAGAATGCAGAAAAACTATTTAGGGTAGCCCCTAACTCAAGGTACAAAAATTTGGGTAAGTGGGCTATTTTAGGGCATTTATATCAAGGGACTGTCAGCACTTTTGCCGCGGTGGACACGATTCTGCTGGTGCGGACTCGCTGCGGCAAAAAATGGGTTGCTGGGTCGAAGGTACTTGACACCTCACACAGTGCCGGGGCGGAACAAGGCTCCGCTGAAGCAGAAACTTCTTATCTGTTGGGGCAGAAACTACTCTTTTCAGCAACACTTCACTTCACGCAATATTCTTTCCAATCCATAGGAGCCATTCAACTCATAATCTCCGCTAGAATGTCATTGGCAAATGCTCGGGGGAGAGTTAGAATAAGAATTCGGGCAGAGAGTTCATAACGACCAAATAGGTCATTACATCAGATACCAATTAAACAAACGTTCATCCTCAAACGGGGACAATGGAAAATGGTGCATACAATAGACAAGGCTCGGAAACTAGTTCCACAAATTCTTCTTATCGATCTCGCACAACACGGATGGAAAAACTCGTCACACAACTTAACTAAGCCACCATGATATCAGCCAGGTTCTACCACACAGATCTCGTTATCGACATTTGTGGACTGGTCTATGGGAACTACTTATTATAACCGAATTATAGGGAAATAGTTACTTGCTCGGAAGATTTCAACTTCAAGGATTTGCAATATCACATTATTCCATCGATTACATTATTGCACATCACAATGCGTCATTAAAATTGATACTACTGAATTCGTAACATTATTCGTTCACACAATCTTGTTAATTAATTTATGTCAAGGAACATATGGTAAGCAAATATGGCGGGGGCCTGACGTCTTGTCAAAGTTATATAAAGCCCTAAATGAAGATTTGTCATACAAACGGAAGAGGCACAACAGTCTCCAAGAGAAATATCGCTTTCGACTAATATCGCACACACAACAATCTTAATTTAGGGACTCCGCTATAATGGAAGATTCATCTGCTGAAGCGCTTCCGCGCACGCGGAAGTAGGTTCACCGAAGTAAATGGCAAGGAAGACGTGAACTTTGCTGGAGTGGCACAGACACCTGCTCCTGCGGACTTGCTGGGGCGGAAAAATGGTTCACCGGGACTAAAGATGTAGAATTTGAAAAGTTCCCCTAAAATAAAAGATTGGTCCCCCCCCCACTTTCCCCATTCTCCCCAAACTCTCAACCCCTAAGCCTACTTATAAACCTCTCTCTCCCCACTACCCTGCAGGAATACTCTCACAACCCTATCCTCACAAATTCCTTTCTACCTCTTACCCACAATTTTGCCCATACCCACTGCCCTACTTCTCTCCTGACATGCCGAATCCAACCTGATAGAGTCATGTATATCGAGGCACCTATAACTCGCCCACAACTCTCACCACTCAAGTTCACCCCTCGGTAAGTTTCTAAAACTTTGTACTACACACTATGACTTTATGTGATAGGGTAGTAGTATGGTAGTGGGTATATAATTTCATGAAATTGATGGAAAATTTAGGGTGTAGGTTGTCACAAGAGTAGATTCATAGATCAGGTAAAATAAGGGTGTAACGAATTATACACTTCATGTCCACACATCCACGAACTAAGGGGAGGAATGTTTTGGCCCAAAATCGAGTAAAATCACCGAAGTTTTCCGGTGGGACTGTTTGGGACGACGGTCTCGCTCTGGTGGACGTCCTCCCGCTGGAGCAGATTCACTAAGGCACAAAAGGGCTTCACCGAAGCGGAATGATTGGAGACACAACATTTCTGTTAAAGCGGAAGGCCACTCCACCAAAGCGGAAACGAAACAATAGCAGAGTTATAATAGTAGCTTCGCACTGACCTACTCGGGTCGAATTTTATCAATTTCTTTGGCTTATTAGACACGTAATATCATGGTACATATACTTCCATCACTGAACTGACATAGACTTGATACTTGCAGGTGTATCTGGGGGAAACAAATCAAACTCAAATGGAAAACCTTGCCCAACAACACGAACTTGTCGATGGGGATCCTGCAAATGGCTACGATGTATTTCGGTTCATGTCTTGGGACTGTCAGAACCACTATTTTGAAAATATAAGAAACAAGAAGTTGTTAAAAGAGAGAGGCATGGACTTGACCCGTGTGGAAGAGCTTCTTATAGACTTTTACAATCGGTTGGTATAAATAGGCTGGAAATGCTTTGCTCCAGCCCCATGCAAGGCCAATAAAGATTGGGTAAGAGAGTTTTATGCAAACTTGAATAGGGTGAGGTTGTCGGAGCCAAATCTAGTGATAAAAATCTGAGGCAAGATAGTACCCATCGGGGCAGAGGTAATTAATTATATTTATGGGCTGCCAAACCATCCACATGAGCTTATGAGAGCCAAAGAGGATTATGGAAATTGGGAATGGTTGGTGTCACATCTGGTGGCGGAGGAGTACAGGAACAAGATCACTTGTGCCAATAAGAAATTGGGGATCACAAATGAGTATTTCACGGCTGAGGTAAAAAGGTGGCGGAGTATCATTTTCAGTAGGGTACAACCCTCTAGTAACAAGTCTGACTGCGCATACATTCGCTCTCTCATGGTAGCATGCATACTTGATGATGTTCCAGTGAATGTGGGCCATCACATCATTTTAGAGTGGATGGATTATTTGGACAAGATAAGGGCAACCCTGAAGTTTCCTTCTTTGATAACTAAGTTATACCGGAGGGCGGGTGCGATGCATAAGCCTGATGATGACTGGATAGATCCTGAGGGGGTATTCCACCCTCTGAAAGTGTTAGGAGCGGGCACACTGGTGAAGAGTAAGAAGATGAGGGTAGACCTAAATGTGAGAGGTGATAGTGCTGATGATGGGTCATAGTCACATTCGCAGTCGCAACCATAGGGGCCACTTGGTGCCGTGGGCTTGTAGTTACAAGAGATTAGGGACTTGGTTGCTGGACTTCCTAAGCCTTCTGTCGGGGCTAGTTCTTCGGGTGTTCCTGCCGACTACTTCTCTTGTGAGGAGATAGAAGAGTATCTTAAGTCGCATAAGGCCCTACAAACCTCGGTTAGTACATTGGAGATGACATACAAGGGGTTGGCCAAGGACCATGGTGATCTCAGCATGAAATTTAAAAATGCAGAAGAAGAGAAGCAAGACCCGAGGCAAACTTCTCATTAAGGTGTGGAGAGGTATCAAGGGCTTGTTCAAACACTTGGATTACAAGGACCTCCTTCTCGTCGAGGACATGCATGATGATGAAGATTACTCATTTCTGCATAAGGAGTATGATAGAAGCAGCAACAACGAGGGAGGTGAGAAGGTGGCCAGCTCGATGAGACAGGATTGAGACCATGCTTGATATTTGTGGTTAGCCCGTGTTGGGCTTGTTTCCAACAATTTGTTTTTCTGGTGTTTGTTGGATGTTTTGGATAATTTGTTTTGGCTTGCTTGCCTTTATTTTCTGCTGCTTGGTTTGATGGATGATTTGGGATATTCATAGCTAGTTTCTCATCTTTGTTTGGGTGATATTATCGAATATGTAGGCGTTTGGGCTATCTAAATATTCTTGATGGTTTTGCTATGATTTTATTGGTAGAGGTATATGTTTATCAATGCACATGTGAATGATCTAAAAACAGAGGCAGAACTCACTGGTTTCTGCCCAATGATTTCTTTGGGGCGGAGATGATATTCACTGAGGCGGACTCGCCTCAGCAGGAAAATTTACGCAGGGGCAGGTTCCAACAGAGCACAGATTTCCACCGCGGCGGAAGATATTACGCGGGTGCGAGTTCGACAAGGTGGAAAATACCTCACTGAGGCAGACTCAATGACACGATAGAGCACTCGTTCATGCGACCCACCATTCGCTGGTGAGGGCCTACAGGAGCAGAAATTCCTTTCGCTGGGGCAGAACCCCTGAACTAGAATAGAAATCAGATTTACAGCTTCCAAACTTTGCGTTAGTCTTCAGACATAATTACACATACGACCCACCCCAAATGAGGGTCAAGATCATATACCAATTGGGATCGATTAGATACCAATTGGGATCGATTAGATACCAATTGGGATCGATTAGATACCAATTGGGATCGATTAGATACCAATTTGAGTTAACCAAGTGTAGAATTTAAATGAGGGAGCACGATAGGGGTGGAAGAATGGAATAATTCCTAAAATGCTTCATAGCCTCTCGAGGATGGATACAGACGTCATCGTACCAATCTGCGAGACTCTACTACACACTGTTTTTGTATTCGTGAGACCGGTAAACTTAGAGCTCTAATACCAACTTTGTCATGACCCAAATCACAGGCGTCAGGGTGGCACCTACACATTCCCCTCGGTAGGTGAACCAATTTTCCAAAATAACTTTTAAGAAGGTTTAAAATAAATGCGGAAGAAAATCAAGTTACAATCGTAAAAAATTTCATTAATCATAAGAACGATGAATTTGTACAATAACCTTTCATCTCCAGAACCTGGTCTGACTTATACAAGGACTCTAAAATACAATATCTGAGTACGGAATATACAATATTGTCTATATGAAGGGAATAATTACAAAGATAGAAACTAAGGCCATTGAATAAGATAGTCTGCCTCAGCTCTCCATGCTCCAAAATGCAACCTGATAGACCGAATACCTGCATCCAGAAAAGATGCAACAAGTGTAGCATGAGTACACAACGTACCCCCGTAGACATCATAGACCGACAACGATGAAAGCTACTCAATTGGAGATAAATACCAAGTTCAAACCACATAATCCTATCACTAGTATTTCAATAAGCCAAATGAATCATATTGCTACACAGTAGATCAAAGAAATTACAAATCAACCTAAATATATAATAGTTCAATAAAGCACATAGAATTCACATTACGCAAGTCTACTATTTCATAGTGGCACTAACCACATTAGATTGTACAATTCATGTAACAAACACTCCTCAAGCAAGTCATGAAATACTCAATTTCATATATGATCATTTCCCCCATAAATCCTCCCATCTTACACCTATACTACGTAATTTTCAAAAATCTTATTAGACCTTAACTCATCGGTTTGACAACACAAGTAAGTTGGACACACGGTTATTTGTTCCATCTCCTTAGACCTCCCACATTATAACCATTAGTATAAGAACACCTTATTCACAATTATTACCCCTAGTCTTAACCTAAGTGTGGCCAATTCCATTTACAAACAAACACTCTTTTAGTATATTAGATTCTTACCATAGTTATCAAGTAGTTTCCTAACCCTTACCTTTACCGGCCAACATCAATAACACATTAGACATTCTTAAGCCAGACACACAAAGGTGTATACACACCATCAAACCACAGAGAGCAAGCAAATCAGTCGATCATGTAAGTCCACATAATCAATTAAATCAATGTTCCCAATTATGACTAAATGATCCCTAGTACCAATTACTAATCCAAGTCACGTAAACACATCGCAAGAATCAATGTATGGATGAATATATGAATGAGGATGCAATGTATATGCAAGCTACCTTTTCATCAACTAGTATACACACTTCATAGAGGTATGCCATATGAAAGTGACCCATGGGGGACTTGCGAAGTCCATATACCACTCCGCTCTGGAATAACTCATCGGATCATGGAGCTCAGCTCTTTGCTATAATAATATCATGTTGCAGGCGTGAAACTCCGATCCATGTATATCAATATCCATTGTAGCGTGCAACCCGAGTTATTTGTATCAGCATTATCTCAATGTTGACATAATCTCATAAGTGTTCTTACCTTTCAGGCCTCTTAGGCCCATAATATATTCATACCATTCTCATATTAATATCATCAAAACTTTGAGTGTATGAATGTAAATGACATATATACAGCAAGATATCATGATACGATGAGATGCTACCAATTAAGAGATGAAATATCACATGCTTTTAAGAATTTCAATATGCATACACAATCTAAGTACAATCCAACATATCAAATCAAAAGCACGTGTGATGTGTAAACATATTAGGCAACTATGGCGACAAGCCCACATATGGCGACAAGCCCAATCAATAAGCAGTAGGAATCAGCACGGGGCTGATTCCCTAAAGCTCATCATTACAGTTCAACACCAGTACCCACTCAGACGTTCATCACAACCGCCTGAGTGGGATCCCCAATACGCCCAATACCTTTTGATATTTATAACTAATTACGCACTTCTATCGAAGTCTCAAAAAATTAAAATGTAGCCTACGTCAATGCCGACCAGGAACCATGAACGGTCGATCCTCAAGCGCGTGTCCGACTCCTCGGGCTCTTCGTGGTGAACATAGTCTAACACATAATTTCTACATATTAATACCAAGTAAGCATATACAAAGAACCAAATCTTAATCAGACGTAAAAACCCGAGCCCACGGTGCTAAAATCCATCCTTTATTACCTCAAAAGCATCTAAATATGATTATTAGTCATAACTCGAAATTAATTTGAAAAACAACATCATTTAGACCTCCAATTGCATGTCACCCAAGAAACCCTAATTTATAACCTTAGGTTCTTTCACAATTTAAGAAAAGGTTTTCTAAAATCAAATTAATTATTACAACACGACTATTGTGTCCACCCACTAACTTATTTAGAAGAATTTAGTATTCACCCACTTATTTACATCACAAAATCAACATTTCAAGATTTCAACCATTAAAGAGTCTTTATTTCTTTTTCCTCATTCAAAGTTTTTGCCTCCAATTACTGGAACATTAAAGAAACATAACAAAGGGAGGAATAGATTACCCTCCATAGAGGAATATTAGGCCAAGAATGCACAAAAACTCTTTAGGGTAGCCCCCAACTCGAGATACAATAATTTGGAAAAGTGGGCTATTTTTAGGGAATTTATATCAAGGGACTGTCAGCACTTTTGCCGCGGTGGACACGATTCTGCTGGTGCGGACTCGTTGCGGTAAAAAATGGGTCACTAGGTCGAAGGTACTTGACACCTCACCCAGCGTCGGGGTGGAACAAGGCTCCGCTGAGACAGAAATTTCTTATCCGTTGGGGTGGACACTATTTCGCCAGGACAGAAACTATTATTTTCATCAACATTCACTCTACGCAATATTCTTTCCAATACATAGGAGCCACTCAACACATAATTTCCACTAGAATGTCATTAGCGAATGCTCGGGGGAGAGTTAGAACAGAAATTTGGGTGGAGACTTCATAACGACCAGACGGGTCGTTACATATACACACCTTATTTGGAGAATCCATCTGTGTGCATCATGGTAGATTCATTAATCATATACCGCATAATAAAAACTATTAGCTGAAAATATTTGATCCTGACCCTGAATCAATTATGAGGGGAGAATTTATCATAATTTGTTGATCCGAAGGATACACATGTCGTTGTATACAATATATCATTTCTCAGACCAACACATGATTCTTTGTTCTCATAAGTAATGATTTAGCTATATTATAGAGGCATCTAATGCCAAACCAGCTTAGATATAAACTAGCATTTTCAAGATGAATTGTCTTAATTTCATAATCTAAAAATTGTGCTGCTAACTCAATTATTTTGAGAAAGAAACTTCGTAAATGTCAAACCGCGGGTTGACAATAAAAGCACATGTGACCGTCACATAGATGCATCTATTTAAGACATCACATATCACGTGACGGGGGCCCACATTCATCTTTTATAATTTTAGAATTTAGAGGATTCAGTCCCAACATTAGCTGATGTAATCAACTTATCATGAGAGCAAGCAACACAAATAAATTTTTGAAGAATATTCTAGTTCTTGAATATATTTTGAATAACTAGCACATCAGATATAAGTCAGGACAACCAAAATTATCGCGTCAACTGATAAAATTATTTCTACTAGTAAACTTCAAGTTTACAATGACGAGTGCTATTTATTTTAGTAAACTTCTAATTTACTATAACATGAGTTTTTATATCAACAAACTTTTAGTTTATTGTGGTATATGCACAAATAACGTTTCATATATGTATTTCTTATTCGTAGTAATTTGAAGATATTAAATCTACCAACCACTTGTAATCTCAATATGATAACCATTTTATTGCTAGTAAAGTTCAGGTTTACTGTAATTTGTATTTCGATCGTAACAATGATCTAGGACGAATAATGCTATCATATATAACTTCTTTGAGAGATTTTAATTTTTTATAATGAGATGTTGTCTGAACTCTGCTAGTGTCATAATTTTTGTCAACAAATAATTAGCTCTTCTGGAGCTCCTAATCATTAGTTTGTACTGTCAAATATCGCTTAGATATTATTGGTATCATGAATGGAAATTTGATTAGACACTACTGGTGTCATTAAAGAAAATAATAATCGAATGGACATTTAAAGATAATTATAAATTCATAAATAAAGAAAAGTAAACATTAATTTCAAAACTTCGGTATTTCAATGTCTCATTCAGGGAGATTAGCATTTAACATCTAATTATTTTGTAGCAAAGCGGTAATCACATAGTAATCACATCCTTCAGGAAGAGGTATATTAATGTTTATTTCCTTCGGGGAAATCATAACAACTAACCATAATGTATCAATGTGGTTATGGTAGAAAATATTCTACTCTGCTTCCTTTTTGTCTTAGAATGATATTTAATAAACTTATTCACGATGTTTCTACGTACGACGGATACGTGTTGCAATGACTTTTATACCACATGTAATTCTTTTGTTATTTTATCTCTCCAGGAGGTAGGTTGTGGTATATCTTCATTTGCTTCAAGTAATCAAACCAGATTATTTGAATGTGCTTGATATACAACGTTCATCTATAACTCATTATTTTGCTTAAGCACAAAAAGACATTACTTCAGAATAATGCCTTACTACTCGAGGAGTAAGTTTCAGATTTACTACTTCAGGAGCAAATTTCAAAGTCTTACTACTTTAGGAGTAAATTTCAGATAATATTTACTACTTCAGGAGTAAATTTCAGAGTCCTACTACTTCAGAAGTACATTTCAGAATATTTAATACTTCATAAGAAAATTCCAGATTTCTACTACATCGGGAGTAGATTACAAAATTCTACTACTTCAGGAGTATAATTCTACTACTTCGGGAGTAGAGTTCAAAGTTCTACTACTTCGGGAGTAGAGTTCAAAGTTCTACTACTTCAAGAGTAGAGTTTAATATTTGCTACTTTGGGAGAAAATTTCTGAGTTTACTACTTCGAGAGTAAAGCATATAATATTCAGATTATTTCTTCTCAATATTTCTACCTCTTCTGGAGATGAGTCATGATATTTTCACAATCAATGCACGTTCTTATCTATAGGCTTTATTACATACTGTCACATTCACTTTAGGGAATACATCTATATTTATAGCTTTTATCAAATATTATCTTTCTTCAGGAATGGAACACAATCATCTGAACGTGCCTTAAGCATATCAAATCGTGATAGATTAGGACCTCTTTTAAGATATTACTACTTCAGGAAAAAATCAAGGCATACATATGATGCAAATAATTCTTCTCAACACATGTTTAATTATAGCCACAACAATGCATAGAAAATATTATCACTTATGGTGATCATATATTTCTTGCAAACTCTCATTTAGTCATTAAGGATATGAAATTAACATCATAATCTCTTTTAACAATATTGTTCTTCATGAACAACTTTGATGCATAAATAGTCCAGAACCAATTAGGTTCCCTCAGATCCAATCACAACATGCTTGTGGAAGAATGATCTTCTTCAGGTGGTCATGTCTATATTTTAAATTATTTCATAGCATAAGAGGATCTTTAATAGTGAGATATTCCAATTTCAAGACCTTATAAAGGTGATGGCGGAGGAATATCATTGCATTGGTACGATCTTGATTTGATGTCTGATTTTTATCTTTGATGGTGCCTGCTAGACCAATCACATCAAGATGGCTTTCCGCATCAAGCACTCAAGACATGTAGCTTTTGCCCGATATATCCAGGGCAACAAATTCACGTTTAGAAATATTTGTCGTTAATGAAGAAAAGGAAAGTCAATACCTTCGAGGCTTTCAAAGTATTTGCTCTAGATGGTAGAGTCTCGTACTGATAACGTGTTATAAAATAATAATAAAAGTATAAGACAACAAGAGATATAGCCAAAGAAACTGGGGGAGAGAGAGATTTTTATTGCTCTTCAATGATGTACAAATGAACTGAATTGACTTCCTATTTATAGAGAAAAATAAGCAGCTGCGAGGCTTTTCAGGAAGCTGCTGCAAGGCTTTTCAAAAGTTGCTGACAAGCTGCCTGCTTGAGCTACTTGCAACCTGTCTACTTGAGCTACTTACAAGCTGTCTGCTTGATTGTAAGCTTATCCAGATGACTGTGTATTTAATTGTAAGCTCATCCAGATGAATGTGTAGTTGAATGGACATCCATAATACATTGTATTTATAACACCACAATGTTTCTTCTTTCTTATAGTCTATTTGGCAAATGTTTTGGAAAACTAAAAATAGTTTTCTTATTTAAAAAAAAATATTTTACGGAACTAAGATGTTTGGCCAAGCTAATTTTAGAAATAAAATAAGTGTTTTGATCAGTAGCAAAAGTTATTTTCATAAGCTGAAAGGTACTTTATCCTTAGAATCGCTTTTGAAACCTTAGCCAAGCATAAATTAGTACTTTAATATTAGCAAAAGTACTTTTCAAACTTGATTAGTCAAACACAAACTGCTATTCCTTAAAAATATGTGTTTGAAAAACACTTTTAATAGATAACACTTTTTTCAATAACCAGATTTTGAAGGTTTGGTCAAATAGACTTTTATTTTGGTAGTATACTACTTAATTAATAAGAATTAGAGTTCTTAATAAACATTACCTTTGTGTAATGACCCGGTCAGTCGTTTTGAGAACTGATACTTTATTTTGCGTGTCGGTCTAATTCAGAAGCTTCATAATAATTATTTTGACTTTCTTGCAAAATTTGAAGTGAAACGAATATCATTTGGTTCACTTTGGGAGAAGGTTTCATTATGGAAATCTCAGTATTTAATTATTTGGATTAATTATTCATTTTGCGAAAACATGCTCTGACTGGCAACTTGAAGATTTTGTTGGATTTGTAATATTATTTATGACCTTCAGAAATTGACAGAACTAATTCTAGAGTTCGTTCGGTTAGTTTTTGACAATTAAGTCGGTTTTAGTATTTAATATACTTATTTGTGGTGAAAATATGGTCCCAGAAAGAAATAACACTCGGATTAAAAATGTATTGTTTCTTTTAGCTTCATGTTGATGTTTAAGTTTTGGAATTTTGAAATTCTAAGTTCGAAAAGTTTGACCAAAGGTTGACTCTTGGGTAAACATGCCCGTAATCAAATTCCTACAGTTTCATGATGCCTGAAACATGATTTATGACTTAGTTGGCCAATTGGTCACATCCCGAGGGGTTCGGGAAGGTTTTGGACGTTTTGTCGCAAAGGTCAAAATTTTGAGAAAGTTAGAGTGTTTTTGTGGAAAAGCACACCTTAACGATGTCGGATCGATGTTTTGAGTGTGCGAACAACTTTGTGGCATCGTTTATACTCGAGTTACAAGTTTGGTTTGTATCCGGGAGGTTCCGAATGAGGTTTGACGCGTTTGGAGGAAGTTTGAAGAAAATTCAAAAGTGCTGAAACGTGATTTTTTCTTACTTTAGTAACGAATTTCTCAAAAACTATAAAGAATTTGGAGATGATGTCTTGATGAAAGTTGTAGCCCCTTGAATATAGTCTCTCGCGGTTCAAGTTGTTCATGATTTTGACATCCGTACAAAGAGTTATGGCCATTTTAGCACAGATTGTTGTGCTGGTTTTTTTTTACAGCAATTGCAATGCTTTTGAAAATGCCGATTATGCCTCTATTTTCATCCATATATTTCAGACATCCTTTAAAACTTCAAATCATCATATCTCTCTCATTTTAATGCCACATTGAGTGATTCAAAAGGCCATCTTGAGTGAAATCTCGGAAGGATCATAATAGGCTTGTAAAAGTTGAGTTTCGTAATTATCTAACATCTGATTCGGGTAGGGACAACTGTTGAATTTTTTATTTTATTCCAGAATTTAGTCACTTTCTCTCACAAGTTTGCGAGCATGTATTGGGGTGATTTCAGTGTATATGAATTCGTCTTGAAGAGGGCTTAAGTTCCTAACCTATGTTTTGCATTTTCCCATGAACCCAGAGGCTTATTTGCGTTTTTGTCTTGATTTTCGTTGGGGGAAATTGGGGTTTTGAACCCAGAAGTTGAAAAGTGGTAATTCATGGATTTGAGGATCAAAATGATGGTTTTTTGAATGTTTTTTTTTGGATTTAGACTAATTAATCTATGGTAAATTAATTTTAAAATAAATTTTCCATTTCGCCCTTAGGGGCTCGGGCTACCTCGTAAAATGTTATTTTGACTATATTAATTCAATTTTATGATAAAATTACAGTTTTAACCTCTGGAGCTCGGGATTGGCTTTTTGAGTGACTTTTTGAACCCAAATTATTAGCATAAAATTATGGGTGTCTAGAGACTCATTTTATTAATAATAGTGCATATTTGATAGATTGGTAGTGTTCCGAAACTCTACGGAAAGGAAAGACAAAATCTTGAGGTTCGTGACACGTGCTCAGCCTTCGAGGTAGGTTATGGCTTACCTCTTTAGACTCTAATTAGTGATACGTATATAGAATATAATTGTTGTCGGGGGTATGCATTTGAGCCTTCGGGCATGGAGGTGGCGCGTAAATCTAGTTAGGATTGGTGTGGTTGTTGTTAGGTGTGCTATGTTAGCCGTAGAATCTTATTTGCAAATTGACTTGTTTTGTATTCATGTTTCACCCTTGATAATATTATGAGAATGGCTATTGGGAGAAAGGAAATGTTATTATGAAATGACTTGATGTTGCTTACCTCTTCGTACTCTCTTGGTTTTCTGAACATATGACTTTATGCACGCATCATTCATTCATACATACAACTGGTTCATATGAAACTTGATTTTGAAATACGAAAAAGAGGTAAATTGTAAGAGGGAAAAATTGTGAGTGTAGTAAATTATCTACCATTTTCTTAGCGATCTTGAGAGTAGTAATATAGGATGACTTTGCATAGCAAGATCATGAGCAAGTTGTGCAAGAACATGAGCAAGTGTTCAAGTGCTTCATGTGCGCTTAGTTGAAGACTAAGGATGTGACAATGTGGTATCAAAGCGCATATTGATACTAAGGGAATAGAAAACAACGGAGAAATCAATGCTACTAAGCAAATCCAACGTCACCTAGGATGCCGCTAGAAAGAAATGTCATAACAAGAAGAGGAATGTTGCCAACAAGAGCCAGGAGGTGCCACCATATGTTGTGCCAAATGAAGGGCTTATATCCCAAGAACCATCTACCACTGAGACGGACGAAGATACTGTGGAGGTCCTATACGGGGACGTCTCGCTCGGTAAAAAGTGGATTATGAAGGTTAATATGGGGATGGGTGCTGCTAAAATCTTTGGCCAACGATTTGGGAAGGTGGAGGGCACCCTTAGCGTTCTTGAGGGGCATACCTTTGAAGAAATTGAGAGCGTCTAGAATAACTTAGAGAGTCACAAGAAGGCATAATTTGAGTTAAAGGAAATCGTCACTGCCTTAGAGTGCAAACTCATGGAGGCATTGAGTACTATCAATGATATGAAGGCAAAGATAGAGGCACTCGAGGAGTACGTCGACACCGGCATGACCAAGGAAGCCATCAATGTTGTTGTGATGAGAGAGGCTAAGATTGAGGCTCCTAAGCCACCAGTGTTCAAAGGGGTTCGTGATGCACAAGAAGTGGAGAACTTTCTTTGGCACTTGGAGAACTATTTCAGGCATGGAAAAGTGAGGGACGATGAGGCCAAGATTAAAACTGTTGTATTGTACCTATCAGAAACTGCCATGCTATGGTAGAGTAGGAAGGTCGTTGATGCTAAGAGATATTTATGAACAATAAGCATGTGGTATCCGTTCAAGAATGAGTTCAAGCGACAGTTCTTTCCCAAATAATGTCTTGTACGAGACAAGGCGCAAACTTAGGGAGTTGAAGCAAACAAGGAGCACACGAGACACTGTCAAGTTCACCACCCTTACGCTTCAAATTCTCAACCTCATCAACGATGACTTATTGTTTCACTTTATAGATGAGTTGTAGAATTGGGCTAAAAATGAGTTGCAACGCCGTCAAGTCGCAAACACAGACCAAGCCATAGTACATGCCGAGTCATTGATGGACTTCAAGAATGAAAAACACGACAAAGGCCAAGACAATGAGTCAAAGGGTAGCGATACCAAAGGTGGGGGAGACCGTGGCGAGTGTAAGGATTCACAACAACAATACTCCAAGTTTCAAAATGCAAAAAAATTCGACAGCAAAAGGTCAAGTGTCCATCAGGGCTATGCCGAAAAGAAGGCATAGACCGAGAAGAATGGATGCAACCTATGGGGAGGGCCGCACAACTTCAGAAATTGCCCTGACCTGAAGAGCCTCGTTGCTATGGTGCGTGAAAAGAATGAGTGTTGACACCTAATTTTTTCCCTCTAAACTTTATTTAATTATTTAACGTTCCTGAGTCACAGACGGAGGGAAATATACATTTTACCAGACGAAAATTTATTTTACAAAATTTATCTCGATGATATTTTGCCATTTCAATGGCAAAATCTCATCAAGTATATCATTGTTTATCACATTATATGTTTTGTATGTTTTTGAAATATATTTATCAAAATTGTAATTCAAATAATGAGGACAATTATTTGATTGATTGTCTAAATTTATTTGGTAATTAATTAACAAATACTTCTCTCCGTATAATTAGAAAATTTGATTAATTGAATGAAATATCAAATGGGATCTCAATGTCATTATCAATTTTGGTTTAATTTTAAAAAGAATTTTATGTTCTGACTATTTTTGAAAAGAATATTTTACTGGTTCGTAAGACTGACTTTCATACTTGTCTGAGATATCTTTGGTCTGTTGGTTTTTAAAGCTGCACTTGCATCAGCATGTTATAGCTCATAGTTGACATATGCTATGTTGTATCAATGATCTTTGTTTTACTAACCTGAATGTAAATGGCCCTCCTCACATGTAGTAGATTGAACTGGTAAGGTACCCCCTAAGGTATAATCAAGTATTAAAATTGACTAAATAAAAGGTCGTTTAGTAAATGGCACTGATAAGTTTATCTAGGGATAAAAAATGACCCCTATCTGATTTTGTTACTAAAAATACATGCCTGAGTTATCAAATTTAGAGTTCTTGTATATGAGTATGCACTAAGTATTTGCATAGTTCTGTTGTTAAACATTAAGCATAAGTGGCAAAGGTCCTTACCCTTTCCATGATTGTCTACCTTCTCTGCTGTGTGATAAAACACTAGGGATGCCCTGCCTAGTTTCCTCTTTTTTCATGTCTTGCTTGAAAAAATATGAGAAGTGTTATCACCCCTCCTTCCTTTTGACTGCAAGCATGAATAATAATGCATTGATTTGGGAAACACCCTGCATTTTTCTCCCTTGTGTAAAAGTTGTATGTGAACTTTGTGTATGTTTTTCCCTGCATATATGTGAATTGGGTTCTCTTTGACTCATGTATGAATTTGATACCAAAACCATGAAGCATGCCATTCCCCTTAGTGTATTTGATTCATTCCCTGCACATTAGTTCACCCCTTCCAAAATGCTAGTTTGAAACTGAACAAAAGAGGGGGTCTGGGCATAAAAAGGGCTATAAATTGATCTATCTAGTTGCTTAATTGTTTGAATCACTCTCAAATCCTTGTGTTTTTCCTCTTTCTTGCCTATTGATTTGTGGTATTGTCTATATGGCCTGATAGTTCATTTTTCTGCCCATCTGTTATTGATTGAACTGTTAGTGTGGTATATCTCGGTATACAAGGTATACAGATCCTCAAACATACCCTATATATAAGAGTTGTATACTTTGTATATTTTCAAGTATATCATGTATACCAGGTATACTGGCCCTTGTATATGCTTAAGCATATATGAGAGGTATACCCAGTATACCCTTTGAATATGGCATGTATATCTTTATGTTTTGCTTGGTCCGGCTCATCTTGGGCTGAGAATCTTTGATCTCATAATCATGTTGTTTGGGCCTTTATTGCTGACTTCTTCTCTGGATTTGAAGCCCAACATGTGCTTTGCTTTCACTCGGTTATCATGTGTGCATCTGAGATGAGCTTCTTGGAATTTATTACCCTTCTAATTAGGCTTGCTATTTTCTGTATTTGCCATATTATATCCGATGGTTAGTTGAATGTTTGGGCTTGCATGAACTGACCCATATCTGTTGTGTTAGTTCAATTTGGGCTTAAGCCGACCTTACTTCTTGTTTTTTATCCTCTTGTAATTACACTTATATCTGTGTTTATTTATTTGTTTGGGCTTAATGAGTATGGATACCTTCTAACCCCCATCTTCTTTTTTCCCTTCTCTTTGCATGGTCCGTGGCTCCGTATGGGCATGATTGGCCCAAACCCCTAGGTCTGCCTCTTCTATTGGGCCTAAGGCCCAACTCCACTTCTGTTCATCGAGTTCGAGCAGTCTAGAAGGCTTAGCCATGGGTGAAAATGGCATGCATATTTAACTGGTGGGCCTAGTATGTCCACCAGCCTAATTCGGCCTTTCAAATTCGTGTATTGTATTATTTGCATTATGTATTTGTGACATGTAATGTATTATTGAAACCCTAGATTAGAATTTATTCGAAATAGGCTAGGAAACGATACTATATCGTTAGAACAGATAAGATCCGATATTTGTAATTGTGACCCGAAAAAGATTGGATTAATAAAAGATTTTTTTCATTAATCGGCTTTTGATTTCCTTTACTTTATATATATATACTCTTTGAAATAAAGGGGGAAAAGGTAACAAATCAATTCCTTTTAAATAATTGAGATTTTTTCTCAAAGATTTTATATAATTGCTTTTAAAGGAAAAATTGAAAGAAGGTTTCTTCTTCAAATGTAAAAAATGGAGTTTCTTTAGTTTTGAAAGATTTTTTTTAGTTGTGTGTATAAGTTTAAGCATTACTACTTTAAAATTTGGTTTGTAATGAAAGATTTCTTTTTCATCTGAAACCTTAAGTATGGAAAGGGTAAGAAAGCGGTTGATCTTCTTTCAAAGAATAAAATTTCCTTTCTTTAATAAATTGCAACTTTTTAAACCCTTTGTCAAAACCTTCAAAAAATGAACATAAATATTTTTTTCTTCTAAAGAAACAAATGGACTATAACATTTTTTGGACTAAATTAAGTCGAACTCTACTTAAGAAAAACCTTAAGTGGTTTTAGTCGGAGAAATGGCATAGATCATTCAAATTCTTATTCGTATTTTTTGAAACACTTTTAAAGAGCTCTTTTCTTGGCGGAAAATAATTTTAAATGTCATGACTTAATATATATATATATATATATATATATATATATATATATATATATATATATATATATATATTCTTAAACACATTTTTAGACAATTAAAAGAAAATTCATATTTTGAAACCCGAAGGTCAACAACATTCTATGGATTCTTAATACTGGACTCTGGAGTGCCTAACACCTTCCCTGAGGAATCACTTAAATCTTTACCCGAACTCTGGTTCTAAAATAGGGTTTTATCTTTTGTTTTGAATAAACCGTTTAAATTTGGTTTTCCTAATTTTTCTTAGATAAATTAGGTGGCGACTCTAATAATAAACAAATCCAAGAGTCCACAAGTTATGAATTATTTTTTATGTCTCGCGTAAAAGTGAACCGTAACAACGAGCAAACACAAGCACAGAGTTCGGGAATCGCACAGTTGGTGGAGTTGTCAAGAAGCAAGATAGCCAAATCAACTAGAATAACAACCACTACGTGGACCTCACCATCAACAACAAGCTGGCTCGTGCACTGATACACACTGGGGCGACTCATAATTTTGTCACCGAGGTCGCAGCAAGGAGACTAGAGTTGAAGTTCACTCCAATTAATGCTCGCGTTCAGACCATGAATGTTGAGTCAAGAAATGTTTGTGGTGTAGCCAATAGTGTTGGTATCAAATTAGGCGATTCGAAGGGTACGACAAATTATACCGACATTACTATGGATATATTTGACATTATTTTGAGGCAAGAATTCTTTAGAAATTGTCACGCGATAATCGATCCCTACCTCCATTGTCTCTTGGTCATGGAGCGAGAAGGAGCTTGCATTGTGTCTACAATGACTATGCCGCATGCACAGGCCCAAGCAAAACTTTCAGCTATGCATCTTATCAAAGGGCTCAAGAAATAGGAGTCGACTTTCATGGCAACCATTGCAAGTTTGGATAAAGATAATGGTGCCCAAGAGACACTACCACCTTGGATAGATAATTTACTCGAAGAGAACAAAGATGTTATTCCCAACGAGCTACCTAAGCACTTGCCTCCTAGGCGCGAGGTGTATCACAAGATTGAGTTGAAGTATAAGCCGGGCAATGGTAATGTTGTGGCCGATGTTTTGAGCCAAAAGGCTGAGTTTGCTGCCATAACTTTAGCAAGTTGTGACATCCAAGAGGCTATAAAAAAGGGCGTGAAACATATCCAGCAACCAAGCAACTCATGGAGTTAGCCACCCGAGAAAAATCAGAAACGTTTGGGTGGAAGATGGATTGTTGCTCACCACAGGCCGGAGGGTAAACGTGTCAAAATTTTGAGATGATAGACGATGTATTATGAAGAAGATTCATGACACCCTGTGGGACGATCATCCAGACAAACGATGCACTAGGGCCTTGGTTGAGTCGATCTATTATTGGTTGCGTATGCGAGATGACATAGAGTGTTATGTGCAGACTTGTCTTGTAAGCCAACAAGACAAGGTTGAGTAGAGGAAATCACCGGAGGAGACCGCATGGGAACGATACGAAGATAAAGACAATATCCGAGAGTTTATGCAGCACCAATGTGCTATCGTCGCAACATCACGGGGGAGAGTGTGAGGAACCACCATGTCATCATGCCACCTAGGTGCCACTTTGCACATATATTTGCCATGTGAAATGGCCACATAAAAAGAAGACTGGATATTATGGGAAGATTCTAGAGTCATATAGAGATTTCCCTTTAAAGACCCTAGAATTTCATTGATTTGCATGGAAGGTCCTTGGTACACTCTAGTTGCGTAGAGATTTCTAGAATTGGTACTTATGTTGTAAGTATTAAGGGACTTGTACAATAATTAATATTTACATTATAGCCCCTAGGTGAGTAGTATAAATAGAGGGAATTAATTTGTAAAAATCATCAATCAAAATTAACAAGTTCTCTCTAATACAAAAGTTTATCTTCAGCAAATTTTTCTTGTTTTCCTTATCTACCATTTCCTTAGTGATCTTGAGTGTAATAATCTAGGTTGATTTGACATAGCATGATCGTGAGCAAGTTGTTACTTTTTGTATGTAAAAAGGCCCCAGTTTTCCGTTTTTCAGCTTTTAAAAAACTCCTACTCGAGCTACTCGGCTAACTATGGTTCTTTCGAAGAAGACCTTGATCAAGAACGTGAGCGAGTTGTCAATTGATGCACGTGCGCTTAGTTGAAGACTAAGGACGTGACATTTATCTCTACTTAATGTTTCTTTTCCTAATTTTTTTTACATAAAAGGTATGAAGTCTCAAGACGAATAAAATGCAATTTGTTCATCTTCTAGTACTGTTCCTATTGAGAATGAGAATCAAACGCCTTCACAAGCAAATCAAGCTACTGATGAAGTTATTTAACTTGACAAAAGAAAATTTACTTCTAAAGCTTGGAAACATTTTAAACCGGTGAAGATTAATGGTGCCTACTATATATGGTGTTTGTAAGTATTGTGGTGCTCGTCTCAAAATAACTAAAAATTGTGGGACATCGTCTATGTTAGAACATACTCCTAGATATCCCAATAAGCCAAAAAATATGGAAAACGAGGATGGTTAGGAGGGAGATGACGGTAGCCAACAACATTACTTTGATGAAATTTGTCTTATTTTATATGTATCAAAGCGTCAAATGGGGGCTCCTCTCCATTTCTCACTTTCTCTATTTCCCAAGTTCCTACTTTAAACTAGAGACACATGTCATACTTAAGAAATAAAGGTTAAGATTTAATTACCCAATATATGATCCTATTTCTAACCATGGTTAGAATAACAAATATTTTCTTTATTTACTTCTTTTTTTTGACAATTTCACAATTCTAGCTAAAATATTATCTCAATAACATATAAATTTAAAAACTATTTTTCTCCTACTTTATTATGAGTTCTACCCAACAAAGGTAGGGTAATGTATGTGTACATCTTACCTCCCCGGCTCCCCCTCTGCCCCGGCCTAATTTATGAAATTACACTGATATGTTATTGTTATTGTAGTTTCTTTTGAACATTTTTTTTGTGCAAGTACTACACATCAAGTTGAATCAACATTTAACACTTAAAAGTTTATTAGAATAAAAAGATATTTGTAAATTATAAATTAAAAAATATATATAATGTTAATTTCTTTATTTTGCTATAACTTAGAGTTACGGAAATTCTGTTAGCATTAAAAATGAATAAAAGAGTGTCCATCCAATTTGTTCGTCGAATTAATTTATCGCTGTAAAAAGAGTTATTTCACAATTTGACAAGATGCAAATATTGTTGTTGGGTTTACAAAGGATTTGCAGGAAACGAAAATTACAAGTAACTGCTTATGTAAGAATTGAAATTACAATTCAACTAGAAAACTGGAAATTACAATATAATAATAAAACCGAAATTACAATTTTTGTTGATCTAGAAAACTGGAAAGTTGTTTTTGCTGAGTCGAGTGTGGCACTCTGTCCTTAAGACAATATTGCCCCGTATGTATCCTTTATACGTCCTGGACAATTCGTCTCCCAAGATAAAACAGCAATGGAACTATTGAGCAAAGGAAACTCAAAAGCTACCGTGAAGAATATTGAATAACGAAATGATGCTTGGAAGATTAGGAAGAAACTGCTTTGCTTTGCTTTCTGCTTTGTGTATATTCGTGTATATCAAGTGTGCCTCAACAATGGTGTAAGGGGTATTTATATAGGAGGAAGAGGGGCTGTTTGACTGCCTCCATAACAACCATTATTGGCCAAATAATGACCATTATGGAGGTAGTAAAGCCACCAAATAAATGGAGAAAATTGCCAACGGATTGGCCATTATTGGAGGTGTAATTCAGCCAAATAAATGGCTGAATTGAGTGCTGGAACGTTTACGCTCGACCGTCGAAATTCTGACTTTCTGAAAACTTCAGGGACCCAACTGTACATCTTGAAACTTCAGGGACCAAACTGTACATCTTGAAACTTCAGGGATCAAACTGCACATCTGAAAGAATTCTGGTCCAAACTGCACATCTGAAACTTCTGGGATCAAACTGTACTTCTGACAAAGTTTTCTGGCCCAAAAAGATAATATCAGAAGGCCCAGAGCCCAGAGCCCAGAGCCGGACCGGACGGGCGGGCGGCGGCGGCGCGCGTGTGGTCTTTCCTTGAACCGAAGCACATCTAGGTCCTCCCTCCTTTAAACACATGGGATACCCCTTGGGGTCCCAAACCCCAAACACATTTCGAGTCTTATATACACACCAATTCTTTCTTCCTCTACCGATGAGGGAGAATTGAACACAACACCACACTTTCCATGCTTCAAACACCTCACTTCGTGAACCAATATCTCTTTCATTTCTCAATGAAATTTGACGATTCTTGGCCCTACGGTTATCTACGTACTTAGTACATCATGCATGTGTGAAGAACCGGATTCTCCAACATACGTAACACTAGTGTTTAAGCCGTTAAAGTTGGTCGGTCGCAACTCCCGCCAAAGGCTAATTTCCAACAAATATCCATGATATGTATAATTAAAAATAAGATCTCGTAATAACGTTGGAAAAGTGTGAAACTTTTTAAATATATTTATGTATGAGATAATATTTTAGTTAGAATCGTGGGATTGTCAAAAAGAAATTAAGAGTAAATAAAGAAAGTATTTTTTATTCAAACTATGGTTAGGATCTTACATTGGGTAGTTAAATCTAAACCTTTAATTATTAGTTATAACATATGTTTCTCATCTAAATATGAACTTGGGAAAATGGAGAGGAGCCCCGTCCCAAAGCACCACTATGATCCATAATTTCATAATTTCCACATATGAACGGCGTATGAACAAGTAAACCTTTCATATATGACAACAATCAAGAGGTGGAGTATTATAACAGTAAAACCTCTCTATAATAGTATAATTGGATCCGATTTTTTTTATTTTTATAGAGAATGGTTGTTATACATCTATAATAGCATTTGACATTTAAATAATAGTTGGCTATTATTGATAAAAAATATGTATAAAATCTAATTTTTTATTTTTTGATATTATAAAAATAATAAAATTATTTAAATTTTAAATCTCATAGATATGCATACTTCACTAACTAAACATTAAAGAAAGTTAATACACTTTCAATAAATGCATAACTGAATGTGTAAAGTTTTAAGCTCTAAAGCACATATTTTAAATATACTTGAAAATTAAATTCTTTCAAGATTGATGGAGGAACTTTATAATTGTAGTTTGTTTAAAAAATATTAGAAGGAATCAAATATTTGTCTCTTTGCTTGCTCTAAAGAATAGAATTCGTACTCCTTATTCACATTGTTTTTCTTTTAAAAAATTATTTATAAATAAAAATAGCAGACAATGATATTTTTAGATTGCAATATGTATTCATATGTAATATTTTTTTATAATTATAGAATATTAACGTATCAAATTAAATATTTAGTCAAAATCTCTATATTTATTATTGGTAATCATAGATATTCTATTTAATTATTATATTACCAAAAATAAGATAGTTGGGGTAATTTTACAAAGAACGTATTGTTATAAACACATGGGATACCCCTTGGGGTCCCAAACCCCAAACACATTTCGAGTCTTATATACACACCAATTCTTTCTTCCTCTACCGATGAGGGAGAATTGAACACAACACCACACTTTCCATGCTTCAAACACCTCACTTCGTGAACCAATATCTCTTTCATTTCTCAATGAAATTTGACGATTCTTGGCCCTACGGTTATCTACGTACTTAGTACATCATGCATGTGTGAAGAACCGGATTCTCCAACATACGTAACACTAGTGTTTAAGCCGTTAAAGTTGGTCGGTCGCAACTCCCGCCAAAGGCTAATTTCCAACAATCCCCTCTTGAAAGAGATTTTGGCGCACTCACATGGTGTCTTTTCATTTCCAAAGAATATTTCAATGGACCGATGTTGCATAAGGAGAGGTAGCATCAGCTTTGAACCTTCCATAGTTGAATACCATCGGACTTACGTACTGCGCGGTGAACGTGATGTCTTGAACCGTCAGTGTTTAGTGTAAGCCAAGTCAATGGTACCAACACAACAAATTCCCTTACTCTCTTCTTCGTAATGTTTTGTCCGTTTTGGCCATGGACAACGTCTTGGATTCTTAAGTGCGGTCAGCTTGAGGCGTCTGCCCTCGCACTTAAATAGGTGGTCTCCTACAAGGTATCCTGCTATACCCCACTTCACAAGTGTTAGGAACCATTAAAAGTTTCCCAAGAACCTAACCTCAACTGTTGAGGAGCATTACAGGTTTTGAAAACTTAACCTTTACCCACACTGCAGATAGCACTTAAAGTCTATCGCGGGAACGGCTTTGGATTTGGAGTTTCTTTTCAGAAATCACTATCCGAAGTGCTCATACTTCCACCGAAGCGATCAATCAACCTTTACAACTTCGCTTTCCCATTGAACCAAATTACCGGGATCTCCGATTCGTAAGGTTGGAGTTACCCCTGTATTCGTCCTTATATTTTGGATTTTAAGCCCATTCCCCTAGACAGGCAAGCCATCTGATCTTTGGGTAAGCCCTTTGTCAATGGGTCTGCTATATTATCCTTTGACTTGATGTAATCAATGGATATTATATCCGTGGTGATCAGTTGCCTAACGGTCTTATGCCTCCGTCGAATATGACGAGACTTGCCGTTGTACATAGCATTCGCACTTTCCTAGAGCCGATCGACCGTCGCGGTGGATCATTACCGAAGGTACGGGTTTGTTCCAACACTAACATCCTCTAAGAAGTCATGAAGCCACTCAGCTTCTTCTACCGCTTTGTCTAAAGCGATAAACTCCGATTCCATTGTGGATCGGGCGATGCAAGTTTGCTTAGAGGATTTCCAAGACCACACCACCAATTGTAAATACATACCCATTTGGTGGACTTGGTGTTCTCTATATCGATATCCGGTTTGCATCACTGTACCCCTCTAGTACATGCAATTTGGATATCTCGAATAGTGTAACCCGTAATTTAACGTGTATTTCGTATTGTAATACCCGATTCAACGCCTTCCAGTTGATTATCACTTTCGGATTACGAGTGAACCTAGCCAACTTATTGATCACGTAAGCAATATCGGTCGGGTGCGCTTTGTTATATACATCAAACTACCGATCACCAGCATATCGCTTCCTGGTATACAGTGCACCAAGATTTTTATCAAGCTTTTGATTTGTATCCATTGGTGACTTTATCGGTGAACTGCCTAACATCTCAAACTTTCTCAAAACATCCTCGATGTAGTGAGACTGAGATAAGACCAGCCGTCAGGCGTCTTAGAGATTTTAATCCCTAAGATGACATCTGCGATACCCATATCCTTCATGTCGAAGCATTGTTTCAACATGTTCTTAGTCTCTAGGATTACCCTAGGATCGCTTCCTCGTGATTAACATGTCGCCTACATACGGGCATATCATAACAAACGAGTCGAGTTGCGTTTAGTGTAAACACATTTATCACACTCATTAATGGCGAACCCCTTCGATAGTAGAGTACTATCAAATTTTTCGTGCCATTGCTTCGGGCTTGTTTCAGCCGCATGCAGATTTGATAAGTCGGCGGACTTTCTTCTCTTGCCCTTGAACCACGTACTTCTCGGGTTGGTCCATATAGATTTCTTCTTCCAAATCGCCGTTTAGGAAAGTCCGTCTTAACATCCATCCGTGTATCTCAAGGTCACGCAAAGTCAGCGATCGCAATAAATACCCGTATGGATGTCATTCGATACCGGGAGTAGGTATCAAAGTAGTCAAAGCCTTACGTCTGGCCGATAGCCCTTGACTACCAACCTGGCCTTGTACTTGTCTATAGACCCATCTCGCCTTGTATTTCCGCTTGAGTATCCACTTACACCCCAACGGTTTATTTCCTAGGAAGATCAACCAACTCCCAGGTATGGTTGTGCGAGAATGGAGCTTATTTCACTCTCAATAGCTTCTTTCCAGGCGGTGCTTCGGAGTTGACAACGCCTTAGCAATTGTCCTTGGTTCATCATTAACCATATAAGCTACAAAGTCGAGGACCAAAGGATTTATCCTTCCTGGCCCTTTACTTCGCCTTAGATCCATCTCTCGAGTCTCCAAGTTCCGAGAATGCTGAACACTAGATTCCTGATGTTCACCACCTCGAGATTCGCTAGATTCAACCATTCGCATCCGGGCGATCAAGGACTCCGGTTCTTGAGAGCTTTGTGCATAACTTCGTTTGAGAGAGGTTATGTCTTTCTCCTTTCTAGGAAAGGTACTTTCAAAGAATAGAGCATTCCTTGATTCCATTATTGTACCCTGGTGGATATCTGGATTATCTGACTTATGCACTAAGAAGCGATAAGCACTACTGTTATTTGCATATCCAATGAATATGCAATCTACAGTCTTAGGCCCAATCTTGACCTGCTTTGGCTTGGGTACTTCAACCTTTGCCAGACAACCCCACATCTTAAAATATTTGTAGGTGGGTTTCTTTCCCTTCCATAATTCATATGGGGTTTTGTCCTTACCCTTATGTGGGACTCTGTTAAGAATCGTATTAGCGGTAAGGACGGCTTCTCCCCACATATTTTGGGGAAGACCGGAATTGATAAGCAAGGCATTCATCATTTCCTTTAATGTGCGGTTCTTACGTTCCGCCACACCGTTTGATTGAGGTGAGTATGGAGCCGTCGTTTGATGAATAATGCCTTCTTGGGCACAGTATTCCTCAAAAGGCGCTACATATTCTCCCCCTCTATCGCTACGAATGGATTTAATTCATAGGCTAAGTTGATTCTCAACTTCTGCTTTGTAACGTCGGAACGCTTCAAAGGCTTCATCCTTACTTTTCAACAAGTAAAGGTAACAATACCTTGTGCTATCATCTATAAATGTCACAAAGTACTTGTTCCCCCCTCTAGTTTGTGCAAACTTCAAATCACATATATCTGTGTGAATAAGTTCTAGAGGAGCGGTATTCCTTTCGACGGATCGAAAAAGAAGCTTGGTGAGTTTTGCCTCTACGCACACCTCACATTTATGTTGAGGGTTTACGTCGATAGAAGGCAACAACTCCATCTTTACCAGCCTTTGAATAGACTTGTAGTTCACGTGTCCTAATCTATGATGCCATAAATTAGAAGACTCAAGCAAATAAGAAGAAGGTTCCACTTTATTTCCTTGACGCAATACATACATGGCATTCACTTTGAAGAGGCCTTCACAGACGAAGCCCCTCCCCACAAATGTGCCATTTTTAGTGAGTACAAATTTATTTGATTCAAACACTAGCCTAAAACCAGCATTAACCAATAAAGGTCCAGAAACTAGATTTCTTCTAATCTCTGGGACGTGCATCACTTCCTTCAGAGTGAGTTCCTTGCCGGAAGTCATCTTCAGGACCACCTTTCCAACCCCTAGCACGTCCGAGGAAGCGTTGTTGCCCATGAACAGCTTCTTGTCGGAAACCGGAGTGTACGTGGAGAAGGCATCTTTGTTGGAACAGATGTGTCTTGTTGCACCTGCCAAGTTGGCTTCTAGCACCACGGCCGAGAGATCCTCAATCATGTCATCCAGGAGCGTGTCCTTGACGACGTTAGCTTGAGCCTTGCCTTTCGACTTGGCTTTCTGTTGTTGCTCAGTCTTGAGCTTGCGGCATTCCTTGATCCTGTGACCAGGTTTCCCACAGTGATGACAGTTACCTCTGAACGTCTCCGCTGCGGGGGCTTTGCCGTCTTTGTGGAACTTCCGCTTGTTGCTTGTTTTCCCTTTGGCCTCAGCCAGATTCGCCTTTGCCTCAGAATGTTGTCTACCCTTTGGCAAGGTCTTCTTATTATCTTCCTGAATTTGCAGTTTGATAACAAGCTCTTCAAAGGTCATTTCCTTTGTCTTGAGTTTCAAGTAACTCATAAACTCATTCCACGAAGGAGGTAACTTTTCAATCAGCGATGCAACCAAAAACTGCTCGTTTGGCTTTAGTCCTTCCAAATCCAGGTGATGTAAAATCATTTGGAATTCCTGGACTTGGGACATCAACTGTTTCTTTGTCCACCATTTGGAATTTTAGAAATTTCCCAACGATGAACTTCTTAGTACCCGCATCTTGTGCGTTGTACTTCTTTTGCAGTTTTTCCCACAGCTCTTTGGCGGTGCCAACGGTAGAATATACCGTGTAGAGAGGGTCTGCCAAGCAGTTCAGTATATAATTCTTGCACATGAAATCGCTATGATTCCACGCATCACGAACCATCTTCATGCCGTTAACGACATGGATACCAAGGCCCCCTTCACCCGTTTCAGCAGGCGAAGAGTCCATTTCATCTCCAGCTTGTGGAGGATCTTCCAGAAGGAACCGCCATGCCCATAATCATTAAGTAGAACATCATCTTTTCTTTGCCATCTTTTAAATTCTAATCCCATGAACTTTTCAGGCGATCATGGTGGTGTGAAGAAGAGGGAGCTCCAACAATGAAGGCAAGAAGCAGCATCGCTTTGAACAGAGCCGCAGCAGAAGAAAGAAGGCGAGGGGTTATCGCCTTGGCCAGAGCGGCAGTGGGGAAGGCAGAACGCTTTCGAGAGGCGGCGAAGAGAGCAAAGAACATCGGTCATATTTCCAGCCATGTTATTGCAGTTACCGTAAGCAAAATATTGTCTTAAGTTGTTGTTGTTGGGTTTACAAAGGATTTGCAGGAAACGGAAATTACAAGTAACTGCTTATGTAAGAATTGAAATTACAATTCAACTAGAAAACTGGAAATTACAATATAATAATAAAACCGAAATTACAATTTTTGTTGATCTAGAAAACTGGAAAGTTGTTTTTGCTGAGTCGAGTGTGGCACTCTGTCCTTAAGACAATATTGCCCCGTATGTATCCTTTATACGTCCTGGACAATTCGTCTCCCAAGATAAAACAGCAATGGAACTATTGAGCAAAGGAAACTCAAAAGCTACCGTGAAGAATATTGAATAACGAAATGATGCTTGGAAGATTAGGAAGAAACTGCTTTGTTTTGCTTTCTGCTTTGTGTATATTCGTGTATATCAAGTGTGCCTCAATAATGGTGTAAGGGGTGTTTATATAGGAGGAAGAGGGGCTGTTTGACTGCCTCTATAACAGCCATTATTGGCCAAATAATGACCATTATGGAGGTAGTAAAGCCACCAAATAAATGGAGAAAATTGCCAACGGATTGGCCATTATTGGAGGTGTAATTCAGCCAAATAAATGGCTGAATTGAGTGCTGGAACGTTTCTGTTCTGGACCGTCGAAATTCTGACTTTCTGAAAACTTCAGGGACCCAACTGTACATCTTGAAACTTCAGGGACCAAACTGTACATCTTGAAACTTCAGGGATCAAACTGCACATCTGAAACTTCTGGGATCAAACTGTACTTCTGACAAAGTTTTCTGGCCCAAAAAGATAATATCAGAAGGCCCAGAGCCCAGAGCCCAGAGCCCAGAGCCCAGAGCCCAGAGCCCAGAGCCCAGAGCCCAGAGCCCAGAGCCCAGAGCCGGACCGGACGGCGGCGGCGCGCGTGTGGTCTTTCCTTGAACCGAAGCACATCTAGGTCCTCCCTCCTTTAAACACATGGGATACCCCTTGGGGTCCCAAACCCCAAACACATTTCGAGTCTTATATACACACCAATTCTTTCTTCCTCTACCGATGAGGGAGAATTGAACACAACACCACACTTTCCATGCTTCAAACACCTCACTTCGTGAACCAATATCTCTTTCATTTCTCAATGAAATTTGACGATTCTTGGCCCTACGGTTATCTACGTACTTAGTACATCATGCATGTGTGAAGAACCGGATTCTCCAACATACGTAACACTAGTGTTTAAGCCGTTAAAGTTGGTCGGTCGCAACTCCCGCCAAAGGCTAATTTCCAACAAATATCCATGATATGTATAATTAAAAATAAGATCTCGTAATAACGTTGGAAAAGTGTGAAACTTTTTAAATATATTTATGTATGAGATAATATTTTAGTTAGAATCGTGGGATTGTCAAAAAGAAATTAAGAGTAAATAAAGAAAGTATTTTTTATTCAAACTATGGTTAGGATCTTACATTGGGTAGTTAAATCTAAACCTTTAATTATTAGTTATAACATATGTTTCTCATCTAAATATGAACTTGGGAAAATGGAGAGGAGCCCCGTCCCAAAGCACCACTATGATCCATAATTTCATAATTTCCACATATGAACGGCGTATGAACAAGTAAACCTTTCATATATGACAACAATCAAGAGGTGGAGTATTGTAACAGTAAAACCTCTCTATAATAGTATAATTGGATCCAATTTTTTTTATTTTTATAGAGAATGGTTGTTATACATCTATAATAGCATTTGACATTTAAATAATAGTTGGCTATTATTGATAAAAAAATATGCATAAAATCTAATTTTTTATTTTTTGATATTATAAAAATAATAAAATTATTTAAATTTTAAATCTCATAGATATGCATACTTCACTAACTAAACATTAAAGAAAGTTAATACACTTTCAATAAATGCATAACTGAATGTGTAAAGTTTTAAGCTCTAAAGCACATATTTTAAATATACTTGAAAATTAAATTCTTTCAAGATTGATGGAGGAACTTTATAATTGTAGCTTGTTTAAAAAATATTAGAAGGAATCAAATATTTGTCTCTTTGCTTGCTCTAAAGAATAGAATTCGTACTCCTTATTCACATTGTTTTTCTTTTAAAAAATTATTTATAAATAAAAATAGCAGACAATGATATTTTTAGATTGCAATATGTATTCATATGTAATATTTTTTTATAATTATAGAATATTAACGTATCAAATTAAATATTTAGTCAAAATCTCTATATTTATTATTGGTAATCATAGATATTCTATTTAATTATTATATTACCAAAAATAAGATAGTTGGGGTAATTTTACAAAGAACGTATTGTTATAAAGTTGGTTGTTGTTGTTATATGTAAAATGTTGTTATAGAAAAGTAAAATATAACATAAAAAATCAGTTTAAAAAAACATAGCTGTTATAGAGATGTGTTGTTATATGCAGCTGTTATAGAGATGTCTGACTGTATATGAATAGATACTCTTAATTTTTAGTTTTTAAAAAATCCTATAAATCTATCTATCTATATATAATATAAAGTTAGGCCTAAGGTGATGTGACACCTCTCCATGGCCAATATTAGTATTTTTTCTCCTTTTTTGATATTCTCTCCCTCCATTTCTCTACATAATCTACTACTAATTAATTAGTTAACAAAAGCATCATAAATTAAAATAACAACACCAAATACCCCTAAAAAAATAAAATAATTACCCGCCCCATACCCCTCTTAAACTAATTTGGCTTCTTACCCATTCGTCCAAAACTAATTACCCGAGTACCCCCTCGCCCCAAAATTCTTCCTTCATGATGCCATCGCAGTATATTTATATACCATTTCAGTAAATTTATATATCACGATTGGTATCATGGAAGACTGAGGAGTGTCTCATTGAATGATTGAAGCAGTCCTCCATGATATCATCACAATATATGTATAAAAGATGATGGTATTATAGAGGATTTTTTTTGAGAAAAGCGTGTCTTTTTGAATAAATGCACATGATCCTCTATAATATCATCTCATTATATTTATATACCATGATGGTATTATATAGGACTAAGAGAAGGACCGAAGCAGTCTTTCATGATATCATCTCAGTATATTTATACACCATATTGGTATCATAATTTGGGGGCATCTCGTGTAAATAGTTTCAATTTTTTGTAGGGGTACGGAAGTAATGGAGGTACGGGCAGATAATTACTTTGGTTTGAGGATAGACCTTCATTCCCCTTTTAATATCCCTTTACAATAGTCAGCCCAGTAGCAATAGAGCCTAATTAATCCTCGAGTTTTTCACATTTCTTAGATGTAAAAAATAAAGATATCGTAAACTTAAAAAGAAATTTGTAAAGGGCCAAAAAACTATTTTTCCTCCCCGAGAAAATGAGATCCCTTGACCTCTTACAATTTGAATAGAAAACAATGTCTTTTTCATATCTCTTATGTATTTTTTTTTAGATCTCTTATACATTAAAAAAAAATGAAGATCTCTATAAGAGTCATACACCTTAAAAAAAGTTAGTAAAAGGTCAAAAAATTATTTCTCCCCTTCAGCCCACGAACATTAAATCTGTTCCCTAAAGCCGTTTCTCCATTAATTTGCTATTCTTTAACTCTCTTAATTATTGATAGTTAAAAAAAATTACTTTTGAGCTTTAATTTACATTCCAAAAAAAATATACATTTCAGTTTTTTGTCCCATCTTCCACGTTCTAATACTCAGATGTGAATTTGTCTAAAATTTACATCTCAGTTTTTTCATTTACATCTTCCATGTAGTAATAATCGGTTATAAATTTACTACTCCTTCCGTTTCAAAAAGTTTTTTTTACTTTTCTTTTTAATCTATTTAAAAATAATTTTTTTTGGCAAGTCTTTCATTTCAACTTTTCACATGACATGTTTAAGGCCACAAGATTAAATGTTATTTATATATATTCAACATAGCTTTAATTTAAAACCACAAAATTTAAAATTCTTCTCTACTTTCTTAAACTTTGTACCAAGTGAGAATTTTTTTTTAAGCCGAAGATAGTAATAATTAGTCATAATCATTTTTAGTTACACATGCAAGTGTTGCAGTTTCTTTCATCTTCCACTATACCAATAAATTTTCACATTCTATAGTCCATAGTTTATCCTATAAAAGTGCACACCACTTAAAAGACTCGGTTTTTAAACTCGTGTGTACTACATTCTGCAACAATTATCCCCTCAATTTCATATTACTTGGTCACATTACTAAAAAAATATGTCCCAAATTATTTGGTCATTTTCTAAAAATAAGATAGAATTAATTGTGTTTTTTCTACTTTGTCCTTGACATTAATTGTTTATAAAGTAACTAATATTGATTAGAGTGTAATTAATTGGAAAGAGATAAGAATAATATAATAAAAATACTCTTTTTATTTATGATTTTTTTTAAAAGGGTGTAAAAGAGAGAGTGATCAAGTAATACGTGAAGAAGGGAGTATATTCATAATTTTGTCTTCATTTCTCTGTGTGTGTATGGGACTATGGGTTAATGATTTCTTATGTGTTTCCCACTTTTTCCATTTTATCAAAGTTGTTCAGCTACGTATTGCGCTTTTTTTTTTGGCGGTAATATGCTTAGCAAGTAGGTACCATTTAGGCTATAATTAGCATAGTTTACTTCTTACTTTTTAATTTTCTTTTTCAATTTATCGCTATTAAAATTACATGATATTTACATTCAAATATGAAAAATGAATTTTAAGAACATTCATATTAACCACTAAATACAAAACTACAATACACTAATATGAAAATGCATTTAGAAGACGAATTCCCTGCAAGAATCTAAAGCCCTTTACTTGATTGCAATGGGGTTTTTTTACAAGAAATAAATGATCGATTATTGTGTTATATTTCATAATATATATATATATATATATATATATATATATATATATATATATTGTTGGTTACAATGGTGCAGAAAACGGAAATAAGTAACTGCTAAGTATTACAACAAACTGAAATTACAATAAACTTGAACAAGAAACTGGAACAGTTTTTGGTATGCTGAGTCGAGTGATTGCACTCTGTCTTTAAGACAATATTGCCCCGTATGTATCATTTCTACGTCCTGGACAATTGTCTCCCAAGATAAAACAACAAATGAACAAATGAGCAAAGAAAACTCAAGTGCTACCGTGAAGATTTTTGAGTAATGAAATGATGCTGGAAGGTAGTAGGAAGAACAGATTTCGTTTTCAAGTTTCTGTGTGTCTCAACAATTGGCAAAGGGTCATTTATATAGTTGAAGGAGAGGCTTACCAACTGCCCACATAATTATTGTTGTTACTGGCCAAGTAATGGCAATTATGGAGGTAGTAATTCACCAAAATAAATGGTGAATTGATGTGCAACGGATTGACATTTAGGAAGATTAATTCAGCCAAAATAAATTACTGAATTGAGTGCTGGTTGACGTTCCAGAAACAAAGTTCTCTGCCCAATTTGACTTTCTTGAAACTTCAGGGACCAAACTGTATATATGAAACAATTCTGATCCAAAAAGATGATATCAGAAGAAGCACAGCCCACAGCCCGAGACCCGAGACCCGGACCCGGACGGGCGGGCGGCGGCGGCGCGCGTGTGGGTTTTCCTCGAACCGAAGCACATCTAGGTCCTCCTTCCTTTAAACACATGAGATACCCCTTGGGGTCCCAAACCCCAAGCCAACTTTGAGACTTATAAACAAAATAATTCTTTCTTCCCCCACCGATGAGGGAGAATTGGTCTCAATACCACACTTTTCCATGCTTCAAACACCTCACTTCGTCGACCAATATCTCTTTCATTTCTCAATAAAATTTGACGATCCTTTGCCCTACGGTCATCTACTTACTTAGTAGATTATAGACGTGTGAAGAATCGAATTCTCCAACATGCGGAAAACTAGTGTTTAAGCCGTTAAAGTTGGTCGGACGCAACTCCCAACAAAGGAAAATTTCCAACAATCCCCTCTTGAAAGAGATTTTGGCGCACTCACATGGTGCATTTTCATTTGCAGCAATATTTCAGCGGACCGATGTTGCATAAGGAGAGGTAGCTTCATCTTTGAACCTTCCATAGTTAAATACCATCGGACTTACTTACTGCGCGGTGAACGTGATGTCTTGAACCGTCAGTGTTTAGTGTAAGCCAAGTCAATAGTACCAACACAACAAATTCCCTTACTCTCTTCTTCGTAATGTTTTGTCCGTTGTGGCCATGGACAACTTCTTGGATTCTTAAGTGCGTTCATTTGAGGCGGCCCGTCCTCGCACTTAAATAGGTGGTCTCCTACAATGTATCCTGCTATACCCCACTTCACACATGTTAGGAACCATTAAAAGATTCCTCAAACCTAACCTCAACTGTTGAAGATCATTAAAGATTTTGAAAACTTAACCTTTACCCATACTGCAGATAGCACTTAACGTCTATCGCGGGAATGGCTTTGATTTGGTGTTTCTTTACAGAAATCACTATCCGAAGTGCTCATGCTTCCACTGAAGCGATCAACTGAACCTTTGCAGCTTAGTTTTCCCATTGAACCAAATTAATGGGATCTCCAGTTAGTAAGGTTGGGTTACCAGCGTATTGGTCCTTATACTTTGGGTTTTAAGCCCATTCCCCTAGACAGGCAGACCATCTGATCCTTGGGTAAGCCCTTTGTCAGCGGGTCTGCTATATTATCCTTTTACTTAATGTAATCAATGGATATTATATCTGTGGTGATCAGCTGCCTAAAGGTCTTATGACTCCGTTGAATATGACAGAACATCCTCTAAGAAGTCATGAAGCCACTCAGCTTCTTCTCCTGCTTTGTCTAAAGCGATAAACTCCGATTCCATTGTGGATCGGGCGATGCAAGTTTGCTTAGAGGATTTCCAAGACACAGCCCCACCACCAATTGTAAATACATACCCACTGGTGGACCTGGTGTTCTCTATATCAGATATCCAGTTTGCATCACTGTACCCCTCTAGTATAGCTGGATATCTCGAATAATGTAACCCGGAAGTTAACGTATATTTCAAGTATTGTAATACCCGATTCAACGCCTTCCAGTGATCATCACTCGAATTACGGGTAAACCTAGCCAACTTATTAACTGCATAAGCAATATCAGGTCGGGTGCAGTTTGTTATATACATCAAACTACCGATCACTTATGTATATCGCTCCTGGTATACGGGTGCACCAAGATTTTTATCAAGATTTTGATTTGTATCCATTGGTGACTTTATCGGTGAACTGTCTAACATCTCGAACTTTCTCAAAACATCCTCGATGTAGTGAGACTGAGATAAGACCAGTCCGTCAGACGTCTTAGAGATTTTTATCCCTAAGATGACATCTGTGATACCCATATCTTTCATGTCGAAGCATTGTTTCAACATGTTCTTAGTCTCTAGGATTACCCTAGGACTACTTCATGTGATCAACATGTCATCTACGTATAGGCATATCATGACGAATGAGTCAGAGTTACCTTTCGTGTAGACACATTTATCACACTCATTAATGACGAAACCCTTCGATAGTAGAGTACTATCAAATTTTTCGTGCCATTGCTTCGGGGCTTGTTTCAGCACGTACAGAGATTTGACAAGACGACCGACTTTCTTCTCTTGCCCTTGAACCACATACCCCTCGCGTTGGTCCATATAAATGTTTTCTTCCAAATCACCATTTAGGAAGGCTATCTTGATATCCATTTGATGTATCTCAAGGTCACGCAATGCTACGATCGCAATGAATACCCGTATGGATGTAATCCGAGATACCGGGGAGTATGTGTCAAAGTAGTCAAGACCTTCTGTCTGCCGATAGCCCTTGACTACCAACCTAGCCTTGTACTTGTCTATAGACCCATCTGCTTTATATTTCCATTTGAGTATCCATTTACAACCCAATGGTTTATTTTTCGGAGGAAGATCAACCAACTCCCAAGTATGGTTATGCAGAATGGAGCCTATTTCACTCTCAATAGCTTCTTTACAGAGCGGTGCTTCTGGAGTTGACAACGCTTTAGAAATTGTCATTGGTTCATCATTAACCATATAATCTACAAAGTTAGGACCGAAGGATTTATCCTTCCGGGCCCTTTTACTTCGCCTTAGTTTCATCTCTGGGGTCTCCAAGTTCTGAGAATCTGAAACACTAGATTCCGAATATTCAGCCACTTCGAGATTCGCTAGATCTGAACTATCTAGATCCGGGCCGTCAACAACTTTCGATTCTTGAGAGCTTTGTTCATAACATCATTTTCGAAAGGTTATGTCTTTTTCCTTTCTAGGAAAGGTACCTTCAAAGAATTGAGTATTCCTTGATTCCATGATTGTACCCTGGTGGATATCTGGAATATCTAACTTATGCACTGAGAATCGATAAGCACTACTATTATTTGCATATCCGATGAATATGCAATCTACAGTCTTAGTCCCAATCTTGACCTACTTTGGCTTGGGTACTTCAACCTTTGCCAAACAACCCCACACCTTAAAATATTTGTAGGTGGGTTTCTTTCCCTTCCATGATTCATATGGACTTTTATCCTTACCCTTATGTGGGACTCTGTTAAGAATCGTATTAGCGGTAAGGATGGATTCTCCCCACATGTTTTAGGGAAGACCGGAATTGATGAGCAAGACATTCATCATTTCCTTCAATGTGCGGTTCTTACGTTCCGCCACACCATTCGATTGAGGTGAGTATGGAGCCGTCGTTTGATGAACAATGCCTTTTTGGGCACAATATTCCTAAAATGGCGCTACGTATTCTCCCCCTCTATCGCTACGAATGAATTTAATCCGCAGGCTTAGTTGGTTCTCAACTTCTGCTTTGTAACGTCGGAACGCTTCAAAGGATTCATCCTTACTTTTCAACAAGTAAAGGTAACAATACTTTGTGCTATCATCAATGAATGTCACAAAGTACTTGTTCCCCCTTCTAGTTTGTGCGAACTTCAAATCACATATATATGTGTGAATAAGTTCTAGGGGAGTGGTATTCCTTTCGACGGATCAAAACGGAAGCTTGGTGAGTTTTGCCTCTATGCACACCTCACACTTATGTTGAGGGAATACGTCGACAGACGGCAACAACTCCAACTTTACCAGCCTTTGGATAGACTTGTAGTTAACGTGTCATAATCTATGATGCCATAAATTAGAAGACTCAAGCAAATAAGAAGAATGTTCAACTTTATTACTTGGACGCATTACATACATGGCATTCACTTTGAAGAGGCCTTCACAGGCGAAGCCTCTCCCCACAAAAGTGTCATTCTTAGTGAGTACAAACTTATTGGATTCAAACACTAGCCTAAAACCAGCATTAACCAATAAAGGTCCTGAAATTAAATTTATTCTAATCTCAGGGACGTGCATCACTTCTTTCAGAGTGAGCTCATTTCCGGAAGTCATCTTCAGGACCACCTTTCCTACCCCCAGCACATCAGAGGAAGCGTTGTTGCCCATGAACAGCTTCTTGTCGGTGACCGGTGCGTATGTGGAGAAGACATCTCTGTTGGAACAGATGTGTCTGGTAGCACCTGTGTCCACCCACCACTACCTCGGATTCTCGACCAGGTTTGCTTCAAGCACCACTACTGAGAACTCCTCAATCATGTCATCCAGGAGCGTGTCCTCGACGACGTTAGCATACGCCTTGGTTTTCTGTTGTTGCTCAGTCTTGAGCTTGCAGCATTCCTTGATCTTATGACCAGATTTCCTACAGTGGTGACAGTTACCTCTGAACATCTCAGCTATGTGGGCCTTGCCGTCTTTCTGGAACTTCCGCTTCTTGCTTGGGTTCCCTTTGGCCTCAGCCAGATTTGCCTTTGCCTCAGCAGGTTGTTTACCCCTAGGCAAGGCCTTCTTATTATCTTCCTGGATTTGGAGTTTGATAATAAGTTCTTCAAAGGTCATCTCATTTGTCTTGAGTTTTAAGTAACTCATTCCACGAAGGAGGTAACTTTCAATCAGCGATGCAACCAAAAACTGCTCATTTGGTTTCATTCCTTCCAAATCCAGGTGATGTAGAATCATTTGGAATTCCTGGACTTGGGACATCACTATCTTACTATCCACCATTTGGAATTTTAGAAATTTTCCAACGATGAACTTCTTAGTACCCGCATCTCGTGTGTTGTACTTCTTTTGCAGTTTTTCCCACATCAACTTGGCAGTGCCAACGGTGCAATAGACCGTGTAGAGAGGGTCTATCAAACAGTTCAATATGTAATTCTTACACATGAAATCGCTATGATTCCATGCATTAAGAACCATCTTTATACCATTAATGACATGGATACCAAGGCCCTCTTCACCCATTTTAGAAGGCGAATGGTCCACTTCATCTCTAGCTTGTGGAGGATCTTCCGTTAAGAACTGGGCCATGCCCATAATAGTTAAGTAGAACAACATCTTCTGCTGCCATCTCTTCAAGTTTGAGCCCATGAATTTATCAGAGCATTCATGGTGGAATGCGGAGGGTGGAGCAGCAAAGGCAGCGGACGTGCCTTGGGAAGCAGCGGGGAAGGCGTTAGAGTTGCTGCCTTGGACAGTAGCGGAAGCAGCAGGCAAGGCAGAATTGTTGCCTTGAGCGGCAGCTGCAGCAGCAGAATCAGTCATGTTTCCAGCCATGTTGCAGCAGTTATATTAAGCAAAATATTGTCTTAAACTTTGTTGGTTACAATGGTGCAGGAAACGGAAATAAGTAACTGCTCAGTATTACAACAAACTGAAATTAGAATAAACTTGAACAAGAAACTGGAACAGTTTTTGGTATGCTGAGTCGAGTGATTGCACTCTGTCTTTAAGACAATATTACCCCATATGTATCCTTTCTACGTCCTGGACAATTGTCTCCCAAGATAAAACAACAAATGAACAAATGAGCAAAGGAAACTCAAGTGCTACCGTGAAGATTTTTGAGTAATGAAATGATGCTGGAAGGTAGTAGGAAGAACAAATTTCGTTTTCAAGTTTCTGTGTGTCTCAACAATTGGCAAAGGGTCCTTTATATAGTTGAAGAAGAGCCTTACCAATTGCCCACATAATTGATGTTGTTACTGGCCAAGTAATAGCAACTATGGAGGTAGTAATTCACCAAAATGAATGGTGAATTGATTTGCAATAGATTGGCAAAAAGATAGTATCAGAAGAAGCACAGCCCACGACCCACGACCAGAGACCCGGACCCAGACTGGCGGGCGGCGGCGGCGCGCGTGTGGGCTTTCCTCGAACCGAAGCACATCTAGGTCCTCCCTCCTTTAAACACATGGGATACCCCTTGGGGTCCCAAACCCCAAGCCAACTTTGAGACTTATAAACAAAACAATTCTTTCTTCCCTCACCGATGAGGGAGAATTGGTCTCAATACCACACTTTTCCATGCTTCAAACACCTCACTTCGTGGACCAATATCTCTTTCATTTCTCAATAAAATTTGATGATCCTTGGCCCTACGGTCATCTACTTACTTAGTAGATTATGCACGTGTGAAGAACCAGATTCTCCAACATGCGAAACACTAGTGTTTAAGCCGTTAAAGTTGATCGGACGCAACTCCCGCCAAAGGCAAATTTCCAACATATATATATATATATATATAATGTTAAACAAGGTAATATACCTGTGATATACACTTGATATACAGAAGTGTATATCACGGGTAATGGTCCATCTCAGACCGCAAGCCCAATCTCGAACAAGAGCCCATCACGGGCACACTTGTATATTTGGTATATATTTATAGTATATTGTAGTGTAAAGGTTACCTTAATTGGTCTTGTACAATTACCATAATTGTATAGTTAGAATTATGATAGAATAAGGTTTTAGGAATAGAATAGGAATATGATTCTCCTATTATGGAAATATGTAACTTGTATATATAGTCTTTCAATTAATGAAAATAATCAAGGGGGTTATTTCTTTCATAGTATCAAAAGTCTAGGTCAAACAAAAATTTCTCTCCCAAATTTTGTTCTTCCTCTCGCCCGAGACCCCCCCTTCGGGTTTACCAAATTGTTCTGCCGCTCTCAAAATCTCTCTTACAAATCCCTCTTTCACCTCTTGTTCTTTCGTTATGTCTACATCAAAGAACACGTTTCACCCTGCCCTTGTTGTTTCTAACATCAAGAATCATATCCCGTTAATTCTTGAAATAGAAAACGTCCAATACGCGACGTGGGCCGAGTTGTTCAAAATTCACGCTCGTTCGCATCAAGTCATCCATCACATAATCCCCGCGGTTCCTGATGATACCGAGGTGCCTAAACGCGATGATGATCCTAAGTTATGGACAACACTTGATGCCACTGTCCTTCAGTGGATTTATTCTACTATCTCCACTGACCTATTGCAGATGATTATTGAGGCAGATGCTACGGCGATGGCTGCATGGGATAGATTGCGTGACATATTCCAGGATAATCAGAATTCCAGAGCTGTTACCCTTGAACAGGATTTTTCCCACGTCAACATGAAAAATTTCCCGAACGTTTCAGCATATTGCAAAAGGTTGAAGGAATTGGCGGACCAACCCCGCAACGTTGGTGCGCCAGTTAATGAAGATCGTCTTATTTTACAGATGGTTGCTGGCCTATCCGAGGCCTATAGTGGTGTTGGAACTCTCATTCGTTAAAGTAATCATCTTCCAAGGTTTTATCAAGCCCGATTCATACTTACCTTGGAAGAAGCCGATTTTGCTAAAAAGGCGGCTACTAATGCTAGTCCCGTGGTCATGATGACTTCCTCCCCTAGTCCTCAAAATTTTGGTAACAATTCAAACCAAAACCGATCTCACGGGGGCAGCAAGAATGACGGAAAAATAATGGAAAAAATCGCAGGGGCACACGCGGCGGCTCCGGCAGCAGTGACGGTATAGTGACTTATGGACGTCTCATGTTCCTAGTTCTGTGGGTCATCGATATTATGTTCTTTTTTTGGATGATTATTCTAAATTTATTTGGACGTTTCCAATAGCGAAGAAATCTCAATTTTTTTCCATTTTCCTAAAACTTAGAGCATTTATCAGAAACCAATTCGACTATTATATAAAAATATTCAGTGTGATAATGAAAAAGAGTATGACAATGGGGTGTTTCGGGATTTCTGTGCTACTAATGGGATAAATTTTCATTTCTCTTGTCCTCATACATCTTCACAAAATGTGAAAGGCGAACGTAAAATTCGTTCCATAAATAACATTATCCGCACTCTATTAATTCATGCTTCCGTACCCCCCATATTTTTGGCATCATGCTCTTCAAATGGCTACATATCTGTTTAACATAACTCCTTCCAAAGGTTTGACATATTATTTCCCCCTTTAAATTTTATATAATAAAATTCCTTCATATTCACATCTTCGGGTTTTGGGGTGTTTGTGTTATCCGTTATTCCCGTCCACCATAATCAACAAATTTCAGGCCCGGTCGACTCCACGTGTATTTTTGGATTTTCCAGCTAATCATCGTGGCTACAAATACTTTGATTTATCCTCAAATAAAATTATCATTAATCGCCATGTCATTTTTGATGAATCCCAATTTCCGTTTGCTAAAAGTCATACTCTCGTGCCTAGTTCGTATAATTTTTTGGATGAACAAATATCCCCGTATATTATTCAGTATTTTTCGGACATCTCCCGCACCCAAAATTCTCCAGCGGGCCCACTGCCCTCTGGTCCCACTGGCCCGTCTCGGTCAGCTCTGCCCAGTCTTTTCACTGGGCGATCCGACCAACACTGAACTGGTCGGTTCACATTTCCGGCTCGATTTACGCTTTGAGTTGGGCCAAGAGCCCACCGCTTGTCGACTACCCATCCCGAGCCCAGCAAATTCTCAAAATCCACTCAATTCTTCCTCGTCTCATAGACCGGTCACTCGTAGTCAGCGGGGTATTTTTACACCTAAAAGACATTTTAATTTACATTCTAATGTCTCTAAATGCCCCTTGCCCCGTAATCATGTGTCTGCCTTAAACGACCCGAATTGCAAAATTGCTATGACTGATGAATATAATGCTCTTATTGATAATAAGACGTGGGAGTTGGTGCCCCGTCCATCTGGTATTAATGTTATCAGGTCTATGGGGATTTTTGCTCATAAGGAGAATTCAGATGGTTCATTTGCTCGACATAAGGCGCGGCTTATGGGTGATGGTAAGACTCAGCAGATTGGTGTAGATTGTGGAGAGACGTTCAGTCCGGTGTTCAAGCCGGCTACTATTCGCACTGTGCTTAGCTTGGCTCTTTCAAAGGCATGGCCTATTCATCAGTTGGATGTCAAGAATGCTTTCATACATGGTGATCTCAAAGAAACAGTCTATATGCATCAGCCGTTGGGATTCAGGGATCCCAACCGTCCGCATCATGTCTGTTTATTGAAGAAGTCCTTATATGGGCTTAACCAGTCTCTACGGCCTGGTATACGAGGTTTGCTGACTATGTTTCGACTATTGGGTTCACTCACAGCAGGTCAGATAATTCCTTGTTCATCTACCATCGTGGTTGTATGTGGATGATATCATTTTGACTATCTCTTTCGATGCCTTACGCCAGTCTATCATGACCATGCTCAGCTCTGAGTTTGCTATGAAAGACTTAGGGCCCTTGAGTTACTTTTTGAGGATTGCCGTCAAGCGTCATTCAGATAGTTTATTTTTGTCTCAAAGAAAGTATGCGGTTGAGATCATAGAGAGGGCTGGGATGTCATTCTGTAAGTCCACTTCCACTCCAGTTGATACAAAGCCCAAGATTAGTGTCGCGGCCGGCGCACCATACGAGGACCCGACCCGCTATCGCAGTCTTGTAGGGGCCCTTCAATATCTTACTTTTTCAAGATCAGATATTACGTATGTCGTCCAGCAGGTGTGTTTATTTATGCATGATCAATTAATTGAGCACATGAATGCAATCAAACGCATCATTAGGTATATTCAGGGTACACTAGACTATGATTTGCATTTATATCCTTCCTCGCCATCCACACTTGTATCATACACAGATGCTGATTGTGGTGGTTGTCCAGACACCAGACAGTCGACGTCTGGCTACTGTATGTTCCTTGACAATAACTTGGTCTCCTGGTCTGCAAATCGTCAGACAACTCTATCCCGTCAAGTGTCGAGGCCGAATATCGAGGGGTAGCTAATGTGGTCTCAGAATCATGTTGGTTACGTAATTTGCTTTTGGAGCTTCATTATCCCATTCATTATCTCAAGGAAATAGTCTATATGCATCAGTCGTTGGGATTCAGGGATCCCAACCATCCTCATCATGTCTGTTTGTTGAAGAAGTCCTTATATGGGCTTAAGCAGTCTCCACAGACCTGGTATACAAGGTTTGCTGACTATGTTTCGATTATTGGGTTCACTCACAGCAGGTCAGATAATTCCTTGTTCATCTACCGTCGTGGTTCGTCCTTGGCCTACATTCTGTTGTATGTGGATGATATCATTTTGATTGCCTCTTCCGATGTCTTACGCCAGTCTATCATAACCATGTTTAGCTCTGAGTTTGCTATGAAAGACTTAGGGCCCTTAAGTTACTTTTTGGGGATTGTCGTCAAGCGTCATTCCGATGGATTGTTCTTATCTCAACGAAAGTATGCAGCTGAGATCATCGAGAGGGTCGGGATGTCATCCTGTAAGTTCACTTCCACTCCAGTTGATACAAAGCCCAAGCTTGGGGCCGCGACCGGCATACCTTACGAGGATCCAACCCGCTATCGCAGTCTTGCAGGGGGCCTTCAGTAGCTTACCTTTACCAGATCGGATATTACGTATGATGTCCAGCAGGTATGTTTATTCATGCATGCTCCCATAATTGAGCACATGAATGCACTCAAACACATCATTCGGTATATTCAGGGTACACTAGACTATGGTTTGCATTTGTATCATTCATCGACATCCACACTTGTCTCATACACAGATGCTGATTGGGGTGGGTGTCCAGACACCAGACGGTCTACGTCTGGCTACTGTATGTTCCTTGGCAACAACTTGGTCTCCTGGTCTGCGAAGCGTCAGGCGACTCTATCCCACTCAAGTGCCGAGCCTGAATATCGAGGGGTAGCCAATGTGGTCTCAGAATTATGTTGGTTACGTAATTTGCTTTTAGAGCTTCATTGTCCAATTCAAAAGGCAACCTTAGTTTATTGCGATAATATTAATGCCATTTACCTTTCTGATAATCCGGTTCAGCACCAACGTACTAAACATATCGAGATGGACATTCACTTTGTCCGTGAAAAGGTTGCTCGGGGTCAGCTACGCGTGTCCCGTCAAGAAATCAGAATGCAGACATTTTTACAAAGGGTCTTCCCTCGGTCCCTTTTGAAGATTTTAGGGACAGTCTCAACGTTCGAAGATCGCCCGCTATGACTGCGGGGGTGTGTTAAATATACACAATATACACACAATATACATGTGTATATTTGGTCTCGGATTTGTGCCTATTAGAACTCTCGGAATTGGTTGTTTAGTCAATGTAATTTATGGTAAATATTTAGTATCCTAGTTTAGGTAATATTGTAATATAATTAGTAGTGTATTACCATAAATGTATAGAATAAGGTTTTAGGAATATGATTCTCCTATTATGTAACTTGTATATATAACCTTTCAATTAATGAAAATAATCAAGAGATTATTTCTTTCAGAGAATATATCTTTAACAATTTTCCTGAATATATAGTCAATCTCAAGATCATGACTTTGATTTGTATTTCTCTATTTTATTAATTACATTGTATCTTTAACAATTTTTCCTGACAAGGCAATCTCAAAATCATGATTTATTTAAGTAGTGACATTAATTACTTAAATATATATTTAATCTTTCTTATAATTGCGTGAACAAGTACACTAGTTAAGCATATAGACATGAATTATACTGGGCCATTGCGAGAATATTATCTTGCCGAGAAAATTGGAACGGGAAAACAAGGGATGCATATGCTGTAAATTGTAATAATAAACATTAGCAAAGCTGCAGAAACATATACTAACAAATAAATTGAAAGACCGTATATATTGGCCGTGTATATGGCCCATATTTACCTACCATATTATTAGAATTCTTGTACATGTATAATTATGGTAGTAGTCTTGTATTAGGAAAATGTAGTAGTCTTGTATAGGAAAAGGTAGATTTAATTTCCATAACTACATATTGTATATCATGTATATAGACCCTTTCATTACTGAAAATAATCAAGAGATTATTGTCTTTCATTGTATCAGCAGTCTAGGGCAAAATGTTTCCTTCTCCAAAAACCTTTGCTTCAGCCGCCCTACTTCTTGGCTGTCGGCCGTACCTACACCTCCCCTCCCTTCAATTTTTTTTTCTGAATCCCCAATTCTCCTCTTGTTCTTTCATCATATCTACCACAAAGAACACATTTTATCCTGCCCTTCCAGTCTCCAATATCAAGAACAACATCCATATTATTCTTGAGATGGAAAACGTCCAATACGCGATGTGGGCTGAACTGTTTAAAATTCACCCCGATCTAATAGAGTCCTCCATCACATCATCCCACCGGCAAAAGGCAAGGATAAGGTGCCTTCCACAGATAATGAAATTGAGATGTGGGCAACTCTTGATGCTACTGTCCTTCAATCGATCTATTCCACCATCTCTACGGACCTCTTACAAATAACTATCGAACCCGACGCTACGGAAATAGAAGCTTGGAATAGGTTGCGAGATATATTCCAAGACAACAAATTTTTCTTGCCTTGATCCTTAATCAAGAATTCTCCCACATAAATATGGAGAATTTTCCGAATGGCTCTGCCTATTGTCAAAGGCTCAAGGAAGAAGCAGAATTGGCTAAAAAGGCGGCTATCGGAGCCAATTTCGCCATGATGATGGCCACGTCCAGCAAAACTGATGACTCTCAATCATTCTCCAAAAATTATGTTCAAAACTGTAACAACGGGGGTGACAAAAAGGGTCAAAATCGTGGGAAAACCACGATGGACATAGCTGTGGCAAGGGTGGTGGCCGCGGCGGCAGTGGCAGACGGTCAATCAGCGGCAGTGGCGGTTAGCAGGGGACCGAGCCACTGAACCCTTGGCAGGCTTGGGCCACTGGGAATTGGCCCATCTCTGTACCTAACCATTTTCCTTAAAATTGGGCCGCTGGACAGAACATGCCCACTGGCCAATACAGGCCTGCTTGGGCCTCGGCCTCATCATGCCTTCGCTGCTGCGGGCCCAGCAGCAGCAGTTCGACCCACATGGATATCGAGGCAGCGATGCATACACTTGGATTAAATCCTCCGGATGCAAATTGGTACATGAACACCGGTGCTACTTCTCACATGACGTCCGCACCAAGTAATCTCTCATCTTATTTCAATTTGAGCAAAAAATGTGGTATAATTGTTGATAATGGTAATTCAATTCCAATTCGTGGTTATGGTCACACAAATTAAATCTCCTGCGAACCCACCTTTAGCCTTGAAAAATGTCATTCATGCTCCTCACTTAATTAAAAATTTGGTGTATGTTCGAAAATTTATAACTGATAATTGGGTTTCTGTTGACTTTGATCCTTTTGGATTTTCTGTGAAGGATTTCATGACGGGGATACCTTAATGAGATGTAATAGTCGGGGCGAGCTCTATCCAATCACCTCCACCACCACTACCACTAATCACACCACATAGTTAACGTTTGCCGTTATAAAACCTCCCTTGTGGCATGCGCGTTGGGTCATCCGGGAGCGTCGGTTCTTTCCTCTTTTAAAAACAATAAATTTATTGAGTGTAATAGTACGCATAGTACTAATGTTTGTCCTTCTTGTCCGCTTGGGAAACATGCTAGATTACCGTTTTAGCCTCTAATTCTAATACTTTAATGCAATTTGATATTATTCATAGTGATTTGTGAACATCTCCCATTTTGAGCTCTTTGGGCCATCGTTATTATGTGTTATTTTTAGATGATTATTCTAATTTTTCGTGGACCTTTCCATTGTCTAAAAAGTCTCAAGTTTTTTCCACATTCCTATCGTTTAGAGCATTCATCAGTACCTAATTTCAACGGAAAACTAAAAATATTCAATGTGATAATGGAAGCAAATTTGATAATGGGCCGTTTAGGAAATTTTGTAACGCTAATGGCATATCTTTTCGATTTTCTTGTCCTCATGCATCCTCACAAAATGGGAAAGCCGAAAGAAAAATTCGTACCATTAATAATATTATTCGGACATTACTAGCCCATGCTTCATTACCGCCTTCATTTTGGCATCATGCATTACAAATGGCTACTTACCTTCTTAACATACTCACTAGCAAAGGATTAGCATACCGATCTCCACTAAAAATCTTTATCATAAAGATCCTATGTATTCTCATCTTAGGGTGTTTGGGTGTTTGTGCTATCATCTCTTCCCATCCACTACAATTAACAAACTTCAAGCTCGTTCTACCACTTATATATTTTTGGGTTATCCGTCTAATCATTGTGATTATAAATATTTTGAATTATCCTCTAATAAAATCATAATTAGTCCCCATGTCATTTTTTATGAAATCCAATTTTCATTTGCTAAATTGTATAATTCCATGTCTAATTCTTAGAATTTTTTAGATGATGAGCTCTCACCATATGTGGTCCACTATTGGGCTCGGTCCACACACCATCCTCCGGTTCAGTTGACACCGACAACCATTACCTGCCGTCCCAGAGCACCGCTCTTCCATAATTCCGCCAGTAGGCCCTCTGCATGCCGACCCACTTTCTGACTGTGTTTTCGGTCTACCAGTAGGCCCACTGCCTGCTGGCCCAATTTTTACATCGCCTTCCTCTCAGCCAGCAGGCTAACTACTTGCTGGTCCGCTACATCGGTCCACCTCCGTCAGCCCAGTCCAATCTCATGACGTCCTAACACCTTCCATTCTGAGTCAAGGGCCCATTACTCGTAGCCAACGGGGTATCTTTAAACTGAAATGATATTTTAATCTAAGTTCTACTGTCACTAAATCACCCCTTCCATGTAACCCCGTGTCTGCTCTTCATGACCCGAATTGAAAAATGGCTATGAACGAAGAATATAATGCTCTTATTGAAAATAAGACGTGGGAGTTGATCTCCCATCCGCCTGGTGTTGACACCCAATTTTGTCCCATCTTTTATGATTTTATTTGTAATTTTTAATATTTTTACACTTTTAAAATAATTTTAAAATATAGGCATATACAGTATATCCTCTTATTATTATTGTTATTCTCATTTTTTATATCATTTGCATTTTTATAATAATCATAAGTTTTATCCGAAATTCTATGTTATCTTATTCTCGCAAAATTGCATCGCATTTTCCTTTTATTAAGCATTAAATATTTTGCAAATATTATATTTTATTATTATCACGTCGTTATGTTATTTTAAATAATTCACATCTTTTACAATACAAAAATAATATTTTTAATATCAAACCCCTTTTATGTTTTAAACCCATAACCCAGTTTTATTTTCTAACCCAAAACAATTTCTACCCAAACTAAAACCCATTTCAAACAAAGCCCAAACCCATCCCCCTTTTAATCTTCCCTCACTCAAAATAAGCCATAACCCACAAATAAAATACTCACCAGCCCATTTCCCCTTATACCCCAACCCATCACCCGTCGGCCCACACCAAAACCAAACTCCCCAATTAAAATACTCATTTCCCTTATACCCCAACCCATCACCCGTCGGCCCACACCAAAACAAGCCCAAAACCAAAACTCCCCAATTAAATATACCCTTTTCCCCTTATTCCCTTACCAAACCTGACCAGCCCAATACCCCAAACCCATTCCCTTTTATCCCCTTAACCCAAAACCACAAAACATTTCTACCCAAACTAAAACAAAATGTTCAACCTGGCCGACTCCACCAGCCCAACCGGCCGACCCACAAGCCCAACCTCAAATTAAAACAACCCAAGCCCAATCCCCAAATTAAACCCCCCATTTGCCCAAAACCTAACAAAAATCGCCCCCAAAACAAAAAAACCTTTCTCTCCCTCTCAACCAAACCAAGCCGCCAGACACCCCACACCCCCATACCCGACCCCACACGCCGGTCACCTCGCCCACTGCCACCACCAACTCCCTGCCACCAAACCCTGACACCACCACACCCCTCCCATCACTTCAACATACCCATACCCCTAAAAATCCGCTTCCAAAATCCGCGAAATCTTTACCTTTAATTCAAATTTCAAACTCGTTCTTGGGGGGAAATCCACCTATAAATATCCCCATTGTTCTTCATTTTGGGGAGGTTCGAAAATCCGTCATTTTTTGGGTGGTTCGATTTTCGGATAAAAAGGGTTCTTTTTAGGAGTTTTCGAAATTCGATTTTTTTGGGTTGAAAATTTAGATTCAAATCTCTGTTTCTTTTGATTTTATTAGTGTTGTTCTTCACTGAAAAAGAAACAATCCGAAATCTGCTTGAGAGTTGTTTGTTCTTGCATGTGTTCTTCAACTTAAAGATTCTGAAATATAGGTCGAAATTATTGTTTTTAGTGTTGAAGAATCTGGATTTAAGCTATTTTTTTACTGTTTTTTGGTTCCGGGTCGGGTCACGGTCGGGTCGTAACATTTTCGTAAACAAGATCCTTATCGTAATTACCAATTCAGACTGGGTGATCAAAAATCCAAAATCTGAATTCTAAACATCTCCGAATGGTCGTCGATTCGAAACAAGCCTCGGTTCGCTACCCGGAGAAGGTTCGTAAATTCAAACTCTTCTTATTTTTTAACTTTCTGTATTTTGCGTGTTTTATCACTGATTTAGTGATAATGTAGTCTATTTGTGTTGTTGTGTTTAGAGTTTAAGTATGTCGGGTTTGTTAGTTTATTTATGAAATATTTTGATGGATGATTATGGTTGTTTAGAAGAATTAGGATGTTTGATTAAATTAAATGATTGGTACTAGCTTTTTTATTAACGTATCTGATTTGACTATCAATGCTTAGATGTGATATATTATCTCAATACTTTTAATAGAGATTATAATGTAGACGTTGATTAGTTAAGTACCATTCGTTGCTTCTTGTTAATTGACTGTTTATACCTAAGTATGCTATGTTGAGTTTATATTTAGAGTTAAGTGATGTATATACCGTCTCAATGTCTGCTTTCAAGGAAGATCATGATATAAGTAATTAGTATGATAGTTTATTTTACTTTGAGAGTCATGTTATATAGTTCATCTGAATATGTTGTTGTACTTTGGTATTTGACCTGTTTGAATCTCATGTTAAGTAGTCATAAAGTTTTAATTATTGTATTAACTTGGATACATGTTTGTGTGACTAATCTCATGTCCTTCTATGATTTAGAAGTAGTGTAGGTTAAGTTTTATTACTTTTTGACATTTGTTGGTATGAATCTATATGGAAAGAATCTCAAAGGGCCAATATGAACCTTGTGTATGTCTCATTGATCCATGAACACGATTAAATGGGGGCTATGTTAAGTAGTTTTGAAACATATTTGTTCTTATCATGATCCTGTGCATGTTTGAGCATCTTGCACACTTGCCTTTACTTGTCTTTGTGTAAAAACTGTCACCATGTTAGAATGAAAATCCTTTCATATCATATCTTGCTTAGATTAATAGTGTGCATGCTTAGTCTAGCTTGGACAGTCCTATTCTGCAGTGTGTCATATCTGAATTGACCAATCATGTGTCTATGTGTCTACCAGCTTGATTATCCATCTGTCTTACTTGCTTTAGTGCATTATGTCTAGTTGTGTAGAATGAATGAGATTCCGCATATTTATTTTTTGACTTGATTGACTCCACATTTAAGAAATTGCATAAAAAATGATCATCTATGCATTTCTAGGCCTCCATACTCTTCCTAAATTGACTACATATTTGTCTTTACTTGCCTAAGTGTACAATGCCTTCATGACAACATATAGCACTTTCCTAAGCTTTCATGTGTCATACCATGTCTATTTGAACTACTAAGTGATACATGTGCCAACGTCATGTTAACCATAAGTCTTTGCTTATGCATACATGTAGTCTCATTTCTTATTTTCATGTAAAGCATATGTAGGAAAAGTTGATATACTGAAAACTGTCTAAGGATTTGAATATACTACGAGCTGCTCGAAACTGGAACCTAAGTTTTGCATAATCCCTACTAGTTCCCTTATATTTTGAGTAAATAGGCTATGTGTACATCTGAGGATTTGCTCGAGACTATTTGAGCAACTTGCAACCCCATCCTATCTTACCTCTTTCTGAGTTTGAATATCCAGGGGTTTACTATGTCATATACTGGTCCAATTTACTTCTTCCTTCCATATTATGCCTTTTTCCTGCCCCCTTTATTTGAGACTTTCAGAATGTATATATATGTGAGTTTTTATACTTATCTTAATATGCTGGTTGAAAGCAAAGACAAGCTTCGGGTTGGGTTTAGCCTTCTTCGATAGCCTGCCATGCCTAAGGTTCAAGAAGCCTTTTGAATCTTGTTGCGGCATCAGAAATGAATGGTGGTAGCCCTCTTTGTCTTCTTATCTTTCGAATTTGAGGTTTAGTGTGATTAGTTCTTAAGTTTACCTTTCCTTTTATGTCTTTGTTGTGCTACCAGTGGTTGTGGTATCCTGTTGCACCTTGAGATTCTGGATACATGCCATTTTTAAATAGTTCTGGTTATGGGTTTTGTTACATTTTGGTCAGCCGATTCGAGATCGCCAGCTTGTCGCAACACTTGGGCTAATTATCGCACTATTCTCGCTGCTGCGTTTGCCGCGCACAACCGCCGTAATCTGGACCATTTACACTTCTTTTCTAAACATTTTATCTTTGCATTTTGAGCTCATTTGATGTCTTATCACCGCTGTATTTTTAGCACAATTCTTCGCTGTTTTCTTGGCTAAAAGCTCGCTACTTTAGGTTGTTTCGACAACCCATCGCCTGCTTTCAAGCCCACTCTGCGTTATTTTTAAACCCAATTGCTGCTTTGTTTTCTCTTGAAAACATCTGGTTTAAAACCGCCTTTGGACAACCGCAATATTTCGGTTTCTTGCTTTTGGTATTATTTTACCGATTTGAACAAATACTATACTTAGGCCGATTTAAATTGAATTTGAGGCCGCACTTTTTCGTTTCTCTATTTCAAGACTGATTCTCTGTTTGATTTTCTGCATCGATTCTGTCTCGGTATTGTTTCTTGTTTTCAAACTAAAAATCGCATTTAGGCCGATGAAATTGAATTCGCGGCGCGCTTTTTCGCTTTCTCTTTTTCGCTTTAATCGCTTTTAAACATCCGTGCAATGTATATATTATTGTTTCTTTTTTTCTTGTTTTGAATAAATACCGCGTCTTTTTGGGTAATCGCTTCTATTTCGCTTGTCTTTGCTCGGTTTTGACATCGCTTTACTATTTTTCTTGCTTTTAAACTAACACCGTCATTTTCGAAAGCTTTTTTTTCCGCCTCTGTTTTCACCTTGTCGCCATCTGTTTCTTGTTTCATTTTAATTTTACTGATTTGAACACGATACTACATCGCCGATGAAAAATATCCGTCGATTTTGAGGCCTCCACAATGTAAAGACGAAATATAACTTCGGGCAATGATGAGGCTTAAACCTTTTTTCAAGATCAACATGTTTAGTAGGCGAGGTGACTAAAATAACCAACAAGTTATATATTCGCAGCCACGACGTGATTATAGTGATCTTTTCTATTTCACCCGAGAGACCAACACGTTTAGTAGGCGAGGCAATCAAAAATAAACCACGTTAGTCATATGTTTGCAGCCACGACGTGATTGGAATGTTCTTTTCAAAATTTAAGTTTGAGCCCTCCGTGATCAAAACATTCACTGTTTTGAATACGTATATGAAGTTATTTGTATTTAACTGTTTCTAACCGCTTGTTCTTGGACAAATGCGAGGATTAAAGTAACTAACGGCGAATTATTCCTCGGAGTTTATTTATTTTATTTCTTTCTTTAATTCAGCTTTTATCCCGCTTTGTATTGTAATATTATTTATCGCACTTATGTAACTATTGAAATGCTTAGAATAGGCAAACTTAGGATTAATTCATAGGGTAGTTTAAGATTTGAAATCCGTCGCTAGCTTATTTATTTGTAGGCTCGGTTAAATTCAAACTTAGAAATCCTTCGCTAGTTTATTTATTTTTAGGCTCGTCACGCGTATTCAAGATTTTTAAAAACAACTTTTGTCATCTTTTATTTGCTTTATTAATCATACCGAATAAGTTTATCTTTTGTCAATTTACAATTCATTGATTCCCAAAATTTTACTTCTTTGGCATTATAAATAAATTGTTTTACTATCAATTCTCAAATACATATTTTTCCAACTCTACATGTATTTCTCTTTAAATATCATACAAATGCATATTTTGAAAAAATCTCTACATTTATCTATCTTTTAAAATGCATCTCTTTTCATTAATTATTTGCAAATATCTTTTAACTTCATGCTTCAAACATGCATTTTTCTAGTAATAATTAACCTGAGTTTGATCGGATAACCGCAAGTTAGCGGATCTTAAAGGATGTCTAACCCCTTCCCTTTAGGATAATAAAGAACCCTTACCTAGAATCTCGCTAGTTTCGCAAACCTTAAAAATGGAGTTTACATTGCAGCATTTAGTTTAATATTTAGGTGTCCTAATTCACCGTAAAAAATAATTAGGTGGCGACTCCTCAACCCTTTTACCCAGGAATCACCCCGGACACGTCCGCGCTCCGCTTTGACCCGAGCAGGTCAAAATAGGGCGCGACAGCATGGCGACCCCGCTGGGGACTTTCTGGTTCTTAACCATAGCAAAATCAGGTTAATTATTTTTGTTCTTTATTTGATTTAATGATTTGATTTGTTTCCTTTGTGAATTTTTGTGTGCATAACTGTTTTAATTGTTATGTTGTTTTATTACTTATCTTAAATTGGCATTTCGCTCATATTTCTTCCACTCTGGAAAATTGACACTATCACACACTACACGCGAGGTGTGTTTTGCGCACCCGCAAATTTCTTTCAATCTACCAAATTTTAGGAGAGTTGGCATATGCGCGGAGTGACCGGACTATCCGGTGGCCGCGTAGCCTTCTCACTCGAGTAGTCCGCTCGGGAACCTTGTGTCTAGTCAGCCAAATCTTAGAAAATTTAAGATAGAGCTATACCACCCTTTATTTTAAGTCATGCATGCATACACCTTAGGTGGGTCGATCCTTGGTATCGACTCCACAATTAAGAAATCCGCCAAAGATGTCTACGGGTCTCACAACCCAACGACCAATCATCATATTATGTGTAGCGTGATAAGGATAGACTAATCCAAGACTAATCATGACATGCTGAAATTGGAAAATGTACATTCATTTTGTCTCATTTCCGACAAAGCATTCCAGTTTAGCAGCTCGGATCAAATCTGTCGTAATCCCGCATATCTGGCGTTTAGGCCCACCTCCGGCATAAGGGGGGCCCCATGCATATTAGAATGCGCATTTAATTGCCTCACAATCATTTTGCTATTTTCTACTACTTTCCACTATGTGTATATTATTTGAATCAATAATTACTCACCTTATACTAATTTGGTTTTCTTCATTTTTCAGGAGATTCATTTTGCCTTATTTATTTCCCCAAAAGTTGATTCGTGTCAACTAAAACTGGCGGAGCACCTCATCTGTTATTTCTCAATCATGCCTATCCAAATTGTATTAGTATTTAATGAAAAAATGTGATTTAAATTGAGGCCTGAACCACATTTTATGCAGTTTAATGTATTTTGCCACCACCTTTTGAAAGCTTAAAATGACAAATCTGCATTGCTTTTGCTATTTTAAAATCTGCTTTGTTTAATAATTTTCCTTTCTTTTTTCATCATGCAAACTAATTTGTCGGCAATATGTGACATATAATGAAACAAACAAACAAAGTCTTAAACAACGGACAAGACTTCGAAGAATATAAGGAAGATTCACAGTCGGAAGAATTGGGGCATTTTTCAGAATAAACCAAAGTCGGATATGGATCAAAACATCAATATGATTGATAAAAACAAGCATTGGCTCATGTCATTTACTCTTGGGCTACCGCACTACAATCAGGACTTCTACTGGGGCAATGCTATATCTTCCGCAGCCAAGTGGATACAAAATCATGTACGGAAAGGCTGATGAACACAGTTTGTCCGGGGCAACTTTATCGGAATAGAATGGCCAAAGATTTTTAACCGGGGCAATTGGTGTCAAAACGCATATCCCTACACCAGGATGAAGCCAAAGAAATGATTGAATTGGCAAGGGCCTTACACGGTTCACCAAATGCTGACTGGAAGAACACTAATCCTAGCTGAAATGGACGACGAAGTTTGGCCAAAAGCTATCAACGCAGATGCGGTGAAAAGATACTACATTTAGGTTTTTTCTATGTAATGCATTTCTTATGTTGTAAAAGTTGCGCTCCCTGGCGGGATATGCAAAGAACCCATGTCGGGTTCCGTTTCCTAGATTGCAAATTTCCCAGAAACACATTTCTTCGCCACATGAACTACGTTATGACCTGATTCCCTCGGCGGGATACGTAGGCGGCCACATCGGCTTCGGTCCCATTTTAGAAAATCCTTACAATCCCCTTTTGCTTGTAATGAACTACGTCACGACCTGATTCCCTCATGGGGATACGTAGGCGGCCTAAATCGGCTTCGGTCCCACCATTAGAAAATATTTTCTCCTTTATCTCACAAAAGACAAAATGCACCCATCTGATCACCCTGATAGGGCAGGCAAGCAATCTACACAAGACTCGGTTGTCCGTTCAAAAGATCGTCATTCTCACATATCAGAAACTGGGGCATTTTTAAGGGATCACTGCCAAGAAGACGCCGATAAACATGGAAAAGCATCGGCAAACTAAGTCTTCAGCCAGAAGAATTTTGGATAGGACGTTTGCTTTGTTTCACCGCATGTCACTGCTCGACAAACATTTATATATATATATATATATATATATATATATATATATATATATATATATATATATATATATATATATATATATATATATATATATATATATATATATATATATATATATATATATATGCAGTAATTCTTATAAGCAAATTATTTTCAACAAATATTTTCATCAAAATTCGATAGAATTTTGATGTTTCTATTTTTTAAGATGCATTTCTACAAATTGTTTTCGAATGTTTTCATTAACGGCTGGCCAAGACTGGGAAGCAGAGAGGGGCTACGGGTCCGAGTTAGCAGGACATGCAAATACCAAGGCCGAAGCTACAAAGTCAACGCAAATCAACTCCCCCCTCCCAAAACTCATAAATTTATTTGAGTACAGGTTCTTCAGGTCGAAAACAGCAGGGAAGCTGCAACATTTATGAGCAGATTCGCAAGGGCCTCCGCATCACAACTCACTACAAGAATCACTTTCCTGCTTGGAGATTGTACAAAGACGTCATGCTAAACTACATGTTCCCAACCGTGTTGTGTCCACGCAAAGAACGGTATTTCGACTTACAGGGTCGCATTCTCATCTACTCAACTTTTGCATCGCTTATGTCCACACATTAACTATCATGGCATGGCAATAGGGCCACACTTTACATTACGTCAACACGATGTTTTAAATCAGGCGCCCACCTTCTAATGCGGGTATGTTTTAAATCAGGCGCCCACCTTCTAATGCGGGTATGTTTTAAATCAGGCGCCCACCTTCTAATGCGGGTATGTTTTAAATCAGGCGCCCACCTTCTAATGCGGTATGTTTTAAATCAGCGCCCACCTTCTAATGCGGTATGTTTTAAATCAGCGCCCACCTTCTAATGCGGGTATGTTTTAAATCAGCGCCCACCTTCTAATGCGGGTATGTTTTAAATCAGCGCCCACCTTCTAATCTGGGTATGTTTTAAATCAGCGCCCACCTTCTAATGCGAGTATGTTTTAAATCAGCGCCCACCTTTTAATGCGGTATGTTTTAAATCAGCGCCCACCTTCTAATCTGGGTATGTTTTAAATCAGCGCCCACCTTCTAATGCGGGTATTTAAATTTCAGTCAGCCCACCTCCTAATCTGGGTATTTAAATTTCAACAGCGCCCACCTCCTAATGCGGGTATTTAAATTTCAGTCAGGCGCCCACCTCCTAATGCGGGTATTTAAATTTCAGTCAGGCGCCCACCTCCTAATGCGGGTATTTAAATTTAAGTCAGGCGCCCACCTCATAATGCGGGTATTTTATTTTAAGTCAGGCGCCCACCTCCTAATGCGGGTATTTTATTTTAAATCAGGCGCCCCCCTTCTAATGCGGGTACTTTACTTTAAAGTGTAAACAGGCGCCCCCCTTCTAATGCGGGTACTTTACTTTAAAGTGTAAACAGACGCCCCCCTTCTAATGCGGGTACTTTACTTTAAAGTGTAAACAGGCGCCCCCCTTCTAATGCGGGTACTTTACTTTAAAGTGTAAACAGGCGCCCGCCAACGGCATCATCTGCACAACATTAAGCAACGACATCATTTCAACTTACAAAGTCATATTCTCACATACATATCTTATGCAACAGTTGTACACTAACTTTTATCTTAGCTTTGGTCCACAGGAATTTGAATCGGCGGGAGCCTTCAGCACAACGTGGAACTATATCTTACGGCGAACCAAGGCAATTTGGTCAACGTCCTACTTCGAACGTCGATCCGCTCTTTCCCAATAGTTTTGTTACATCTGCGACCAGTGTCATCATAACTCGACGCTGGGGCAATATTTCTTGAATCTGCACCAACTTTTTCCATAATTTCTCTCCCCCTGGGATCTTATTTCTACCCATGATCTTCCTTCAAGTCCCGTTGATCAGGACAAAATTGGCTACTCAGTCAACTTTCTTTGGCTGAAAACTCTTTCATCGTCTCCGTCCAAAGAGGGGCATCTGTTGACACCCAATTTTGTTCCATCTTTTATGATTTTATTTGTAATTTTTAATATTTTTACACTTTTAAAATAATTTTAAAATATAGGCATATACAGTATATCCTCTTATTATTATTGTTATTCACATTTTTTATATCATTTGCATTTTTATAATAATCATAAGTTTTATCCGAAATTCTATGTTATCTTATTCTCGCAAAATTGCATCGCATTTTCCTTTTATTAAGCATTAAATATTTCATAAATATTATATTTTATTATTATCACGTCGTTATGTTATTTTAAATAATTCACATCTTTTACAATACAAAAATAATATTTTTAATATCAAACCCCTTTTATGTTTTAAACCCATAACCCAGTTTTATTTCCTAACCCAAAACAATTTCTACCCAAACTAAAATCCATTTCAAACAAAGCCCAAACCCATCCCCCTTTTAATCTTCCCTCACTCAAAATAAGCCATAACCCACAAATAAAATACTCACCAGCCCATTTCCTTATACCCCAACCCATCACCCGTCTACCACACCAAAACCAAACTCCCCAATTAAAATACCCATTTCCTTATACCCCAACCCATCACCCGTCGGCCCACACCAAAACAAGCCCAAAACCAAAACTCCCCAATTAAATATACCCTTTTCCCCTTATTCCCTTACCAAACCTGACCAATTTAATACCCCAAACCCATTCCCTTTTATCCCCTTAACCCAAAACCACAAAACATTTCTACCCAAACCAAAATAAAACAGCCCAACCGGTCGACCCACCAAGCCCAACCGGCCGACCCACAAGCCCAACCCCAAATTAAAACAACCCAAGCCCAATCCCCAAATTAAACCCCCATTTGCCCAAAACCTAACAAAAATCGCCCCCCAAACAAAAAACCTTTCTCTCCTCTCAACCAAACCAAGCCGCCGACACCCCATACCCCCCATACCCGACCCCACACGCCGGTCACCTCGCCCACTGCCACCACAAACTCCCTGCCACCGAACCCTGACACCACCACACCCCTCCCATCACTTCACCATACCCATACCCCTAAAAATCCGCTTCCAAAATTCGCGAAATCTTTACCTTTAATTCAAATTTCAAACTCGTTCTTGGGGGGAAATCCACCTATAAATATCCCCATTGTTCTTCATTTTGGGGAGGTTCGAAAATCTGTCATTTTTTGGGTGGTTCGATTTTCGGATAAAAAGGGTTCTTTTTAGGAGTTTTCGAAATTCGATTTTTTTGGGTTGAAAATTTAGATTCAAATCTCTGTTTCTTTTGATTTTATTAGTGTTGTTCTTCACTGAAAAAGAAACAATCCGAAATCTGCTTGAGAGTTGTTTGTTCTTGCATGTGTTCTTCAACTTAAAGATTCTGAAATATAGGTCGAAATTATTGTTTTTAGTGTTGAAGAATCTGGATTTAAGCTATTTTTTTACTGTTTTTTGGTTCCGGGTCGGGTCACTGCCGGGTCGGGTCAGAACATTTTCACAAACAGTATCCTTATCAGAATTACCAATTCAGAATTGGGTGATCAAAAATCCAAAATCTGAATTCTAAACATCTCCGAGCGGGTCGTCGATTCGAAACAAGCCTCAGTTCGCTACCCGGAGAAGGTTCGTAAATTCAAACTCTTCTCATTTTTTAACTTTCTGTATTTTGCGTGTTTATCACTGATTTAGTGATAATGTAGTCTATTTGTGTTGTTGTGTTTAGAGTTTAAGTATGTCGGGTTTGTTAGTTTATTTATGAAATATTTTGATGGATGATTATGGTTGTTTAGAAGAATTAGGATGTTTGATTAAATTAAATGATTGGTACTAGCTTTTTTATTAACGTATCTGATTTGACTATCAATGCTTAGATGTGATATATTATCTCAATACTTTTAATAGAGATTATAATGTAGACGTTGATTAGTTAAGTACCATTCGTTGCTTCTTGTTAATTGACTGTTTATACCTAAGTATGCTATGTTGAGTTTATATTTAGAGTTAAGTGATGTATATACCGTCTCAATGTCTGTTTCAGTGAAGATCATGATATAAGTAATTAGTATGATAGTTTATTTTACTTTGAGAGTCATGTTATATAGTTCAGTTCTGAATATGTTCTTGTACTTTGGTATTTGACCTGTTTGAATCTCATGTTAAGTAGTCATAAAGTTTTAATTATTGTATTAACTTGGATACATGTTTGTGTGACTAATCTCATGTCCTTCTATGATTTAGAAGTAGTGTAGGTTAAGTTTTATTACTTTTTGACATTTGTTGGTATGAATCTATATGGAAAGAATCTCAAAGGGCCAATATGAACCTTGTGTATGTCTGTTGATCCATGAACACGATTAAATGGGGGCTATGTTAAGTAGTTTTGAAACATATTTGTTCTTATCATGATCCTGTGCATGTTTGAGCATCTTGCACACTTGCCTTTACTTGTCTTTGTGTAAAAACTGTCACCATGTTAGAATGAAAATCCTTTCATATCATATCTTGCTTAGATTAATAGTGTGCATGCTTAGTCTAGCTTGGACAGTCCTATTCTGCAGTGTGTCATATCTGAATTGACCAATCATGTGTCTATGTGTCTACCAGCTTGATTATCCATCTGTCTTACTTGCTTTAGTGCATTATGTCTAGTTGTGTAGAATGAATGAGATTCCGCATATTTATTTTTTGACTTGATTGACTCCACATTTAAGAAATTGCATAAAAATGATCATCTATGCATTTCTAGGCCTCCATACTCTTCCTAAATTGACTACATATTTGTCTTTACTTGCCTAAGTGTACAATGCCTTCATGACAACATATAGCACTTTCCTAAGCTTTCATGTGTCATACCATGTCTATTTGAACTACTAAGTGATACATGTGCCAACGTCATGTTAACCATAAGTCTTTGCTTATGCATACATGTAGTCTCCTTTCTTATTTTCATGTAAAGCATATGTAGGAAAAGTTGATATACTGAAAACTGTCTAAGGATTTGAATATACTACGAGCTGCTCGAAACTGGAACCTAAGTTTTGCATAATTCCTACTAGTTCCCTTATATTTTGAGTAAATAGGCTATGTGTACATCTGAGGATTTGCTCGAGACTATTTGAGCAACTTGCAACCCCATCCTATCTTACCTCTTTCTGAGTTTGAATGTCCAGGGGTCTACTATGTCATATACTGGTCCAATTTACTTCTTCCTTCCATATTATGCCTTTTTCCTGCCCCATTTATTTGAGACTTTCAGAATGTATATATATGTGAGTTTTTATACTTATCTTAATATGCTGGTTGAAAGCAAAGACAAGCTTCGGGTTGGGTTTAGCCTTCTTCGATAGCCTGTCATGCCTAAGGTTCAAGAAGCCTTTTGAATCTTGTTGCGGCATCGGAAATGAATGGTGGTAGCCCTCTTTGTCTTATTATCTTTCAAATTTGAGGTTTAGTGTGATTAGTTCTTAAGTTTACCTTTCCCTTTATGTCTTTGTTGTGCTACCAGTGGTTGTGGTATCCTGTTGCACCTTGAGATTCTGGATACATGCCATTTTTAAATAGTTCTGGTTATGGGTTTTGTTGCATTTTGGTCAGCCGATTTCGAGACCGCCATTCTTTGCTGCAACACTTGGGCTAATTATCGCACTATTCTTTGCTGCGCTTGCCGCGCACAACCGCCGCAACTGGACCATTTACACTTCTTTTCTAAACATTTTACTGCTGCATTTTGAGCTCATTTGATGTCTTATCATCGCTGTATTTTTAGCACAATTCTTCGCTGTTTTCTTGGCTAAAAGCACGCTACTTTAGGTTGTTTGGATGACCATCGCTTCGCGTTTCAAGCCCACTCTGCGTTATTTTTAAACCCAATTCTTTGTTGTTTTCTCGCTGAAAACATCTGGTTTAAAATCGCCTTTGGACAACAAAGAATATTTCGGTTTCTTGTTTTGGTATTATTTTACCGATTTGAACAAATACTATACTTAGGCCGACGAAATTGAATTTGAGGCCGCACTTTTTCGCTTCTCTATTTCAAAGATCGATTCTCTGTTTCGCTTTCCTGTTTCGATTTACGTCTCAAGATTGTTTCTTGTTTTCAAACTAAAAGCGCATTTAGGCCGATGAAATTGAATTCGCGCCGCGCTTTTTGTTTTCTCTGTTTTCAGTTTAATCTGTTTTAAACATCCGTGCAAATGATATATTCTTGTTACTGTTTTTACTGTTTTGAATAAATACCGCGTCTTTTTGGGTACTGCTCTCTATTTCAGTTTGCTGCTCGGTTTCAGATTACTGTTTTACTATTTTTTTACTGTTTTAAACTAACACCGCGTTATTTTCGGAAACTATTTTTTTTTCCTGCCTCTGTTTTCCTGCCTCTGTTTTCCTGCTTGCTGCCTACTATTTACTGTTTCATTTTAATTTTACTGATTTGAACACGATACTACACTGGCCGATGAAAAATATCCGTCGATTTTGAGGCCTCCACAGTCGTAAAGACGGAAATATAACTTCTGGGCAATGATGAGGCTTAAACCTTTTTCCAAGATCAACATGTTTAGTAGGCGAGGTGACTAAAATAACCAACAAGTTATATATTCGCAGCCACGACGTGATTATAGTGATCTTTTCTATTTCACCCGAGAGACCAACACGTTTAGTAGGCGAGGCAATAAAAAATAAACCACGTTAGTCATATGTTTGCAGCCACGACGTGATTGGAATGTTCTTTTCAAAATTTAAGTTTGAGCCCTCCGTGATCAAAACATTCACTGTTTTGAATACGGATATGAAGTTATTTGTATTTAACTGTTTCTAACCGTTTGTTCTTGACAGCTTGCAGGGATTAAAGTAAATAACGGCGAATTATTCCTCGGAGTTTATTTATTTTATTTCTTTCTTTAATTCAGCTTTTATCCCGCTTTGTATTGTAATATTATTTATCGCACTTATGTAACTATTGAAATGCTTAGAATAGGCAAACTTAGGATTAATTCATAGGGTAGTTTAAGATTTGAAATCCGTCGCTAGCTTATTTATTTGTAGGCTCGGTTAAATTCAAACTTAGAAATCCTTCGCTAGTTTATTTATTTTTAGGCTCGTCACGCGTATTCAAGATTTTTAAAAACAACTTTTGTCATCTTTTATTTGCTTTATTAATCATACCGAATAAGTTTATCTTTTGTCAATTTACAATTCATTGATTCCCAAAATTTTACTTCTTTGGCATTATAAATAAATTATTTTACTATCAATTGTTAAATACATATTTTTCCAACTCTACATGTATTTCTCTTTAAATATCATACAAATGCATATTTTGAAAAAATCTCTACATTTATCTATCTTTTAAAATGCATCTCTTTTCATTAATTATTTGCAAACATCTTTTAACTTCATGCTTCAAACATGCATTTTTCTAGTAATAATTAACCTGAGTTTGATCGGATAACCGCAAGTTAGCGGATCTTAAAGGATGCCTAACCCCTTCCCTTTAGGATAATAAAGAACCCTTACCTAGAATCTCGCTAGTTTCGCAAACCTTAAAAACGGAGTTTACATTGCAGCATTTAGTTTAATATTTAGGTGTCCTAATTCACCGTAAAAAATAATTAGGTGGCGACTCCTCAACCCTTTTACCCAGGAATCACCCCGGACACGTCGGCGCTCCGCTTTGACCCGAGCAGGTCAAAATAGGGCGCTACACCTGGTGTTAATGTGATTCCTTCTATGTGAATTTTTACTCATAAGGAAAAATGTGACTGTTGTTTTGAGAGACATAAGGCCCGTCGTGTAGGTGATGGTAAAACTCAACAGATTGGCGTGGATTGTGGAGAGACATTTAGTCCGGTGGTCAAACCGGATACCATTCACATTGTTCTCAGTCTGGCTCTTTCGAAAGCATGGCCCATTCATCAACTGGAGGTAAAAAATAATTTCTTACACGGTGATCTCAATGAAACAGTATACATGCATCAATCCTTGGATTTCAGGGACCCCGGTCATCCTAACCATGTATGTTTGCTGAAAAAGTCCTTATATGGGCTAAAACAGGCCCCTCAGGCCTATTACAAAAGGTTTGCAGATTATGTGTCTACTATTTAGTTTTCTCACAGCATGTCTGATAATTCTTTATTCATCTATCGTCGTGGTACTTCGCTAGCATACATTTTCTTATATGTGGATGATATTATATTGACTGCCTCATCTGATAAACTGCGTCAGTCTATCATGTCTCTTCTCAGCTCTGACTTTGCTATGAAAGACTTGGGGCCTTTGAGTTATTTTTAGGTATAGTTGTAACTCGTCATGCAGGTGGTCTATTTCTATCCCAGAGGAAGTATGCAGCTGAGATTATTGATCGGGATGACATGTCATCCTGTAAGTCATCTCCTACTCCGATTGACACTAACCGAAGCTGAGTGTTAATTCTAGCACACATTATGAGGATCCCCCCACTATCGCAGTCTTGTAGGGGCTCTACAGTATCTTACATTCACGAGGTCCGATATTACTTATGCAGTGCAACATGTGTGTTTATTTATGCATGATCCGAGGAACGAACACATGCACACTCTTAAATGCATTGTGCGTTACATTCATGGCACTCTTGATTATGGTTTGCACTTATATCCATCCTCGGTATCTACTCTCATGTCTTATACAAATGCTGATTGAGGTGGATGTCTCGAGCGTCTGGTTATTGTATGTTTCTTGGTGATAACTTGGTCTCTTGGTCGGCTAAACATTAGACTACTTTATCGTGATCCAGTGTGAAAGTCGAGTATCGAAGGGTAGCCAATGTTGTGTCTGAGTTCTGTTGGCTGCATAATCTCCTATTAGAGCTTCACTTTCCTAATCAGAAAGCTACCTTGGTCTACTGTGATAATGTTAGTGCGGTCTATCTCTCTGGAATCCGGTCCAACATCAGCGCACTAAAATATCGAGATGGATATTCACTTTGTTCGTGAAAATATAGCTCGTGGACAAGTATGTGTCTTGCATGTCCCTTCACGGTACCAAATTGCTGACATCTTTACTAAGAGTCTTCCATTTGTTTTGTTTGAAGATTTTAGGGACAGTCTCAACGTACGACAACCGCCCGCTATGACTGCGGTGGTGTGAAAGACCGTGTATATGACCCATATTTACTTACCATATTATTAGAATTCATGTACATGTATAATTATGATAGTAGTCTTGTATTAGAAAAATGTAGTAGTCTTGTATAGGAAAATATAGATTTAATTTTCATAATTACATATTATATATCATGTATATAAACCATTTCATTAATAAAAATAATTAAGAGATTATTCTTTTTCATAAAACACTTACCTATATAATGGGACTGCAAGGCATAAAAGTGACAAAATAAAACTAATAAACAATTACAAATTGAAACCTTTAAAATATTTTATTAAGACATGAACATATTGAGAACATGAATAAACAGAAAGACAATGTTGTTTCTAAAGATGACAGTGAATCCTGGACTCGGTTCGGATTCGGTGGATCCAAATCAGTTTTATAGGATATGGATCTTTAAAATTTGGACCCGACGAATTCGAATCGGAATCGGATCCATTTTTGACAGATCGGATCTGGATCTGGATCTTGTATTTGAGATCCGTATCCGATCCAGATCCGACTCGTGGATCCTTTTTTTATTAAATATATTCATAACCTAGAATGTAATTTTATAAGTATTTTCTTAAAATTGCTAAGCACATTCTTGCAAGTTTAATTCTCAAAATAAGTTTAATTTATCCCCGCGTTAACTCAAAAACAAAAAAATAAAGAGGTAACTTCGATAATAAAATCAATGTTATATTAGTGAATGACTAACATCTCCAGAGACAAGTATTTAAAATTATATTTACTTCATTTGTGAAGATTTCAAGCAGATGCAAGTTCTGCATTGTGAAAATACTAGTCAGCATTTTCCACAACTATTGTCATTGTCCAACATTTTCAATTAATAGCTCACAATCAAAACGAGACAACGAACAAAATATCTCATATGAACATTTTAAAATTGAAACACAATAAACTGTTAGCTAAGTAAAAAATCGTTTGTCAGTTCAAAAAAAAAATCTTAGCAAAGTTACATTCTTAGCAAGACAATTTTTTTTACATGTGGATCCAGATCCGATCCGTGGATCCGGTGGATCCGATGGATCCAGATTTGGATCTAATTTTTATGAATTTGATGAATTTGTATCCGAATCTGAATTCAGGTATAAAAAATGAATCTAAATCTGAATTTAATAGTATTCGGTTCAGATTCGATCCGTTTTCATCTCTAGTAGTTCCATAAGGTAGTCACGTTATTTGTTTGCGTTTGAATAAGTTTATTTCTTCAATCAATCTTGGGGGCCACTGAAAAATAATCTAGACCTTTTTTGGGGGTTAAAATAATATAGAATGCTTCGTTTTACTCTTACCTATAGACTATAGTGTCAACTCAAGTAGGATGCCCCATTTTTATGCATTTGTTTCTTTCCTTAAGGAACTGTAAATTATTTTCACTCTTAAATACAAAAAGTGCTACAGTATTTTAGAGTAAAAAACTATATTGTCAAATTAAAGATTTACATGTGGTTTTAATGTCTCTCTTCCATTTCTGTCTAAGATTTGCTTGTAAATAATGCGAGCCATTCAATTTTACTTAAAATCTTAGACAGAAAAGTAAAAAACAATTGACAATATATCATTTTCCCACTCTTTTTGCCCTTTATCAGAACTATAAAAGAAGAGAAAAGGCAAAGAATTGACTTAAGCTCAATTCCTCCCTCATTTTCTTGATTTATGCATCAAAATAACAAGATAAGAGAATCATGGTTCTGATGGAGGCATAGGGGACCAATATATATTACCTGTATCTTTCATTCCCTACTCTTCACAAAAAAGGTGTCAAAACATTGAACATTTAATAAAGAAGCTTTGATTGTACCCAATTTATTTAAAATTTACAAACAGTATAAAGTTGATTAACATGAATGGGACCAAGTTTTTTTTTAAACTAGCTGGAAAGAAAATTATAAAATATTTATTAATAAATTTGAGGAGGAATATTACAAGAACTTTCATGAGCATATATGTTTCTTGGAAGTTAATCAACAACAAACCAATCATGTGAAGATGGTGTTGAAGCACGAGTATGAAAAGTCATGTTCCTTTTTGGTACTGCTACCCACAGGGTAAACAGTATATACTGTTTTTTTTCCATTTTATATCCGCACACAATTAAACTATCAACCCCAATATTGATTCAATTATTAAAAAGATATACTTTCCCCTATTTTGATTGGAATTTTTTCGTGATTATTTAGGCGGAATAAAATATTTAACTGCAAGTCCATTTATAAAAATGTTCCCTTAAAAGATTCACAGCAGCAATTACGTATGGTGCTTATACAATTCCTATTTTATACTATAGGTATACAGTAAGAATAATTGAATCACAACACATGAATACTGAATTGTATACCTTGAAGGTATACAACATACATACTTACGGCGTATTTTGTATTTCCTCCATCTCAAATTATTTATCATTTTTTTATTTATACGCCGAATCAAAAATATTAATGAAGTTATAATCAATCTCAATTAAAACGAGTAATTATTTTTCCGTGAATAGATATGAAGTGTAATATCCTTGCAGATAAACATTTTCGCGTAGCTTGTTTCAGCCGCCTTGGAACTCCGCGTAAATGACCCATTTTATTAGCTCACCTTGGTTACTTTTACAACCATACCAATGGTATGATACCATATAGCACTACCAATAAATTCAATCCTGATTTCCATTAAACGCTCAAGAATTAAACAATACCATGGAAAGAGATTGCAAAGTCGCCGAAGTTCATGAAGTATATGTTGGAAATTTATCTTTGGCGGGAGTTGTATCCAACCAAATTTAATGGCTTAAACACTAGTGTTCTGTATGTTGGAGAATCCGGTTCTTCACACGTGCATAATCTACTAAGTAAGTAGATGACCGCAGGGCCAAGAATCGTCAAATTTCATTGAGAAATGAAAGAGATATTGGTCCACGAAGTGAGGTGTTTGAAGCATGGAAAAATGTGGTAAAGAGCAATCCTCCCTCATCGGTGGGGGAAGAAAGATTTGTTTAGTTAATAAGTCTCAAAGTTGGCTTGGGGTTTGGGACCCCAAGGGGTATCCCATGTGTTTAAAGGAGGAAGGACCTAGATGTGCTTCGGTTCGAGGATAAGCCCACACGCGCGCCGCCGCCCCCCGTCCGTCCGGTCCGGTCGTGGGCTGTGGCTTCTTCTGATATTATCTTTTTGAACCCAGAATTGTTTCAGATTTACAGTTTGGTCCCTGAAGTTTCAAGTAAGTCAAAATTAGGCAGAGATGGTTTCTGGAACGTCAACCAGCACTCAATTCAGTCATTTATTTTGGCTGGATTACTCTTCCTAAATGCCAATCTGTTGCACATCAACTCACCATTTATTTTGGTGAATTACTACCTCCATAATTGTCATTACTTGGCCAGTAACAGCAATTATGTGGACAGTTGGTAAGTCCTCTCCTCCAACTATATAATGAGGCATTTGCACAACTGTTGAGACACACAGAAACATACAAACGAATCAGATTCTTCCTACAATCTTCTAGCATCATTTCATTACTCAAAATTATTCAAGGTAGCACTTGAGTTTCCTTTGCTCAATTGTTCATTTGTTGTTTTATCTTGGGAGACAATTGTCCAGGACGTAGAAATGATACATACAGGACAATCTTGTCTTAAAGACAGAGTGCAATCACTCGACTCAGCATACCAAAACTGTTTCAGTTTCTTATTCAAGTTTATTGTAATTTCAGTTTGCTGTAATACTTAGCAGTTACTTATTTTCGTTTCCTGCACCATTGTAACCAACAGTATATATAGATGGCAAATTGAACTTTTAATTAACATTTATTTTATTCTTTTTGGCAAAATGGGAAAGGTGGTGAAACTAGAATATCCTTAATTAAGTTTGTGACAAAACGATTAATAAAGTGGGTGAAAATTGTGATCATTGTTCAAATCCCAATAAAAGAAAATATGCTAAATAGGACAAGTTGATCGAACACCGCGGTATTATCAAAAAAATAAAAATAACTTATTAATAATAAATAAAATTTGTACGTAAAAGGGAATTAGAATGAGAGAAGCAAATTACAATAATGCAAAGAGGTAACATTTGTATGATTTGAGATTTGAGAAGACTACATAGCAAGAGACAAAATGCAACGTCAGACCAAGCTTCCTGCCCTTTGGCTATGGTTTTGATGGGGGGTAGAGGACTAATACAAATGATACCTTCTCATCCACAACATCTCTCTCTCTCTCTCTCTATTGAAAGTTTCCTTTTATCTATAAAGAATCTTATATTTTTGCTTGGTTTCATTTGTTTTCATGTGTATGGCTTTTATTGAACCTTGCTAGATAGCAACTTTCACTCAGACCTTTGGTTTTCTTAAACAAGATAGGAGACTGTAAGCTTACCAGTTTTTCACAGACTATTATTACTCTTTGCTTTCTTACATCTATTCTTCTTTCAGCCTTTGTTATCTTTTCAGTTCTCCTTAGGGTTTCAGACAAAGCAAAAGATATATTATAAAGTAGAAACTACACATATAGCTACACCCTTCTCTTCACTAACCAGCTCTCATCATCTTCTTTTTTTCCTTTTCAAAAAGTTATTGGGTATTAAGGGATTTTTTAAAACTGAATCTTTAAGTTAATGGAGAAAAATCCATAAAGAATGATAAAGGGTATGCTAGGAGATGATAGTATGTCAAATTTAACATCAGCATCTAATGAAGCAAGCATATCTTCAAGTAGTAATAGAAGTGCTCTCTACCCACACCAGTCTCTTGTAGCACCAGCAAACATTCAAACACAACCAGCTGCTAACAAGAAGAAGAGAAATCTACCAGGCAATCCAGGTACCTATACTATTTTTTTTTGGTTATATAAAAGGATTTACATGTGAAAATTGTTCCTAGTAGTATGTTATAGCAAGTCACTGGTTGTTAAATAGAGTTATCTGCAATTATCTTTTAAATGATTTGTCAGTTCACAAAACTTAAACTCTATATATGTCTAATTATGTTGGCTTAACTTAAATTATCTTGAATTAGATCCAGAAGCAGAAGTTATTGCATTGTCTCCAAGAAGTCTATTGGCAACAAATAGATTTGTATGTGAGATCTGTAACAAAGGATTTCAAAGAGAACAGAATCTTCAACTACACAGAAGAGGGCATAATTTGCCATGGAAACTAAAGCAAAGAACAAATAAAGAGGTGAAGAAGAAAGTATATGTGTGTCCAGAGCCTTCATGTGTACACCATCACCCTTCAAAGGCACTAGGGGATCTCACTGGGATTAAGAAGCACTTTAGTAGAAAACATGGTGAGAAGAAATGGAAGTGTGAGAAATGCTCAAAGCGTTATGCAGTTCAGTCTGATTGGAAAGCTCATTCCAAGATTTGTGGTACCAGAGAGTATAGATGTGATTGTGGAACCCTTTTCTCTAGGTAAGCTAATTACAATACACCAACAAATATTTTCAAACCAATTCTACAAATTTAACTAGTACTCAAATATTAGTTCTTGATCACTTAATTTGGCTACCTAAGTCAATCCTTGTTGTCCAATTTCCTTCTCCTCTATCATTCTCTTTAATTAATTGTTACTACTATTTCAATTGGATTATTTAACTTATATACATTGGCATGACAAATAATTTTTATGCTATCAGCATAATTTAACGCGTTGCAGTAACAAGTTGTCATCCTTATTTTCAAATAGCTAGTTCCACCTAGTAAGGTTACTATTTTCGCCCCAAATTAATTATCATGTTCCGAGTCAAACTATGTGAACGTCTTTGACCTATATTTTAAAATGTATAATATTTTTATTAAATTAACATGAAAAAAGTTGCACTTATAGTACTTTTCATAAAAAAATCAATATCTAAATATTATTTTAAAATATTGAGTTGATTTAATACAATTTAACTTTGAAATAGTCAAATTGACTCTTGAGATAACGAAACATAACAAATAATTTGGGACTTAGAGTATCTTTTTAAAATTCTTTTATTCAGATTTTAGTGTATCAAAGTTAAAAAAAATCAACAATGCTTCTCATTCCCAATCAAGAAGATCTTTACGTTTTACGCTCATATTCCAACAGTTGGCTAGTCAGAAATTATATTCTAAGGCAATGGAGTTTAACTTTGAACACTAATATTAGAGAGGAAAGAAGACGTTTTGAATCAAAACTAGCAATAGACACTGAGCAGCAAAGTTCACGTGTGTAAGACTAAATAAATGAGTGTGTCTATTTGTGTGTGTGAGAGAGAGAAAAGACTTTATTGAAAAAGTAATTTGCATAGACTACTTTACTTTGTGAAGGGGAAGTCCGAAGGCGAAATCCTCCACCTGTACCAGAGGCTCTATGGCCAGGTGAAATGTAAATCGAGGGATATGCGCGAGTGACAGCCCTGCAAGTGAGAGGACCAACGGAACACGAATGCAGCAACAACCCTTGCAATATTTCAGCAAAGACTGTCACCACACGGATTCGAACCCGCGACGTCGGAGTGGTTGTACCCCAATCAGCTTGCCACTTACCAACTCGTTTGTGTCCCTGGGACCCATAGACTACTTTACTGATTCGCAATAAATCTAATATGTACAAAGCTAGAAGAGATAAAAGTGAAAGAAAGTTCATGCACTTTATCAGTAGTACACTCACACTCTAAGCTATACTGTGTGATGGTTTCTTCTTTTTGTTCCTTTGTGTTTTGTTTGAAATATGTATTTTGTTTTTGTTCTCTACAGGAGGGATAGCTTCATCACTCACAGAGCTTTTTGTGATGCTTTAGCAGAAGAAAATTCAAGAACAATTCCACCACCAAATCCTCTAATTTCAACTTCCCATCACCTTAATCTCCAAAACTTCCAACTGAAACAAGAACATCAACAAAGTAATTTCAACCTTGTTCCACAACCTTCAAACGAGCTTTCTTCTCAGTTATTCATTCATCATCAAAACCCTAATAACAACCTGCCTACTAGCAGTAGCGGTAACATATTTGGATCAGCTCCTCACATGAATGCAACTGCATTTCTTCAAAAAGCCGCGCAAATTGGGGTAACTTGTTCTTCTGCTACTAGTAATAGTACAACAACTGGCATGGTAGATTTAGCCTCACGTGAATATCAACAGTTTGAAAATAGTGCTAATAATAATACTGGTCATGGCTTGGCTTCATATGGGGACAATAATAACAACAAAGCTGGTACTTTTCATTTTAGTGCTAATGTCAACCATGAGTTCATGGACATGCAAAATATGATGGCTACTCCTTGTACTAATTTTGATGATGGATTTGGTGGTGGTGGCACCAATTTGATGAGAGGTAAAGAGAATAATGAACGATTGACAAGAGATTTCTTGGGTCTAAGAGCATTTCCACATCATAGAGATTTTCTCAATACTACAGCAGCTGGTCTTCATCAGATGGGTTCTTCTTCTTCTTCTTCTGCTTCGTTTGATCAACATCATCACCAGAATCAAAATCAATCACCCTGGCAAAATTAGCAAAATTAGCTAGCTAGTCTGATTTTGAATTTTAGTTAATTTAGACAACAATACTTAGTATTTTGTTGCTGTTTTGTATGTCTACTATAAAGTCCTTTTGGGAGGGAGCTAAGCATCCTTCCTTAATTAACTTGCTTTATCTATATATACTCATCCTTTCGGTTTCAGTTATTCACTTTAATTCCCTTTTCCCCCTTTTTAGATAGTGTATTCGTTCCAATTTAAGTGTTTTAATTTGATTTGACACGAAATTTAAAAAATAAATAAAAATTTTGAATCTTATAATCTTAAATTAAGATGTATAAAGTAGCAAAAAGTTATTTGAATCTTGTATTAAAAAAAATAAAACACTTAAATTGGAATGAAATTGGAATGGAGGGAGTAAAAAGTTTACTTTTGATGCATTGGTGTAAAATAATCCACACAATCTAAGAGTTTATGTTTTATTCTAAATATATTGTATATTTTTCTTACAAAATAAGATATTTAATTTACCACATATCCCTTATAAAAAACGCGATAAGATAATTCCCCCTTAATTTATGGCATTCTTTTTGTTGTGGGAGACATTGTAAAATTTCTCTCATTAAAACCACATCATTACAATTTTACAAATCAAGTATTCGTTAATTATTTTCTTCCGCCAATTGGTGTGACTGAGGGTTTTTCTCTCTCTCTCTACAATTGAGAGCTTCTTCTTCCTTGCCGAAAATTATCAAATTTACAGTTCCATCTCTATAATCGGGGTTCGGAAGCGTATCAAACCGCTACTTTCATCCTCTCTATTAAACCAAAATTAATTACTCCATGTTAGAAGAACCTATAGTTTTAGGGCAATTAAGCTACAGAGATTGCTGATTCAAGTCTAGTGGCGGGAAGAAATTACAGATCGACTTCGTAAATTCATTCTAACAGCGGAAGAATAAGGATATCGTCGCAATTGAATTGCCATTGCGAAGTAAGTCTTCTGGTACTCCATGGTTGTATGATAAATACCTCCTAAATGTCCATCAGTGAATCTCCAATTTTTAATGTATGTAATATGTGGGTTCAAGTTTGGAACATTCCTTTACAATGGATGTCGAAGGATGTTGGTCACAAAATAGGACAAGCTTTGAGAGGTAGTGTTGGAAATTTGTCTTTGGTGAAGAGGTGTGTCCACCCATATTTAATGACTTAAACAAAAATAATGACTTAAACACTAGGGTTCCGCATGTTGGAGGCTTTGTCTCTTCACACGTGCATAATCTACTAAGTGCGTAGATGACCGTAGGGCCAAAGATCGTCAAATTTCATTAAGAAATGAAAGAGATATTGGTCCACGAATTAAGGTGTTTGAGGCATGGAAATATGGTGTAGGACAAATCTACCATATCGGTGGAAAAATGAAGAATTGTTCTATTTATAAGTCTCAAAATTGGCTAAGGGTTTAGGACCTCAAGGGGTAACCCATGTGTTTGAAGGAGGGAAGACCTAGATGTGCTTGGGTTCGAGGCTAAGTCCACGCGCCGCCCGTCCGGTCCGGGCTCGGGGCTTTGGGCTTTGGGCTTCTTCTGATATTATCTTTTTGGACCCAAATTGCTTAATATTTACAGTTTGGTCCCTGGAGTTTCTGAAAAGATGAAATTGAACGACGGAAGGCAGAAAGTTTCTGCCTGCCGTTTGGGTTGATTTTTGGAGCGTTAAAACTCCATTAAACTGCACATAACTCCTCCCTAAAAGCTCATTTATATTGCACATTAAATCAGTCATTTACTTGGCTGATTAACTCCTCACTAATGGCCATTACTTGGTCATTAACAGTCATTAGTTGGCAGTTGAGAAGTCCCTCTCCTTATACCATATATTGAAGCTTTTGGCTAAATTGTTGAAATTACAGGAAAAAGACACAAACAGAAGAGAGAAAAACTCTGTCCAAAAACGTGAGCAGAAACAGTGGACAAACATAAAACTCTTCCTTCCTTTTCCATTTCAGCAAGTTATTTCGTGTTTGTTTTCTTCGTCAGAATCAACCTATTTGCTTTGTAGTGTTGATTAGTTGTTGTTTTATCTTGGGAGACTATTATCCGTTAACGTAAAAGCATATATACGGGGCAATCTTGTCTTAAAAACAGAGAGTCATCTCTCGACTCAGCCACAGTTGTAACAATCCAGATTTAGTGTTTCTTGATTTCAGGTTATCAAGATTCAAGACTCAACCAGCTGGCGGCAATTATAATATTGGCTTGTTTGTTTATCATTTCGAACACTTGTAATATTTATTTACTTCCCGTACTGCTTTACATAGTCCAACATGTAGTACTAATATTGTAATTCCTCATAATGGAATTAAGATATGAAAATCTATCGTACGTTTGTTACTACTGTGGCACACTGGGACATAATGATAAAGCCTGTGTACAAAGAGAGAAGGATCTTCTATCAGGAAACCTTAGAAGTGATCAGTTTGGGACATGATTACGGGCAGAGAATCATCTATCTTTTTCAGAAAACCCAAGGCGTCAAGATGTTAACAATAACAACGATGGGAACAAAATGGCAAAAATTCGTAACACTAATCTGGCCGAGGGAAGAAGAGATAAAGGAACGACGAAAAGCTCGATAAATCTAGAAGAGGGAATTGAGTCGACTGAGGCGCAACCTGACAGAGGGAAAAAAGATCTACTAGAAGTGGATCAAAGTGGCTTAAAAGGGAAGGAACTTCAGGGGTCTAATCGGAAAGATGATGTACTGAACAAACAAGTGGAATCAAATCAGATGCAACCTATTGATATAACAAACTATGAGCATGTTGATACAAGGGACAATATAAAAGAATGTCATGAACCAGCAAAATTAAGTTCAAATTCTCAAGTCAACGGCTTCGGAAAGGGAACTTATGCTGGTAAGAAAATGAATCCAACAGTCATTGGCCTTTGATGTGGAGACAGAAGTTGTGAGCTCAAAGATATCATTTGTTGAGAATAAGGGGTTGTGTGGTTGCATTGACAAGGAAATAAATCAAAAATCAAAAATCAAATAAAGATCGAAATCAAAATTTGTCAGATGCGACCTCACAACCAATTGATGTTGAAAAGCTTAACCCAAGGACACTGCACGAAAACAGAAACATGACTGATAGTGAAGGGATTCTGCAAGAGGCGTTCATAAATGATACAGGTAAGCTGGCTGTGGATTTTACAAAGAGTATTGACAAGGAAGGAAAAAAAGAGGCTTCTAGGGTGATGGTGCAATATCAACGGAAGGTTACAAAAGAAAAAATGAGCATAGAATTTGGGATAATGATGGTACTCTTCACGTCGGCACATGGAATACATCACTTAATTTAGAAGGTAATGATATGCTAATTGATGTGCCAATCCTGAATGATTCTGCTACTCTTAGGTTAAAAAGAAATAGCTACACTAAATGCTACTGGAAAGCATCGAAAGAAAGAGGTGGTGCAGGAGACCAGCCTGAAATGGTCTCCTTTAATACAACGAAGTTGATGGCGTGGAATTGTTGAGGGTTGGAGGAATCCTTGACAGTTTTCTGCTTAAAGGAGACAATGTATCTTCACTCCCCGAAATGTATTCTTTTATGTGAGACCAAAAATCAACAACAAAAATTGAGATGCAGAACTCTTATATTGTTGATCCGGTGGGACTCTCCGGTGGATTTGCTTTATTTTAGAATGAAGAACTTGAGGTACGCAACATCTTCTCTTCATTTTATTTTATTAAACTCTTGATACATGATACTGACAAAAAAAATGATTTTTACTGTGTATTTGTCTATGCTAGCACAAATAGAAATATTAGGAGAAAGCAGTGGTTTGATTTGACTGCTAGGTTTATGGATTGGGGAAATAATTGAATAATGTTAGGAGATTTCAATGATATTGTTAATATGACAGAAAAATCTGGGGGAACTAGTAGGCCTCTATCGACCTTTAGGGACTTTAAATATTTTATCTATAAGTTAGGTGCATTAGACCTCTGAGTGGAGACTGAAATATGATCAGGCTGTTGTTATGCAAATACAAAATGATGTCTCAGATCATGTAATAATGCTCTGTTCAATTGAAGGTTTTCATGATAGGTGGAGAAAAAGATTATATTTTTATAAGAGATTGGTAGGAAATTCTGATGCTCGTGAGCTAATAGAGCAATCCTGGGAAACACAATTTAACGGGAATAGCCAATTTCAGGTAAGTTTAAAAATTAGAAAATGTAAAGGAGTCTTAATTGATTGGAGCAAAAAGGGTGAGTCGAACTCAAAAATCAAGATTAAGTCCTTAATAAATCAGCTCACTATGGTTAAAAATGATCCAGATGGTCCTGATCTTTCTCTTATTCTGAAGTTAAGAAAAGAAGTGAGTGTTGCTTATAAGGAAGAAGAGACTTATTGGAAGCAGTGGTCAAATGAGGGCGATATAAATACATCCTTTTTTCATATGTCTACTGTCCAAAGAAGACATAGGAACCTCATTAAAGGTTTGAAAAATGATAATGGGCAGTGGATTTATGATAAACCTGATATAATGAAGGAATTTGAGAGCTTTTATAGAAAACTATTTCCTACTACTAATCCTTTTTCTTTATATGATACCCTCTTCTATTACGGAGCACATGAATCAAGACCTGCTTGATGTAGCTTCTAATGAAGAAATAAAAGATATTATTTTTTCAATGAACCCTACTAAGGCTCCTGGTGTTAATGGAATGACCGCTTTATTTTTTCAGCAATTTTGGTCATTAATCTCTAACGACGTCTGTCAAGCGGTTCGAGGGTTTTTTGAGGCAGGTCACCTTTTGCCTGTTTGAAACAAAACATTAATAACTCTAGTTTCCAAAATCAAGACACCTACCACTTTCCAGCAGTCTAGACCGATTAGTTTATGTTCTACTCTATATAAGATAATTAGCGACGGATGAAACCGCTGGTGCCCTTGATTATCTCTTCAAATCAAGCAGCCTTTATAGGAAAACGTCAAATAATTGATATGTTGTGTTGGCTCAAAAATTTATGGGGTTATTAAAGAATAAAAGAAAAGGGAAATAAAAGATTATGGCTTTAAAATTGGATATGTCTAAAGCTTATGATCATGTCGAACGGCCATATATCCAACAAGTCATGATTAAAATGAGATTTCACAATAAACTTGTTGATTGAGTCATGACTTGTGTAACAACTGCTTCTTAAGCCTTTAACCTGAATGGAGATATTAAGGGGTTTGTTAAACCATCTAGGGGCTTACAACAAGGGGACCCTCTATCACCCCATGTGTTTCTTATTTGTGCGGAAGGACTATCAGCATTATTACGTTCAGTTGAGCAACAAAGGACTCTCAAAGGCTTGAAGTTAGGAAGGATTGGATCTTCAGCTTCACTTTTTTTTTTTTGCAGATGACTCATTTATTTTTGGTAAAGCTGATATGAATAGCATTTATAAAATTAACTCTATCTTAGACATATATGCAAGGTGCTCGGGTTAAGTGATTAATTTTGAGAAGTCTAGCTTTTTTTTAGCAAAAATACTACAGAGGAGGAAAAATCAAGAATATGTTCCTCACTTGGTAATATTAAATTGTGTACAAGAGGGAAATATTTAGGATTGTCTGCTATGGTGGGAAGATCAAAAAAGGAAATGTTGTCTTTCATAAAAGAGAGAATTTTGTCTAAAATAAAAAGTTGGAAAGAAAAGTTCCTGAATCAGGCTGGGAAGGAGGTCCTATTAAAATCTATTTTAATCACTATCCCTTCTTATGCGTTATCCTGTTTCCAAATGTCTGATGGATTATGCAAGAAAATCACTAGTATTTTTTAAAAATTTTGGTGGGGTCAAAATGATAAGAGACAAAAAATGCATTTTAAAAGATGAAAAAAAATATGTGAACCAAAATTTAGAGGTGGTTTAGGATTTCGAGATATAAAAGCTTTTAATATGGCCTTTCTAGCCAAACTAGCTTGGAGAATTTTGACTGAGCCTGACTTGCTAATTTCTCGAGTGCTAAAGAGTAAGTATTTTCTAAATGAGTCTCTGTACATGTACAATTTCATAGGTCTCTTGGGGTTGAAAAACATCTTGTGGGGACGTGATCTATTATTCAGAGGTGTCCGATGGAACATCTTCAATGGTGCATCAGTGAGAGTGTGGAAGGATCCATGACTACCAAGAGAAAGCTCCTTTTTTTCTGTTTAGTATGATTAGTGGTGTTTCACAGAACTTAAAAATTTCAGATTTGATAGATGATCTCTTGAATATGTTATTTAATGAGGATGATGTCAAAACAATTCTAGTTATTCCATTATCTCTTATGGAAAGCAATGATAGGCTTATTTGGCACTTTACAAAATCTGGTAACTACGAAGTGAAGTCCGGTTATCATCTTGCAAAACTAGTCTTATCAAATGATAGAAATTTGGCTAGTCGGTCTGAAAGTAGTTCTCGGTGTTTCCCAAAGTCTTTCTGGAATCATCTTTGGTCCTTGAAGCTGAAAAATAAGTTGAAACATTTTTGACAAAAATGTATCTTAAATACTTTACATGTTGGAACCATTATTGCAAAGAGAATCCGGACCATAGATTCCACTTGTCCTATTTGTGGTATGGAACCTGAAACTTTAGAGCACATGTTTTTTAAATGTTTAAGATTTGTTAAGGTATGGAAAAGCAGTCCTATCATTTGGCCTGACTTGCACCTTATTTCAGATTTTTCAGCATGATGGTATAAACTATATTTAGATACTAAAAAGTTTCCCGATACTAATATTTTATTGGAATAATCGGTATCTATTTTATGGATGATTTGGAAAGATAGAAATGAGTATGTGTTTAGTTCCTCGTTGTGGTGTGATGCTGAAATTTTATCAAAAGCGTTATCTGACTTTCATGAGTTTACAGATGAAACAACAAATGCAAGCTCCATGCAACATGAGTGACATGATATTAACCCAACTTCACTAAAATTTGCTCTAGAAAGTGTGTTGCTTTATGTTGATGCAGGTATAACTCCAAATATACGAAAAGCGAGTATCGCTACGGTAGCTTTGAGGGCTAATGGTTATATGCTTCATGCCTATGGTAGTCTAACTCATTTTGTTGGAAAAATCGTTATAGCTGAAGAGTTAGCAATTCGAGAAACAGGCCAAATTGCGGGGAGCAAGGATGGGGAACATACGAATATTGTTAGACTCATTAACAATGACTCAAATACTCAATGAAGAATTGCTCCTACTTGGGACGTGATTACTATTTGTGAAGATATTTGGCATCTCAGTCATTACCTGGATGATGTAGCTTTTCAATATATAAGTAGGCGTATTAATAATTGTAGCCATAGATTAGCTAAATTAGCTTTATCACTACTCCATGAAGTCTCTTGGCATGAAAACTTTTCCGTTTGGATTGTCAAGGAGGCTTCAGACAGCTTTGTACAACTGACTAATGGTTGATTTATGCAATTTCAGTTTGTGGGAAAAAAAGTATTTGTTAGTTTGTTCTAATTAATACTCCATTCGTCCCAATTTAAGTGTCTTACTTCTTTTTTAGTTTATTCCAAAATATTGTCTCTTTATATATTTAGTGAGTTTTTCAATTCTAAGACAAGTTTAGGACCACAAGATTTAAAAAAATTCACACATTTTTAATTTAAAATCACAAAATTCAAAAAAAATTATTTATTTTTTAATCGTCATACTAAGTCAAACTAAGATAATTAAATTGGGACAGATGGAGTAGTTGAATGGCACAGAATGCATCATCCTACGATGGGAGTCAACATCGCCATCAAACCCATTTCGGCAAACCGCGTTACGAAATTCATGATTTGATGACCTTGGGAGTTTAACAATATTTTTAAAGCAAAGTTTATATCATATACGGAGTATAGTCTATTCTCTTTTTAATTATTTGAGTACATGTAGTAAAATCTCTTTGAATCACCAACTTAAGAAATTAGTAGCTAGTGTAATAAGCAGTTATTCATTTCTCATACTATATACTATAAGGATACTATAATTATTTGAAGCGTCGTTTGGCTTTCCTTTTACTATGATTTTTTCATACATTATGTATTTTTAAACTAAAAAATAATAGTGATTTATAATATTTTTTGTATAAATTTTAAGTTCATAAATTTATTTCAAAAAAATTGAGATATCAATAATATTTGTATTATTCACATGAGAAAACTAAAGTTAAATGCTTTGATTAGGGCCGACTCTAGCCATAGGCCAGTAAGGCATATGCCTTAGGGTCCCAAATTTTACCAAATTCGAGTTATGTGTTAAATTTTTCATAAAGAAAATTAATTATTTATGATAAAAAGTACAATATTTTTTTATAAATTTATATTATTTTATTCTCCTTAACCTTTTTCAAATAGAAGAAATCAAGAAAATGTTGTTTTGCCTATTTATATTCTGTCCGCTAACACTCACATTATTTTATTATTTTGAACTCCTTTTGTCATCTCTTTCTTCAAATCTCTAATAAATTAGAGTAATACTCTGTTAAAAATAAGAGTCAATTTTCGTAAAGTGTTTGAACAAAGTGATCGAATTGCAAATTCTCTTTTTGTTTTTTCATAGGTTTTCAAGCATTGCAACAAGCATATTAAAGTGGGGTATACCAAGTTATCAATTTTTTAAATCAGATTCTATCATTCTAACTCTATTATTTTTATCTAAAATTTATCAATTTTCTGCTTATAGAATTATGTTAACATTTACTGTAATGATTGCATCAGTGGAAGAATGTTTTTTAACATTGAAATCGATAAAATCTTAACAATATAATTGAACAATAAAAAAATATTAAAAGAATATAAAAATAAGTCTTGAGCCGATGGTCTCTCGGAAACAACCGCTCTACCTACCAAGGTAGATGAGGTCTGCGTACACTCTACCCTCTCCAGACCCCACATTGTGAGATTTCACTGGGTATGTTGTTGATGATTATAAAAATAATAATTAAGTAATAATTTTACATCTAAAAAAGGTTAGAAAACTAAATTTCAAATAAAATATATACTATGAAGTTTGTTTAAGGTTTAGACCTCCAATTAAAGATTCGTTTTAGGCTTCTAATTCTGTTGAGCCACCCCGACTTTGATCCTTGTACTTTCTGCTTTTCCTTGTGCCGATGGTTTATCAGAAGCAATCTCTTTATCTCTCAAGATAGGGGTAAAGTCCGCGTACAATCTACCCTTTCTAAACTCCACTTGTGAAATTACATTGGATATGTTATTGTTGTACCTTCTTTTGATCCTTGTACTTCAAAGTTCAAACTCATTATTCTTTTTGATAAGACAAGTATTAAAATCATGTTTAAATCATGAAGAAAAGGTGTAGAATAACTTTGTTTTACCTAAGGGTGGCCAGTGGGCCGGGCTCGGGTCTGGCGGGGTCGGGGTCGGGGCGGGACGATCCGGGGGGTCGGGATCGGGACTAGCGGGCCTAGCGGGGTCGAAGTGCAGGCGGGACTGCTCGATCCCGATCCCGATCCCGTCGTGTCGGGCGGGCGGGCTCAGTCGGGCTCTCGGGCGAAGCGGGGTCGGGTTTTCCTTTTTTTTTTTTTTAAATAACATATGTATAAAAAAAACTCAATAAACAAAACAAGATAGTGTAATAAAAACATCCCAAGGTCAATTTGTTTTTGTGCCTCTTATATTATTTAATAGACATATGATTTTTTGTAATACAAATACAATTGTCTAAAATCTAAATTGCAACTTTATGGTGTTGTCCAAAAGTTGCAAATTACATAATAAAATTGCAATTAAAAAAATTACATTTTCAAAAAATCTGTTCTAATTGCTTGATGATTTCATGTGGTTCTTCGGTTGGAATAGGTATTTGTTGATCAAATTGATCCACGTCGCTTCCACTACCTTCGGTTAAGATTTCGTTGTAGTTTTCATCATCTTCTTCGTTGATCTCCGGTTGACCGCACCTTTCTCCGCTCCGCCGTATCCAATCTCTGAATAATACCGCAATTTCCAAAAGTCTCCGGCCAATGAGTGTCTGTGGTCTCCTATTTGATATCTGCTGCGAAAAAGCGCTTTCGACGCAGCTTGATGACGCTTGAATGTTCAAAACATCTCGAGCCATCAATGAAAGTGTCGGAAAGGTCTTCTCATTCCTCCAAGATTTCAAACAAGTCTTCTTGTCCATCTTCATTGATAACTTCTTGATACTGCATGTAACCTGCAAAACAAAAATATCCAACTCGCTAATTTGGTTAGTAGAGGTATGCGGCCGCACATTCTATTTCTCGAGGCTTTCAATACTAGCCGCAGAAACAAAGATGTCTTTTGTGAGGTTGTGTTGAAGATGAAGAAGATGGTATGGTAGCCGGTACGTTACTAGCATTTTCTTGTTGATAAAATCTATATATATTTTTGCAGTGGTGTTCTACGCTATTCAACACTTCTTCTTTAGTTTGTTCAATAGGTGGTGGGTGATTTAGATTTTTGGGACTTGGAGGTGGTAGTACTTCTATACAATCGTAAATAGTTTCAATTAGTGATTTAGTACCGTCTATTTTAATAGTAGGATTTAATACATAACCAATAATATAAATAGAAGGAATATGAAAAAAATATATTTTTAGTTTGACAAACATTTTTTAATAGTCACCTTTATAAGCTGGTTTTTCCATATATTCACTAAGTAATAAAAATATTAGAGTTATATAAAATAACATAGTTGAAATAGTAGGATAATATATACCGGAAAATTCTTTTGTTGCTTGAAAAAATTTCTCTAAAAATACAATAAGTTCGGAAATTTTTTCCCAATCACTATCTAAAATCATATCAGCTGGCTTTTTATTATGAGAGTTAAAAAATAAAGTTATAGGTAATTTATAGTCATAAGCAACAAGGAGTTGCTCGTATAAAGAATTCCACCTAGTGGATACTTCTTGTGGAATTCTTCTAAAAGGTAGTCCACAATCATGACAAAATTTTTTATATTCTTTTCTACGTTGTACTTTATTACTTTTAAAAATAAAGCTTCTAGCAAATTGTATTTTACTAAGAATGTCTTCAAAAGTGATAGACCATCCTTTACAATTAAGTTATATATATGGCACGCGCATTTTATATGAAAATGGTCTGGAAAGATGGAGCTAAACTATTTTTAACATTGTAATTGCGTAATTGTTATTAGAAGCGTTATCTAATGTAATAGTCATAATTTTATCGGTAATTAGTAATAATCGCACACTTGATAAATATTTTCTGCAATAAAAGTACCAAGTGTGCCTATCATCTATATATCTATACGCTAAAATACGTTTTTGCATAGACCATTTATAATCTATCCAATGACAAGTTACAAGTTAAATAATCATGGCCGTTAGTACTACGACCTATATCGACGTGATAGATACTTTGCCATTAAAATGATATAATGAAAACGTAAATATTGTTGATATTCATGCGCAAATTTAAATACATCTCTCTTAACAATTGACCTAGGAAACCGTTAAAAGCGAGGATTATATATATCTCTAATGTAATGAATAAAACCGGAGATGAAGGAAATGAAAAAGGCAAACCCTCCACAAAGAACTAATTTTGATATTGCTTCCCTATCTCTATGTTTGTTGTATTTAGAGCCTACAATTCCCCCGTCATAGGGTTAATTTGACCAGACTTGGTCCGGACGATGTCGGTATGTGAACCTTGTCCCGATGGAGCGGGCGTTATGCACCGGTTTTGAAGCCTGGTATTGGGCATACCTAGTCGGATGAGCACTTACTACGTGTCTAATTAAACCCCGCCCCACCGTGACCTTTTCCAGCTTTTAAATTTTAAAACATTTTTACAAATTTTACATATGGCTACTTGATTCTCTACGTCCCTATCAAAAAATGTCCATGCATCTGATTTTAATGGTCGCTTTCTTTGGACCTCGCCTCATACTAGGGGAATAGGAGGTATTTCAGTTGAAGGTGCACTAGTGGGCGTGTTGTCATCAATATTAGTGGGTGTATCGTCTAGATCATCGCCTAAATTAAAGTCTTCTTGAGTTCCGTAAAATAACTCCTCGTCTAAATCTAATGGTATTGTAGGAAAATGTTGAGTATCAACAAAATCATCCTGTGTAGGAATAAGATGACTAGAAGAAGTACCACTTGCCCTGGTTGCCTCTACTAGAAGAAGCACCCTTACCCTTACCCTTAAACATACCTTTTAATCCTTCCATTTTAATTATGATAATAAATAATTAAAGACAATAAAATTAAGTGCGCTAAATAAAATAAACAGACAATAATAATTTAATGAAGGAACGAATGTACCAAACGCCGACGTAACGTCGACGTGTAATCGAGAGGTTGAAAATTGAAACTTTGCTCGATGGAAGATCCTCAAGCTAGTTGCCAACTTCACTCCCAATTCCCAAATGAATTAATAAAATTGAATATTTAGCAAACAATGTAGAGAGATATATTGAGAAATTAGAGAGATTGTAGGAAGATTTGTGAGAAAGATGAAGAGAAAATGAGTTATTTATAGTTGAAAAATTGGGTTAAAGTGTAAATATAATAACTTATGGGTTAAAAATAAATATTAAGGGGTAGGGGGGTTGGGGGGGAGGCCTAAAAAGGCTGTTGGCCAACAACCATAATCTAAAATGGCCGTTGGTGCAACTGGCTATTTTTGCAAAGGGGTTAAGTCGGGGTGGTCGGGCTCGGGGCGGGCTCGGGGCGGTCTCGGGTCCGGCGGGCCTGGGGCGGGCTCGGGTCTGGCGGGACGAGACATCGTCCCGTCCCGAGTTCGAGTCCCGCCCCCGTTAAATTTTTTTTTTTTTTTAGAGCGGGGTCGGGGCGGGACCGGGCCGGGGTCGGGACGGGGTCGGGCCGGGGTCGGGTCGTCCCGGCCCACTGGCCAGCCTTAGTTTTACCTGTGGGTAAACTACTTTACTCCAACAAAAAAGCCCAATATTCTGGGCAGAGTACCATGCTTCTTTGGAGTGTCATAGCTGGTGATGATGAATTTTTGAACCTGCAACTACCAGCTTTGTCTTTCTTTCTTAAAAATACAAGAAAGAAGAAGAAACAAGTCAAAATATTGGCAATAGTACTATACTAAAGCTTTGACTACTGTCGTAGCCGGGCATAGTTGGATGACAAAGGAAGTGGACTTAAAATCTTGTTGGAGGTCTACAGCGTGGGTTCAAATTCTGGTGGGAGTAACTTGCTCTTTTCTGGAGTAGGACCTTGTAGGTGATGTCGGTTGCTCTGTTCTCAAACCCTGATAATTCAGGCACATCCCGCGATTTACTAGTAATAGTGCTGAGGAATCGAAATTACTATTTCTAAGAATAGTCTGGCATAAGCGAGGAAGCTTGATATATATATAAAAAAAAAACTTTGACTACTATCAGAAGAGATTCTACATGAAGTTCAAGTAATATGCTTTTGTCACCTCATGGTTTTGGATTCCCATTTTTAGTCACTTACTCTTCCATTTTAATTTATGAGATGATATTTGATTAGATACAAATTATTTTTTTTAAGAAAGTCATGATCTAAAACAAGGTATAACTATTATATCGTAATAAATTATTTTATTTAATAAAAAATAACAAATTAAAATTAAATTATTTTATATATAAAACGAAAAGAGTCAAAATTGCCCATATACTTTACATCAGAATTAAGGGCCCTTTTGCCCTCCATTAATTGTTGAACTATGTTTTCTCCACATTGTTATCAGAAAATGTCGGTTTTGCCCTTTCAGTTGATGGAATCTTAAAAAATTCAAAAATTCAAAAATTCATACTGAAAAGGACAAAAGTGTTCTATTTGTATACCTTAGGGGAAATTTTGGCCCTTTTCATTTCTCTCATCCTACTTGTTTTCTTTTTCTTTTGTTCCCCCCAATCTTTCTTTCAACTAACCCAATGAAACTAACTGATGAATATTAGTTTGATCTTGATTTTAAACAAAAAAATAATAACAAAATCAACTATATAAATACTTATGAAAAATAATAGTAACACCTATATATGTATATTTTTATATAAAAAAATAATGATACATCTTTAATCTTTTGTACTGTTATTTTCTAGTCTAGTTCTTTGCCATTATAGTATTATCTTTTCTTATATTAAGCGGACCCGCCTTCATATATTATGATCAAGAAAATTCATTTTTGTTGTATTAACGTAATATAATTTTCTCATAAAAAAAAATCAATTGAACCTCTTGCTCTTTTTAACTCCGCCCTGCCTATACTCCACTATAATATTTCATATTTGAGTTTAGAAAGTAAAAAAAAATAGAAAAAATGTCTAAAATACACCTCAAACTTTGATCGAATTTTCTGTAACACACGTAATCTTTACGGGGATCCTATTGGAAGTATATTTATGTCCTAGAGACAATCTGTATTAGGACAAATGTACTTTATACACATTCATATTATTATTAATGAAGATTAATATTTTGACATTTGTAATTATTGAATTATTAGTTGATTGTTTATAATATTCTATAATATGTATCCCTAGAGGTTACGTTGTTATTAATAATGTGAGATATTAATATTATAACGTAACTCTTAAAATAGCATCGACTAATGATCACCAAGAATGGGATATCGATGATATGTGATAAGTCGACATGTGGTCTGCATCACTTCCTTAGAGGATGTAGTATGTCTCACCTACTACGAGTAATGTCTACTCGTGATGGACACATGGATACTTTGGAAGTATTGGTATATCCTGTTGATATATTATTTGTTATACATGTCTAAAGTATGATCAGTGTGTGGAAGATAGAAGTCCTTAGACTTGAGGTCAATACACACCTTGTCTACATAGTAATATACTTTGATCTTGTCCTAAGGTCAAATGCCTTATAGGTTGAGATACGGCTTGTATTGGGTACATTACGATGGATTAAAGGTGGTAGTTGAGCCAAGATTAGGATTCATTCCTCGAATGTATATTCGAGAGAACACTCGCCTTCTCATTGATATTGGGTTGACTAAGTCGTTGGCCAACGCAATAGACATATCTAGAATATGGTATTGTTGTCAACCAATATAGATAAGATATAATGATCAAGCCATTTGGATAGACACTTGACAAATCCTAAGCTTGATCGAGTGTATCGTGAATGAAAGGATTTTATCTTACCACATAGATGTTAAGTTTACTGGATTCATGTAAACGTACTTCACATATTAAGTTCGTCTTGCGGTGCTGTCTAGGAGTTCCGCGTAGACCTTAATTTGATTAGTGTCGATATGAAAAGGTTTGTAGGGTCACACTATGTCGATTGTCCTTTCGATCTAAGGATGTATTGAGAGAGTATTAAATATTCGATTTAGAATCGAGATATTTAAATGAATGGTGATTGTTTTAATTAAGTCAAAATTAGATTTTGGATTTAATTAAGAATGTGCTAAAAATTTTTGGGTCAGGCCCAAGGTCAAACCCTATTCCGGTTTGACCTAATTTTTCACCTATAAATACAGACCTACACTTCATTATTCATTACACTTGATTTTCATTTCATTATTCTAAGTCTTGAGACTCAGAATTAAAACACTCTCTCGAACCTCTGCCGGATTTCCTAGCTTTCCAAAGGAGGAATACATTAAAGCTTGGAGCTTGCAATCGAAAGGGCATTCGCGTGCGCACCCACAGTTGATAAAGATTCCAGATATTGTAAGCATGTAAGTACCATTCAAGTCTTATGTTTACGATTTTAAATTACCTTATAGTCAAACTGTTCTACGTTTGTTGGGTTTGAAACAAGTTTTCAATATCTGTTGCGTACAACAACCCAACAAAACACTATAGTGGTATCAAGAGCCAGGGCTGTTTTGTATGATTATAAGGTAATTAGTTAATAATAATATGGGTTAGAAGTTGTTTAAATCTAAAATTTATGTCATTTAAAGCTTGAAAACCTAATATCTTAAAAGTACATCATCTGTGTCTCCCAAACTATTAAACAATGATGTAATCGAGGAAGTCATTCCGATCTAACTCTTCGAAGTCAATGTGCGTAACCGGTTCATTGCGAACATGGTGCACTGAAGCGAAGAACGAGAAGAGATTGGATGATGGTCAATGAACGTGTTATTTGATAGTGAAGGGTAACGAAGATGAATCTGTAAATCTGACCCTGAACCAGTTTTAGGGTTTCGGAAATGTGGATTTTATGCTTCTGAGATGGAGGCGTCGCAACTCCACGATGAGCGTCGCGGCATCGAGGCTCCAATTATATATATTTCAGAATAATGAACAGTAACCGAACACTATTCTGGTATTTTAAAAAAATATTTTTTTTTCGAAACAGTGGTGGCAGTCACTATTCCGGCGTGAACAGTGCGGCAATCACTGTTCCGGCAGGGCAGTGGCGGTTTCCAAAATTGCAATTTAGCCTTTAGGGAAAATCTGAAAATTTTGAAGTTTTTGGAATTGCAATCTGGTCCTTGGAAAAGTTTTTTAAATCATCAGATTTGGTCCTTGGGGCAAATCTGTAAATTTCAGAAAAACAGATTTGGTCCCTTGGGCCAAATATGTAATTAATTTAAAATTCTTGAAATTACAGACACGTCCCTGAAATCTAAAAATATTTTCTGAAAATTAAAATTGGATTTTCTGAATTTAAAGGGGTTCAAAATTGAAATTTTAAATTCTTAAGGGACTAAACTGTAAATTCTAAAAATCTAGAACTTACAGAATTATCCTAAAAATTAGTTTTTAAAATCAAAAAATGTTTAAGGGACTGTTTGGATTAGACTTAAATTTTAGAGTTTAGACAAGTTAACCCATGATTATTATTAATTGGATATTATTGAATAATATACGGACTATATGCTAAGTGTTTAAATGCTTTCATTTAATAATTAGCATAGTATCCGCTATAACTGTCTGGGCAGGCGGCGCCCAGTATTTGATTAAACCATCTTATATCATGCCTATTGGGTTGACGGTTCCCAACTATATGTGTCATTAGTTTTGCATGATATTAAGATGTCATATTGGATATGACGTAAAAGAGTTGATCTTGGTTAAAATCCTGAATTAAAATATTCCTCAAAATTTTAAATACAAGTCTAAATTAAAACGCGTCGTCCATTATAATTGTTAGAGTGCAAAATCCTTTTTGGTGATACGAGTATTTATGCCAAAGCATTTACTCTAAGTCTACGAGGACTCAAGACTCTTTCATAGATGTGTTTTAAATGTAAAGTTAAATGATAAAATTTTGTGGGTATTTACACCAAAATGTTTGCTCACAAAGGCCAAATTTACTTAGATACATAAACGCAGTTGTGTAATGGGGTTGACTTGCTTAGACAAATCTTGGCGTCAAAGTGTCGGACTAATCTAAGAACGCAAGATTAAATATAATATTTGATCAACCAAGAGTTGCAAATAAGTTTTGCAATTGGTTTAGAACCTACCAAGATGTGTTATTGAAGTTATCAGCCAAAACAAACGCGGAGATAGCATAGGCTTGGATCTTGGCCCATTATGACCTCAATTAATATAGGTTTGTATTCTACCATGGTGTCGTAGAAGTATGTTAAAATAGTGAGAGCTAATTAAACAAAAGACCATATTGATTAGCCTAAACGAATGTGTATAATAGGAAATAAATTTTGAGTTTGATTTCCAGTATATTTAATTCTTCAGATTATCAAAGATGTCGAGCTTATCATTTAAAATGTTGATTGAAATGAACAAACTTATTGGACCTAACTACCTTGACTGGCTAAGAAATTTGTGAATAGTGTTGAGACAAGAGACAATATGTATTAGGACAAATGTACTTTATACACATTCGTATTATTATTAATGGAGATTAATATTTTGGCATTTGCAATTATTGAATTATTAGTTGATTGTTTATAATATTCTATAATATGCATTCCTAGAGGTTACGTTGTTATTAATAATATAAGATATGAATATTATAACATAACTCTTAAAATAGCCTCGACTAATGATCATCAAGAATGGGATATCGATGATATGAGATAAGTCAACATGTGGTCTTCATCACTTCCTTAGAGGATGTAGTATGTCTCATATGCTATGAGTAATGGCTACTCGTGATGGACACATGGATACTTTGGAAGTATTGGTATACCCTGCTGATATACTGTTTGTTATACATGTCTAAAGTATGATTAGCGTGTGGAAGATAGAAGTCCTTAGACTTGAAGTCAATACACACCTTGTCTACATAGTAATATACTTTGATCCTGTCCTAAGCTCAAATTCCTTATAGGTTGAGATACGACTTGTATTGGGTACATTACGATACAGATTAAATGTGGTAGTTGAGCCAAGATCAGGATTCATTCCTCGAATGTATATTCGAGAGAACACTCAACTTCTCATTGATATTGGGCTGACTAAGTCGTTGGCCAACGCAATAGACATATCTAGAATATGGTCTTGTTGTCAACCAATATAGATGAGATATAATGATCAAGCCATTTGGATAGACACTTGGCAAATCCTAAGCTTGATCGAGTGTATCGTGAATGAAATGATTTTATCTTACCACATAGAGGTTAAGTTTACTGGATTCATGTAAACGTGCTTCACATATTGAGTTCGTCTTGCGGCGCCTTCTAGGAGTTCCGCCTAGACCTTAATTTGATTAGTGTCGATATGAGAAGGCTTGTAGGGTCACACTATGTCGATTGTCCTTTCGATCTAAGGATGTATTGAAAGAGTATTAAATATTCAATTTAGAATCGAGATATTTAAATAAATGATGATTATTTTAATTAAGTCAAAAATGGATTTTGGATTTAATTAAGAATGTGTTGAAAATTTTTGGGTCAGGCCCAAGGTCAAATCCTAATCCGATTTGACCTAATTTTTCACCTATAAATACAAACCTACACTTCATTATTCATTACACTTGATTTTCATATCATTATTCTGAGTCTTAGAGACTCAGAATCAAAACACTCTCTCGAACCTCTGCCGGATTTCCTAGCTTTCCAAAGGAGGAATACATTGAAGCTTGAAGCTTGCAATCGAAGGGGCATTCGCGTGCGCACCCACAGTTGATAAAGATTTCAGATATTGTAAACATGTAAGTATCATTCAAGTTTTAAATTACCCTATAGTCAAGCAGTTCTACGTTTATTGGGTTTGAAAGACGTTTTCAATATCCGCTGCGTACAACAACCCAACAAAACCCTACACCTATCACCCACCCCAGGATATATTTTCATGTCATTTCACTCTTCGAACACAATAAAAAATTAGAATTATCTCCTACACTCTTAATTTTTTTCACGAAGAAAGCAGTTGATTCTCAATTTGATCTTATGAATCATTATATTATTTCATAATCGAGTCTTGGCTTGTGTTGTATTTAATTTTGATTTGATTTTTTAAAATAATGTCAAAGAAATGCTTTAAAAATATATTCAGAGCGATAATAGGACCACCGTAAAGATTAGGTGTGTTACAGTAAATTTGAACAAATGTTGAAATGTATTTTATGCATGTATAAGATAGGAATTGTTTTACTCCCTTAGTAGACCACTCCAATGCAAATCAGATTAATTGGTTCAATAAATTTTCATTGCTGGATAATTTAAAAAGACATTCACATGTACTTGATCATATTAAATTATTTCACCTGCCATTATTTGCTCATCACAACAGAGAAATAAAATTGACAGAATTTAAAACTCTCTCCGATAGAGTTTAGCTAAAAGAAAGATTTCAATGAAAAAAAGAGAAAGAAAAATGAGTAGGACGAGAGAACTGAAAAGAGCCAAATTTATCCCTAAGCTATACAGATAAAACACTTTTGCCCTATTACATAATCAATATTTTTAAATCAGAGAAACCAATAATTTAAATTCAGACTCTATCTACAGAAGAAGAAAAAAAGAATAAAATGGCTCACTGCAAGATGTTGGTCCCAAACACCATCTCCATCATCTAACTTTTCGAGTTACTTCATACCATCAAATCCACTATATGTTATACCCATCTCTTCATAGTATTATATGTTTCTCTCAAGTTCATCATCCTATTTTTCATTTTAGTCTTATCTAATTTGTCCCCATATAGCTTATCCATTTTTATTTTTACACAAACCCATCTCAGTGGTTAAGCCTCCTTGTTGCGTTCTTTCCAACTTAACTTGTTGAGTAATAAAATAAATGAAATGTTCTTCTTAAACTTCACTCCATTTGATGTATGATTTTCCACCCTTAGGTGTTTGGTTGCTTGTCGTCCTACATAAATGAAATTATAAAAGAAAATTACATGATTCTGCAATTCCCTTTTTAAGCCTTACTCGATCAACCAATTAAATAAAATATATGATAAATGTAAGATTATAACATGTACATAATGTAATTTGATTTTCTTGGACCGATATGTTTAAGGTTGAATACCTTGGATCCAGATGTTGTTGGGATACCATTGTTGTAGGGAACGGGAAGTAAGTAACTATTACAATAGTGAGAAAGGATAAACTAATTATTACAATAAACTGAAAATCAAGAACTTAACCGATTGCTTGTGTGATTCGCTGAGTCGAGTGATGACACTCTTTCTTTAAGACAAGATTGCCCCGTATATCTCCTTTTACGTTATCGGGCAATAGTCTCCCAAGATACAACAACAACTTAACAATTGAGTAAAGGAAACTCAAGTGTAACTCTTGAAGAACTTTGAGTATAGTAATTTTGCTAGAGAGGAAGAAGATGAATTCATAAAATCTATAAATATTTTCTAAGTGTTGAGTGTAGTGTTTCAATTGAGCCAAAGGCCTCAATTTATAGTGTAAGGAGAAGACCCCTCAACTAGCCAAGTAATGGCCTTCAATAGCCATGTAATGGCACTTGATTGAGGAGTTACATTCAGCCAAATAATGGCTGAATTCATATGGCAAGTAATGGAGAATCAATGCTCCAAAACCAGCCCAAAGATCAGATTTTTCCAACTTCCCGTCGCAGCATTCTGCCTCCGAAGCGCCGCGGCCCTTCACGGCTCCGCGGCGATTTTCGACTCGTGTCATCTTACACTTCGTACACTTCTTCCTTCTTTTACCAACGTGGAATACTTTGTCATTTGGCCAATAACCGTCCATAATTCTATGTCTCAAACGTATTACATACGTACCAATATCTTTTTCACTAATGAAATTTGCGATACTTGGTACCACGTGTGCACGTGTGTGGAAACGACGTTTTCAATGTGCGGGCCCCAATTGTTCGAGTCATAAATTAATGGGATATACTTAATTCCACATTTAGTAAATTTCCAACAATCCCCTCTTGAAAGAGATTTTGGCGCACACACTTGGTGCCTTTTTCAGCAATTTTTTAGCGGACCAATGTTGCATCTGAATAGGTAGCATACGTTTTGAACCTTCCATAGTTGAATACCATCAGACTTACTTACTGCACGGTGAACGTGATGTCTTGAACCATCAGTGTTTAGTGTAAGTCAAGTCAATGGTACCAACACAACAACTTCCTCTACTCAGTTCTTCGTAGTGTTTTATTTGTTGTGGTCTTAAGTGCGTTCATTTGAGGCGGTCTGTCCTCGCACTTAAATAGGTGGTCTCCTACAAGGTATCCTGCTATACCCCACTTTACAAGTGTTACGAACCATTAAAAAACTCCCCAAACCTAACCTCAACCGGTGAGGATCATTAAAGGTTTTGAAAACTTAACCTTCACCCACACTGCAGATAGCACTTGTAGTCTATCGCGGGAACGACTTTGGATTTGGTGTTTCTTTACAGAAATCACTATCCGAAGTGCTCATACTTCCATCGAAGGGATCAACTGAACCTTTACAGCTTAGTTTTCCATTGAACCTAATTCCTGGGATCTCTAGTCAGTAAGGTTGGGTTACCACCGTATTGGTCCTTATACTTTGGGTTTTAAGCCCATTCCCCTAGACAGGCAGAACATCTGATCCTTGGGTAAGCCCTTTGTCAGTAGGTCAGCTATGTTATCATTTGATTTTATGTTATCATTTGATTTTATGTAATCAATGGATATTATACCCGTGGTGATCAGCTGTCTAACGATCTTATGTCTCCGTCGAATATGACGAGACTTGTCGTTGTACATAGAATTTTGTGCCCTTCCTAGAGCCGACTGGCTGTCACAGTGGATCATTATAGAAGGTACGGGTTTGTTCCAACAAGGAACATCCTCTAAGAAGTCATGAAGCCACTCAACTTCTTCTCCTGCTTTGTCTAAAGAGATAAACTCTGATTCCATCGTGGATCGGGCGATGCAAGTTTGCTTAAATGATTTCCAAGACACAACCCTACCACCAATTGTAAATACATACCCACTGGTGGACTTGGTGTTATCTATATCAGATATGCAGTTTGCATCACTGTACCCCTCTAGTATAGCTGGATATCTCAAATAATGCAACCCGTAAGTTAGCGTGTATTTCAGGTATTGAAGTACCCGATTCAACGCCTTCCAGTGATCATTACTCGGATTACGGGTAAACCTAGCCAACTTGTTGATTGCATAAGCAATATCAGGTCGGGGCTTATTTCAGCCCGTACAGAGATTTGACAAGCTGACAGACTTTCTTCTCTTGCCCTGGAACCACATACCCCTCGAGTTGGTCCATATAAATTTCTTCTTCCAAATCACCATTTAGAAAGGCTGTCTTGACATCTATTTGATGTATCTCAAGGTCACGCAATGCTGTGATCGCAATGAATACTTGTATGGACGTCATTCTAGACACCGGGGAGTACGTGTCAAAGTTGTCAAGGCCTTCCTTTTGCCGATAGCCCTTGACTACCAACCTGGCCTTGTACTTATATATAGACACATCTGTTTTATACTTCCGTTTGAGTATCCATTTACAACCCAACAGTTTATTTTCCGAAGGAAGATCAACCAACTCCCAAGTATGGTTATGCAGAATAGAGCCTATTTCACTCTCAATAGCTTATTTCCAGAGCGGTGCCTCAGGAGTTGATAATGCTTCAGCAATTGTCCTTAGTTCATCTTCAACCATATAATCTACAAAGTCAGGACCGAAGGATTTATCCTTCCTGGCCCTTTTACTTCGCCTTAGTTCCATCTCTGGAGTCTCCAAGTTTTGAGAATCTGAAACACTACATTCCGGATATTTAGTCACTTCGAGATCCACTAGATCTGAACCATCTAGATCTGGGCCGTCAACGACTCCCGGTTCTTGAGAGTTTTGTTCATAACTTCGTTTGCGAGAGGTTATGTCTTTTTCCTTTCTAGGAAAGGTACCTTCAAAGAATTGAACATTTCTTGATTTCATGATTGTACCCCCGTGGATATCTGAAATATCTGACTTATGCACTAAGAAGTGATAAGCACTACTGTTATTTGCATATCCGATGAATATGCAATCTACAGTCTTAGGCCCAATCTTGACCTGCTTTGGCTTGGGTACTTCAACATTTTCCAAACAACCCTACACCTTTAAATATTTATAGGTAGGTTTCTTTCATTTCCATGATTCATATAGAGTTTTGTCCTTACCATTATGTGGGACTCTGTTAAGAATCGTATTAGCGGTAAGGACGGCTTCTCCCCACATATTTTGAGGGAGACCGGAATTGATGAGCAAAACATTCATCATTTCCTTCAATGTGCGGTTCTTACGTTCCGCCACACCATTCGATTGAGGTGAGTATGGAGCCGTCATTTGATGAATAATGCCTTCTTGGGCACAATATTCCTGAAATGGCGCTACGTATTCTCCCCCTCTATCGCTACGAATGGATTTAATCCACAGGCTTAGTTGGTTCTCAACTTCTACTTTGTAACGTCGGAACGCTTCAAAGGATTCATCCTTACTTTTCAACAAGTAAAGGTAACAATACCTTGTGCTATCATCAATGAATGTCATAAAGTACTTGTTCCCCCTTTAGTTTGTGCGAACTTCAAATCATATATATCTATGTGAATAAGTTCTAGAGGAGCGGTATTCCTTTCGACGGATCGAAAAGGAAGCTTTGTGAGTTTTGCCTCTACGCACACCTCACACTTATGTTGAGGGTTTACGCTGATAGATGGTAATAACTCCAATTTTACCAACCTTTGGATGGACTTGTAGTTGACATGTCCTAATCTATGATGGCATAAATTAGAGGACTCAAACAAGTAAGAAGAAGAGTCTTCAATATTATTGCTTGTACGTAATACAGACATGGCGTTAACTTTGAAGAGGCCTTCACAGATGAATCCTCTTCCAACAAACGTTCTATTCTTAGTGACTACAAATTTATTGAACTCAAACACTAGCCTAAGAACAACATTAACCAATAAATGAACTGAAATTAAATTTCTTCTAATCTCATAAACATGCATCACCTCCTTTAGAGTGAGCTCCTTTCCAGAAGTCATCTTCAGGACTACCTTCCTACCCCCAGCACGTTAGAGGATGCATTGTTGCCTATGAACAGCTTCTTGTTTGTAACTGCTGTATAAGTGGAGAAGGCATCTCTGTTGGAACAGATGTGTCTTGTAGCACATGTGTCCATCCACCATTGCATAGGATTCTCAACAAGGTTTGCTTCTAGCACCACCGCTGAGAACTCCTAAATCATATCGTCCATAAACTTGTCTTTGACGACGTTAACCTAAGCCTTGCCCTTAGCCTTGGCCTTCTATTGTTGCTCAGTCTTGAGCTTGCGGCAGTCCTTGATCATGTGACCAGGTTTTCCATAGTGGTGACAATTTCATTTGAACTTCTCCGCTGCTTAGGTCTTGCCGTCTTTCTGGAACTTCCGTTTCTTGCTTGGGTTCCCTTTGGCCTCAGCCAGATTTGTCTTTGCCTCAGCAGGTTGTTTACCCCTAGGCAAGGCCTTCTTATTATCTTCCTGAATTTGAAGTTTGATAATAAGTTCTTCAAAGGTCATCTCATTTGTCTTGAGCTTTAAGTAGCTCATAAACTCATTCCACGAAGGAGGTAACTTTTCAATCAGTGATGCAATAAAAAACTACTCGTTTGGCTTCATACCTTCCAATTCCAGGTGATGTAGAATCATTTGGAATTCCTGGACTTGGGACATCACTGTCTTACTATCCACCATTTGAAATTTCAAAAATTTCCCAACGATGAATTTTTTAGTACCTGCATCTTATGCGTTGTACTTCTTTTGCAGCTTCTCCCACAACTCTTTGGCGGTGCCAACGGTGCAATACACCGTGTAGAGAGGGTCTAACAAGCAGTTCAATATGTAATTCTTACACATGAAATCACTATGACTCCATGCATCAAGAACCATCTTCATGCCATTATAACATGGATACCTAGGGCCCCTTCACCCGTTTCAGAAGGCGAAGGGTCCATTTCAACTCTAGCTTATGGAGGATCTTCTGTTAGGAAACGTGGCATTCCCATAACAGTCAGATAGAATAGCATCTTTTGTTGCCATCTCTTGAAGTTTGACCTAATGAACTTTTCAGGGCGTTCATGGTGAAATCTAGCGGGTAGAGGAACGACAACGTTCCCTTGAGCGGCAGTAAAGGCGTTGGATGAGCCTTGAGCAACCGGAAAGGCATTAGGAGTGCCTTGAGCAATGGGAAAGGTAGAGGGATTACCTTGAGCAGCAGCAGAAGAATCAGAAGCAGTTTGATCTCTTCCAGTCATCTTTCTTAGGTACTTACAATGAAATCTTGTCTTAAAATTGTTGGGATACAATTGTTGTAGGGAATGGGAAGTAAGTAATTATTACAATAGTAAGAAAGGATAAACTAATTATTACAATAAACTGGAAATCAAGAACTTAACCGATTGCTTGTGTGATTCGTTTAGTCGAGTGATGACACTCTTTCTTTAAGACAAGATTGCCCCGTATATCTCCTTTTACGTTATCGGGCAATAGTCTCCCAAGATACAACAACAACTTAACAATTCAGAAAAGAAAACTCAAGTGTTACTCTTGAAGAACTTTGAGTATAGTAACTTTTCTAGAGAGGAAGAAGATGAATTCAGAAAATCTGTAAATATTTTCTAAGTGTTGAGTGTAGTGTTTCAATTGAGCTAAAAGCCTCAATTTATAGTGTAAGGAGAAGACCCCTCAACTAGCCAACTAATGGCCTTCAATAGCCATGTAATGGCACTTGATTGAGGGGTTACATTCAGCCAAATAATGGCTGAATTCGTGTGGAGAGTAATGGAGAATCAATGCTCCAAAACCAGTCAAAAGGTCAGATTTTTCCAACTTTCCGTCGCAGCATTCTGCCTCCGAAGCGCCGCGGTGCTGTGAATTAGCGCCGTGGCGCTGTGAATTAGCTTCGCGGCTCCAGTGGCTGCCTAACCAATTAGGGCCGCGGCACTCCGGTGATGCGGCTACGACGGTGTAGCGCCGCGGCCCTTCACGGCTCCGCGGCGATTTCCGACTCGTGTCATCTTACACTTCTTCCTTCTTTTACCAGCGTGGAATACTTTGTCACTTGGCCAATAACCGTCCATAATTCTATGTCTCAAACGTATTACATACGCTACAATCTAGTATGAATGACCTTAACTCAATGGCTTACGAAATGATTTTCCTCGCATAATTGGAGATCGCAACCCTTGAAGGTCATATATAAGTGTCTCAAAAATTGGAAGAACATACTACAAAAAATTCTATACTAAATGAAAGGATTTTGTTGGATTGTTGTACGCAGTGGATATTGAAAACTTGTTTCAAACCCAACAAACGTAGAACTGTTTGACTATAGGATAATTTTAAACTGTAAACATAAAACTTGAATGTTACTTACATGTTTACAATATCTGAAATATTTATCAACTGTGGGTGCGCACGCGAATGCCCTTTCGATTGCAAGCTCCAAGCTTCAATGTATTCCTCCTTTGGAAAGTTAGGAAATCCTGCAGAGGTTCGAGAGAGTGTTTTGATTCTGAGTCTCTAAGACTTAGAATAATGATATGAAAACCAAGTGTAATGAATAATGAGGTGTATGTCTGTATTTATAGGTGAAAAATTAGGTCAAACCAGATTATGGTGTGGGTGTCGCGGCGCTGACGTGGCCCTAAACTGTCTCATTTTATTTTCCGCACATACTTAATTAAATCCAAAATCCAATTTTTCCTTAATTAAAACAATCATTATTCATTTAAATATCTCGATTCTAAATCAAATATTTAATACTCTCTCAATACATCCTTAGATCGAAAAGACAATCGACATAGTGTGACCCTACAAGCCTTCACATATCGACATTAATCAAATTAAGGTCTACGCGGAACTCCTAGACAGCGCCGCAAGACGAACTCAATATGTGAAGTACTTTTACACGAATCCAGTAAACTTAACCTCTATGTGGTAAGATAAAATCCTTTCATTCACGACACACCCGATCAAACTTAGGATTTGTTAAGTGTCTATCCAAATGGATTAATCATTGTATCACATCTATATTAGTTGACCACTAGACCATATTCTAAATATGTCTATTGCGTTGGCCAATGACTTAGTCAACCTAATATCACTGAGAAGCTGAGTGTTCTCTCGAATATACATTCGAGGAATGAATCATAATCTTGGCTCAACTACCACCTTTAATCCACATCGTAATATACCCAATATAAGTCGTATCTCAACCTATAAGGCATTTGATCTTAGGACAGGATCAAAGTATATTACTTTGTAGACATGGTGCGCATTGACCTCAAGTCTAAGGACTTCTATCTCCCACACGCTGATCATACTTTAGACAAGTATAGCAAACAGTATATCAGCAGGGTATACCAATACTTCCAAAGTATCCATGTGTCCATCCCGAGTAGTCATTACTCGTAGCAGGTGAGACATACTACATCATTTAAGGATGTGATGCATACCACATGTCGACTTATCACATATCATTGATATCCCATTCTCGATGATCATTAGTCGAGGCTATTTTAAGAGTTACGTTACAATATTAATATCTCACATTATTAATAACAATGTAACCTCTAGGGATGCATAATATAGATTATAATAAACAATCAACTAATAATTCAATAATTGCAAATGCCAAAATATTAATCTCTATTAATAATAATACAAATGTGTATAAAGTACATTTGTCCTAATACAGATTGTCTCTAGGACATACATATACTTTCACTAAAAACTTAAGTTAGAACTTAGTTTCAATTCAAACAGATTTATAAATTGTGATATACATTCACAAAAGCATTACAATGACTCAAAGAAATTTATTGTTATTTACTATACAAACTAACATTTCTGTTTGCACGATTTTCTAATTAGAAGACAATCTTGATTCACTATTATGTATTTTTTCGGCTTGTGATTCAAGTTGCTACACTAATGAGTAACGCATAAATCTTCTTTGTATAATAGATATGAATGAAGGTAAAAACCCTTGTTGTATTATTGATTATAGAAGGCTATTTATAACAATAAATGAAAGAAGAAAAGAATCAGGGATATTATTTACAGAGATCAACATATAAGGAATTCTATTAATAGAGCAAGATATCAGGAGAAATTATAGCAATAATGTATTGATTGAATCTCTACTAGAAGATATTTCCTTATTACGCCCCCTCAAGATGGTGGGTCGTTTGGAGACGCCAATATTGAAGCAGTTCTTCTCAAAAGTATCACGTGATAGAGCTTTGGTAAACAAGTCTGCAAGCTGGTTACCAGAACTGATGTGGACAACACAAAGAACTTCACTTTGAATCTTCGAGCAGACAAAATGATAGTCAATCTCAATATACTTCATTTTGGAATGAAAGAAGGGATTGACACAAAGCTAACTAGCACCAAGATTGTCACAGAAAAGTTCAGAAACATCAGTCACATGAACAATTAACTCTCGAAAAAGATTAATAATCCAACAAAGTTCAGTAGTAGCAGAAGCTACAACACGATACTCGGCTTCAGTCGAGGATCTTGGAATAGACCTTTGTATGCAAGAACATCAAGATACTGGATTTTTGCCCATGAAAATAATAAAACCACTTGTTGAGCTACGATCATCTTTGTTTCCCCACAATCTGCATTTGAATAAGCGTGCAAAGTAAATAGAGAATTGCGACTAAGAAAGATCCCATGGTCTACAGTGCCTTTAAGATAACGCAAGACCCGCTTGAGAGAAGACCAATGACGTTCAGTTGGTTGTCTTGAAAATTGAGCAAGCTTGTTTACAACAATGTGATATCGGGACGAGTGAATTGAAGATATTGGAGGCAACTAAGAAGTACTAAAATTTGAGTTGGATCGGTCAAAGAGGAGCTGCCAGCAAGGCCCAAGTTACGAGTGACTGAAAGTGGAGTTGAAACTGCCTTGGCTTCTAGCATCTGAGGACGTTCAAAGACATCTAAGATGTACTTAAGTTGGGATAAGAACAAACCTTCAGTAGTTCGATGTGCCTCTATGCCAAGAAAATAGTCCAGATCACCTAAGTCTCTTAAAGAAAACATATTGCCAAGACGTTAAACAAATTGGTTAATGGAAAGAGAAGAAGAACCAGTAATGATCAAGTCATCGACATAAACCAAGAGATACAATAAGACACCTGAGCATGTATAAATGAACAAAGAATTACCTAAGTGTGCCATAGTAAAAGATGAGGCTATCAGATATGATTTTAGTTCCTAAAACCATGCACGAGGTATCTGTTTGAGATAAATGGCCTTATAAAGCCGACAAACATGAGTTGGATTAGAGGAGTCAACAAATCCTAGTGATTAATTTGTGTAAACTTCCTCTAGTAGTGTTCCTTGAAGGAAAGCATTATTAAAATCCACTTATCGAAGAGGCCAGTAATTGGTAACGGCAAGAGATAAGAGTGTGTGAATAGTTGTTTATTTAGCTACCGGTGAAAAGGTATCACTGTAATCAAGCCATGGTCTTTGATGAAAACATTTGGCAACAAGTCGCGCCTCTTACTTGTTGATGGAACCGTTTGGATTATATTTGATTCGAAAGACCCATTTGCATCCGACAACATTTTTAGATGCATCATTTAGAATAAGAGACCATGTGCCTTGGGTTTTTAAAGCATTAATTTCAGCCTTCATGGCATCTTGCCATTGCGGATGCTTTAAATCCTCAGAAGCAGTTCTTTGCTCTAATGAAATAGAGGAAGATAAATTGTGGTCAGTAGATGGATCCATGGTAGGCAGTTGTGAAGGTGGAATATATGACACACTAGGAAAAGATAGTTTGGGTGTGGTATAAACTGCTAAGGAAAATCGATTTATAGGTTTGGAAATGTTGTCCTTTGGGTGAGTAATTGTGTAGATCGTCGATACGGGCACGGGACATGGAGGACTGGAGGAATCCAAATGAGAAGATGATCTTGTTCCTATATTATGGGTAGAGTTTTCATTTACCTGAGAGGAAGGACCAACAATTTGGGTGTCCAAATGGCAAGGTGATGTTGTTAAGAGTGAAGCAGATGTAGCCACTGAATCTATTTAATGAGTAGGGAGAGAGGTAATATATTGTGTGCTAGTTGTAGAGGATACGTTGGAGATTGGCATGAGAAAGAAGGTGGGAACCAACTTGATAAGTCTGAAGAATTAAATCTTGGTGACTCAGAATCCAAAGTTTGAAAAGGAAATGTATCTTCTACAAAGTTAACGTGCCTTGAGTTAAAATTTTAGATTTGGCTAGATCATAGCACAGATAGACACTTTGGTTCTTAGAATATCCTAGGAAAATGTAAGAAGTGGATCGAGTCTCTAATTTGTGTATGGCATATGGCCTATGCCATGGTAACACAAACACCCAAAAACTCTAAATTTGGAATAATTGGGTTTAGACCACAAAGATGTTCAAAAGAACAGTCATGACTGAGAATAGGAATAGGCATATGATTGATAAGATAAACTGCCAGACCTAAAGGAGATGGGAATGTGAGATAGATGTAGCAATGTGAGTCCAGTTTCGACAATTTGGTGATGACGACGTTCTACTGTGGCATTGTGTTCAGGAGTGTATGGTGGAGTTAAGAAATGAGAAATTCCATATTGCTCAAATTAAGGCTTAAGATGAATAAATTCGCCTCATTGTCAGAATAGACAAAGATGATTTATTTCTGAAAGAACTTTTCTACCGTTGGCTTAAATTTTGGAAAAAATAATGGAGATGTTAGGTTTTCGTTGCATGGGAAGAAGATAAATATACTTTGTGAAGTGATCAACGAAAATCAAATAAAAATTAAAATTGTCAACAGAAGATATTAGGGCAGGACCCCATACATCGTTGTAGAGAAGTTCTAACGGGGATGAACTTGTAAGAAAAGATACATCGAAGGAAAACTTGTGCATTTTATTGCATTTGCATGGATTACATACAAAGTCTTTATTTAAAATTGAATCAAAAAGGGAAAATTACTTCAAAACATAATATAACATTTTAGAAGGATGGTCGAGTCCTTGATGCCAAAGTTGAGCAAAGACTTTAGAAACAACATTAACATTTGGTGATATATGGGAAGACATGGTTTCATGTGAGAATTCTGTTGGCCACTCATATATACCATCTCTAGGCGTCCCCTCCACCAGTGGCTTGCCAATGGAAAGATCTTTCACAACAAAGTTAAATGGTGAGAACTTGACAGATTCATTGTTATCACAACACATATTATACACAGAAACAACATTTTTCTTCATATTTGGTACATAAAGAACATTTTGAAGGGTTAAAGGTCTAGCAGTAGAAGGCAACATAAAGGATCCAGTATGGGTTATGGGAAGAGTATTACCATCACCGACCACTATATCTTCATTACCATCATATCCATAGTGTAAAGAAAGACTCTAAAGATCATTAGAGACATGGTGAGATGCACCTGAATCAAGTAGCCACTTGGTAGGATTACCAGAAGAAGCCTTCGCAACATTTGCCTGAGGAGCATCAGAAGATTTTGACAGGTGGGATTGTTGCTATTGCATCCAAGAAAATATCATAAGGAGACGACGACATGTTTTTACTGTATGACCAGTAATGTCACACAATTGGCAAACGACATGATTGGATGGGTTCTACCCTGCCTTGTTGGTTCCCCAGAAATGAGTAGAGGAATTTCCTTGTTTGTGATTATGCTGCCTAGAATTTCTATTAAAATTGAAATTTCCTTGCTTTTGTGCAACATTTATCGTTATTGGTGCGGTAATGGCGGCTTTCTTTTTATTCAGTCAGGCTTCAAAATCCAAAGGTTTCTAATGCAATTCTTCAATAGAGATTTGAGTATCTCTTGCTTGAATGGCAGTGGAGATTAGATCAAAATCTGAAGGTAAACCATTCAGATTATGTAAAACAATATCGTCAAGAGATACTAGTGCGCCAGTATCACGACCCAATCCGGAGGGCCGTGACGGGCACCTAGACCCTACCTGTCGGGGGCCACCAATCACCTACTTAACATACATCTGTAATCTCAAACATGGCCGCAAGGGCCGTTATCAAATATTCGGCTGACACGTACATCACAGCCGATAGGGCCATACACAACTACTATACACATGACAACTATCTACAAGCCTCTAAAGAATACATGACATCACAAGGGCAGGACAGGGTCCTGCCATACCCAAGCGCATATGCAAAATAACATACCACGACCAGACTGCAACTCTGAAACAAATAGAGTGCTCCAACATCAGCTGAACCAGCAACCTACTAGTGCGAAGCGTCACCCTCTTTAACTGAACCTGCGGGCATGAAACGCAGCGTCCCTCGACAAAAAGGACGTCAGTACGACTGATGTACTGAGTATGTCAGGCATGAACAATAACATAACATGAATATAACAATAAACTGAAATAAAAACAACCGACGACAACAATAACTGACAGAAACGACTGACCAACAGTAAATGCCTCTGAGGGCCCTAATACATATGCCTAAATGTTATGCAAAATGCAAATGCGGTATACATATAAATATTGGCCACACAAGGGCATCTTCCTTCCCATAACCGCATTTGTGGGCATCAAGTTATATCGTATTAGCCATACAAGGGCATCAATATTGGCCTCTTCGAGCTCTTTCGTGATAGTTTGTACCAACTGCAGGTGGTGTGCGTATATAGCGCCTTCCCTTTCCCCATATCCCCTACATATATACAATATTTACCATATAGTAGTGTGCATAGCACAAGTGGGTCCAGGGTAATATATGAATATAATGCAAATGAAAATGCATGAATGACAATAAAACATTCTGAATTTACCGGATGACATAATATCCTTGTACCTTCGGCTAACACTGTGAATATCAACATATTTTCTGTATGTCTCAATAAGGACTTAGGAACATATTTAGACATACTTTTAACATAGGAATCAATAACATGAATATTCTTAAATACTAGGGGTAGAATAATTTATGGAATAATATCACAGTTATATTTCATCACATGGAACATGCCAAAAGAAGAAATAATTTGCCTTAACATACCTCGATTTCACTTAATTATTCGAGCCAAGAGGGTTACTGTTGTTGCTAACACTGTCCGGAAATATTAAAAAATGGACTTCAATTGAATTTTAATGGTTGTAACGAATTTGATATAGGACTATTACAAACAGTGGATGAGTTCCTATTTTTTTTTGTGAATGTTTGATTCCCTTTTTCCTCTTAACACCTACTAATTAATTGGTCTTTTTCCTACACGTTTTTACCTCTGTAAAGACATAAATAATAATTATAGCAGAAGGTATACTAACATATTAGATAGATGTAACCACAATCTTATCCACTCAACATGTGATACCCCACTACAGATGCCACCAAACTCTACTAATGCCTAGTCAATTCGTTAATTTCCCTCATGGTGACAAGTGGACATGTTGTCTCCTTACTACTTATCCAAATATAACTTTAATTAATACTATGCCCCAACACCTAATCGATTATACACATAATTAATTCTTGATCTCAATTCACTTAAATCTTGATGACTTATAAAACCTTCATATACTCAATGTCATAATTGTGCAATATAGCACTAGTCCATTACCTCATTGGGGACATACAACTATTATTACTAATCTCTATTGTCACCCTTATTAAGTTTTAAATTATTTCGGAACTGTGTCCTTATTTATACCAAGCTCTTTATTTACGTACGTGAATATGGCATAAATCTTCCAACGCATGGTCTATTTACATACGCCTAGCAATTCAAACCATGGCCTGAAAGTATGGGATGTTACATTCTTCCTCCCTTAGGAACATTCGTCCTCGAATGTCGGGGTGACATATCTAATCCCACGGAGTCAGAAACACAACCACCGATTCACGGGGCCATATAATATAACATATGTAGTAGTCATGTACGGCCTCCTCGGCCTTGGTGTATATATATATAAGTTGGGTTTCTGGTTTACTGTTTTTATGTTTATATATATCAGCAGAGTACTGAGTGACGGCCCTTGTGGCCGAGGATAATTACGGGCAGATGTTAAATGTATGGCTAATGGTACCCCGCGGGTAAGGTTCGGGTGCCCGTCGCGGCCCTCCGATTTGGGTCGTGACAAACTATATTCGATAACGGCCATTGTGGCCATGATTGATTTCGGTTAATTGGTTAGTATGTGAAAAGTGGTGCTCAACAGGTAAGGTCCGGGTGCCCGTCATGGCCCTTCGGTTTGGATCGTGACAGTCAGCATTGGCAAGCTGATCGGAGAGTTGCCTAGTATTTTGAATATAGACGGCGATTGACATATTCTCCTTGGAAGCTTTGGAAAGGCTGTCACAGAGACTCATAAAGTGAGAATAATTTGGGGTGACATACATGATTTTAAGGGTTTACCAGACCTCATAAGAGGTTTTGGCCGAGATTACAAAAGGAACTATCTCAGGTGAGTAAGTAGAGACAATGGCACTTCGTAGCAAGCGATGTTGTCATGTCCATGGGGATTTTTTGGGTGATCAGATGGTTTTGTAGTAACATAGCATTCAAAGTCATATGCAACAAGAAGAGAATCGCAATGAGTATGCCAAGAGTAGTAATTGGTGGAGGTGAGTTTGATTGGAGCAAGAGCTGTGGTATTAATTGAGAGAATTTGGGTTGGGTTGGAGTAATTTGTGACTGGTATGGCAGAGATAGGAGAAGAATTTAAAGTGTTGTTAACAATTTCGTTGGACATTTTTTGTGCACTTTAGTTGTGACAGAAGAAAAAAATGGTCTTATGGCAGATGGCTCTGATACCGTATAACAAATATAAATGAAGGTAAAAACTCTTGTTGTATTATTAATTATAAAAGGTTATTTATACAGTGATTACATGAGTACAATAAAGGAAAGAAGCAAAGAATCAGGGATATTATTTATAAATATCAATAAATAAGAAATGTTATTAATAGAGCAAGATATCAGAAGAAACTATAACAATCATGTATTGACTGAATCTCTACTGAAATATATTTTCTTATTACTTTGATATAATAATAAATGAAAAAATAATAAGAGCATAGTAAGTTGTGCCAAAAACATAAAATTTTACTTGGTTTAATTTCTTTCAAACAAACAAAAAGAACAGAAATCAAAACAATACAAACAATTTTTTTTTAAATAAAGACTTCCAAAATTGTGATATGTACAACATATAGGGAAAAATTAGCTCATGGACAGGAGTCCCAAGAGTCCAGTACCATAAAACAAATAAGGAAGCTACAATCAATCTAATCAAGGGTAAAAATTAAGCTCTTGAAGTTTCCTAGCTAGTTTGGGTTTGAGACTGCCTCGCATGACTGATTCTTGAATGACCAATCTAGAAATCAAATCTGGTTCCTTCTTACTACCTTGAAACACTCTAGAATTCCTCTTTAACCATAGAAAATATACATAACCAGCAAATACAATTCTGTACACCTCAACTACAACACTATTACCACCCATATAATCCATGATCCATTGAAGTTCTTCATTCCATGGCATAGCATGCCTTTGAAAATTCTACCCGACTAACAACTTTCCTCATACAACTGTGGAGAAAGTGCATTGGAAAAAAAGATGATGAACTGTATCCTCTGCAACTTTACACAGAAGGCAATTATTCTGATCAATAAGCTCCCTTTTCAATAGCCTATCTATGGTATAGAGTCTCCTTTGAATCACCAAATATAGTATACACTCATTTGGGTGCCCCATCATTATTGCAAGTAAGTTTCCTCCATGGACCCTTCTAAACGTTGCCTCTAACGGCCTTATACATGTGTTTAATTGAGAAGGAGATGGATTACTGAACTCGCATCTTGTCTAACTCCTGCTTCAGTCATAGTAGCAGTGAATTTGAAAATCTTCCTCAGCATCCAAGATGCTTGTTGAGGCATGTAACTCCAAATATCTTGCCCTTTTATGTAATACACATGCACCCACAACTTAGTCTTTCTTTTTGTACAAGTTCCATAACATCTTACAAGTAGCAGCCTTATTCTAAGTGTAAACATGTAGTATGTTGAGTCCACCAGCAAGTTTAGGCAAGCATAACTATTCCCAATTCACAAGAGCCTTCTTAGAAGAGACATGACTACCGGTCCGTAAGAAAGTTCTACAGATAAACTCCACTTTCTTTAGGAATTTTTTTGACAATAATTATCTGAGCCCAGAAAGTTTGGATGACAAATAAAAATGTCTCGATTAATTACAACCTAACATCATACGATAATAGTTTTGAAGTCCAATGAGTTACCCTTCTAACAATTTTATCCAGCAAGGGAAGACATTGAGCAGCTGAGAGTCCTTTAATAGTGAGTGCAGCTCTCAAATATCTGAAGGAAAGGCTACCCTCAGAGAATTGCAGCAAGTCCAAAATCTCATCCTTGGTGACAGTGTCAATACCCCCAAAGCAAACAGAATGTTTGTTAACATTTGCTTTTAAACCAGAGACTTCAGAAAAGTGTAGGAAGCAGGCAATAAGTTTACTAACTGAGGTCACATCTCCTCTACAAAACAACAATAAATCATCAGTAAAACCAAGTTGGATGATAGTAAGATTTGCACATTTGAAATGAAAGTTGAAATTAGGATCCCTTATAAGTACTTTAAAGGTTTTGTTCAGGTATTCCATACAAAGAACAAATAAAAAGAGAGAAAAGGGGTCACCCTGCCTCAAATCTCTCGTAGCAGGAAAGGCCCTAGTGCATTTTCCATTAACAACAATTGCATATGAGACAGTTTTGACACAACACATGATCCACTTTGCGAAAAATATCAGGTAAATTCAAACTCATCAAAACTTGTTCTAGGAAAATCCACTTAATTGAGTCATATGCTTTCTACATATTAACTTTGAGCATACACCTGGGTGAGGTGCTCTTTCTCCCATATCCCCCCACTAATTCATGACTTAGGATGATTTTATCATAAATCAGCCTCCCAGGCACAAATGTTGTTTGATTATTCTCAACAAGAAAGGACATGCCAGTTTGCAACCTCTTAGTCAAGATTTTAGAGATAAATTTATATTGCACATTGCATCAAGAGATAAGTCTATACTGTTTAATAAAGGAAGGACACTTAACTTTAGGAATAAGAGTTACACTAGCGCAATTTACCTCTCATGGCAAACTAAGAGTGGTAAATAAGTTGAGTACAACAGTAGAAACATCTCATCCAATAACTGACCATGACTTCTTAAAGAAACATGCATTGAAACCATCATGGCATGGGGATTTTAGATCATCAATATTGACCTATAGCTTACAAAACTTCCTCAACAGTAATGGGACTGGTTAGTTGAAGTTGAGTAGATCTATGTAGTATGTTACCATCACGCATAACACTAGTATGAATAGCAGGGATAAATGATGCACATAAACCCAGAAGACCTTTATAAAATTTACAAGCCTCATCCTCAATGGCCCTTTCAGTATGCACCTGAGAACTATTATCAGTAGGAAGGCAAACGATCTGTTTTGTGCAGTTCTACTCTTCAAATTTGCAAAAAATGACTCTGAATTTGAGTCACCCAACTTTAGTCATTGCACTCTGGATTTCTGTCTAAATACATTTTTCTCAATTGTAGCTGATTTCTCATATTGTAATCTAAGCTCTTTCTTAGTATCAGCCAGTTCTAGTTGGTTACCATTAATTATCTGATGTTAAGTTGTTAGTAGACTATCCTTTGCAGCTTTAACTTTCTCATCAATCCGATAGAACTCTTCCTTTGTCAAGTGTTTCATGCCCCTTTCAACAGATATCAACTGGTGCCACACCTTTCTTAATGAAGGTTCAGAATGTTTCCTATACCAGTACTCCTCAACATTAGAAATAAAATCTTTGTGCTCAGCCATATAGTTAAGGAATTTAAAGGATCTATGAATTTGCACAATAGGCTCAACTAATGAGAGACTCAATAGTGAGTGTTCAAAAAACAATAGATCCATAGCATTCACTCTAGTAATGCTCATTTATACGATCCAAGCAGAGTTGCCTAAAGCTTTGTCAATCCTGCTAAGTATACTACCATTACTCCATGTATATTTTCTACCAGTAGTGGACAATTCATTGTGTCTGGTGTCTTGTAGCAGCTGCCTAAATTCTATCACCTCTATTTCTTGCACCATGTTACCGTTTAGTCTGTCATCAAGCTGAGTGATAGCATTGTAATCACCCATGATGATCCATGAATATTGTATTCTAGTGTTTAGCCTGTTTAGCTCAGCCCAAAGTGATCTTCTATCAGCTACAGTGTGAAGGCCATAAACTGTTGTAAGAAAGAAATTAAGAACCATCACAGAAATAGAACTGTGTATATACTGCCCATGGGTTTTTTTATCACATTCACATTGAGCCTGTTTGCATTCCACAAGAGCCACATTATCCCTTGTCCATTTGCATTGTAATTAGCATGCCAGTTCCAACCTTGATCCACATTTCTGACTATTTTTGTAGAAATATTTTCAGTTACTCTATGTCCAGTGATGGTTATTAAGCTCACATTATTCTCTCTAAGAAACTTTATCTCCATTTTCTTATAAAGCTTATTAAAACCCCTTACATTATATGTGACCAGCAAGATTAAGGAGGTGGAGAAATTTGGTCATATCCAAAGGTACCTTATCAAGACACCAGTTTATATTGTGGCTAGCAATCCAAAAGAGACTTGCAAGTGTGGGTAGACTAGCAAAATGAGGGATTCAACTTTCACAAGATTGTGTCCTATGAAACTTTGTGACTGTGGAAACTTTGAAACATTTGTTCTTAGAATGCAGGTATATCAGATTTATTTGGACCAATCTTCTAAAGTGGATGGGAATCACAAGACATGTTGGATCATGGACTGAGGAAACAGAATGGCTAACCAGGTAGATGACCAATAATTGACCAAGAGCAGTTGTGCTGGGGTTCATCTTTGCTACAATAGTGTATCAAGCATGGGCAGAAAGGAATGTACGAAGATTCAAGGCTAAATGCAAATCCAATGTGTTGATTATTAGAGATATGATATTACAATTGCATATTAGAGGACATAATTACTATAAATGAAATAGGTTACTAGCAAGCTAAGATAGTTATCCTGTATAGGCTATACTTTTCATTGTAATGGTTATATGATAGCTTAGAAAGGGAAATAATGAGAGACTGACTCTAGAGTCCAAAAGAGTTGGATGTGTATAATGTTTTACTTGATTGAATAAAATTTTAATTTGACAAAAAACATTAAGAAGGTTTAGGGGGGATGAGGCTCATCACTTCTGTTTGCCTTGCTACCCTATCCAACCTCCTTTTACACTATATGTTTCCCTTGGGAAGTGAACTCACACCTTTTGTCGGAGTGGTAGAAATTTTCCATTAACTTGCCCTGCTATTGTCTTAGGAGACTTCCTACAAATATTTTGCCATGTGTCCTCCTTTGGAGATATCATACTTTGTATATAAGTTGTTTCTCTGAAGGTTGTGGAACCTCTAATGTCATAGGCTGAGTACTCTTTACCACAACAGATTCCTTTGAAGTTTGAGTTGTAATAGTTTGAGCCTGAGTGACATGAGCATCCTTTACCATAGCTGATTCCATTGGATTCTTAGAAGTAGCCTTTCATTCTTGTCTAGGCTTAGTCTGGTTGAGTTTAGGGATCCCAACCTGAGTCTAGTTTGCTTTGGAGCTTTTGACTTTTTTCCCCTTCTCACGAGATTTATCAGATGTTGCAACTTAGTTCTGCACTGCAAGCTTAGTCTGAGGATGAGGTTTGGATTTTGAACAAATCACATCCTTAGTTGACAACATTTATGACAATAAAGTGACTTCCAATCATATGTGACAGGTTGATCAAGTTTATTTCCATTAAGGTCAGCCACCTTAACAATTCCTGGTAAAGGACTTGTAATGTCCACCTCAATGAGTAGTCTAGCATAAGCGATCATATCCATTTGTGTTATGCACTCGTTAGCATAGAGAGGATTACCAAGTCCAATTCCAATCCTACTTAAGGATTCCCCTAGCAATTGAGAGGCGAGTTTGGAAGCTTAACCCAAAGCGGGATGATCTTCAACACCTCCTTTGCAAAATCAAATTCCTCTAATCAGGGCTTAATAACCAGTTGCCTATTATTGAGAAATTGAGTTCCAGAGTAAATGACCTCATTCCTATCAGCAATACTATTAAATTTTACTATGAAATATCCATCATTGTGGTAGTATAATTTAGGCTTCGATGCAAAATTCCATTTAGCTGAAATAAACCCGTCCAAAGCTGCTACGGTTGGTGAAGCACCGATAACATATAGAATGATAGCTTGTTTCCACTTTGCACTTTCCTTGTCAACTTCAGCTTTGTATAGTTCAAACACCGTAATTCCATTCTAAGTCTTAGGAGGAATAAAAGGGAGACTCATACCTTTGTCAACATATTTGTTCTCAGTAAACAAAGAACTGCTGTTGCTTTAGGAATCTTGCTTGTCGTTATTATACTCACTGGAATAGACTATATTCCTCCCAGAAGGTTAAACTGCAGGGCTTGGGGTAGTCACTACGTCAGTTGTCCTCTTTGTAATCCCAGAGCTCGACCCAGGGTCAGATCAGATAACGATTGGATTTCCACCACTTTGAAACATCGGCTAGGAATTGCTGATTGGACAGCCACCGACCCAGTAATGTGTTGTCCCTTTCCAGCAGAAGGGATTTTCACACCACTCTTATTCGGCAAAGTCGGCCATTGGTCCAAAGCTTCTTTCTTTTGCGTCTGCTTGAGACCATATTTTCCAGCAGAAACAAGTTTTTGATCCATCATCACCACCTTAATCCTAGTTTTATTGGTCGTCCCTTTTCCATTCCGGCAAGGTATGCATTATAGCCAGCACACTAACGTGCACCAAAAAGAGAGAGAAAACACTAGGTTAATATGAGACAAAGATTTAACCTAATAATATACTCTGAAGGCATTCATGCCGAGAGCGACCAGAAGCTCTGAAAAAATATCTTGTTGTATCCAACTTATATAATATGGATGGGAGTAATACACGATTTGATAATTATGATAATATATAATTTATAGTGCTATTATAAATAGGTTATTCTTTACCCTATTAGATTAAAAAGGAAAAATCTTATATAGAGAGGTTATTATGATGAATGGAAAGAATTTTTTCATTATTTGTGTCTCTCTAAATTCTCGTTTCCGTCTTGTCTTGATTTTAACAGGGTATCAGATCCACATTATAAAGAATACCAAAACGCTAGAATAATGGCAGGTGATGGTAAGGAAATTGGCGATAACGGTAAATGAATCGTCGGTGAAGAAAACAAAATCCAAAGAACAATAATATCTCTCTACGACATTACGTCGAATGATAACCCTAGAATCCAATTGAAGGGCGAAAATTATGAAGAATGGGCTAGATCCACGAGGACAGCCCTAATATCAAGAAAGAAGTTTGTCTTTGTCTACGGTATAATAAAAAAATTGGATGAAGAGTCACCGGACTTAGAAAATTGGTGGACTATAAACTCATTGTTGGTGTCGTGAATTTACAACACCATAGAACCGACGCTTCGCTCAACGATTACACATAAAGAGGAAGTGAAAGAATTATAGACGAGCATCCGAAAGCGGTTCGCCGTTAGTAACAGCCCTCGGATGCAACAACTAAAGACAGAACTAGCAGAGTGCAAGTAAAAGGAAAGGACCATAGTGGATTACTATGGAAAACTCACTAAGTTGTGGGAGGAATTAGCGAATTACAAATAGATCCCAACCTGTACGTGTGGAAAGTGCACGTACAATCTAGGAATGGTCCTCGAATCCAAAAGAGAAGAAGAAAAAGTGCATCTTTTCCTCATGGGATTGGATGAGGGAATGTATGGAACGGTGAGGTCGAACATACTATACCAGGAACCGACCATCATTAAAAAGGGTCTATTCGAAGTTGGTGTAAGAAGAGCATGTGAGAAGAGTCACAGGGAAAACAGAGGACCGGAGTGAAATCGTGACTTTGGCCGTATAGGAAAGAAACCCTTACCGTGACCAAGGTAAAGGAAAAAATGATGGTGCATTCTGCACACATTGCAAGAGATTTCGTTGTAGACAATGTTCGTTGACTCGAAAATCACTTACCGATTGGTTTATATCCCTCGGGAATTCACCCATATCATGAAAAACCAAGAAGCAGCACATTATCTCTCGTTCGTCAGTAGAGGTGAAATATCGGTCAATGACAATGACAGTTTGTGAGTTAAAATGGTTAAAGGGGATTTTACATAGTTTGGGTGTTGAACATAAATCTCTAATGAAAAATGTACTGTGATAGTCAAACAACATTGTATATTGCACGAAATCCGATGTTTCATGAACGAACTAAACACATTGAAATCGACTGTCACTATGTCCGGGACACACTCCAATCCGGAATAATACTTCCTAGTCATTTGCCAACCAATGAGCAATTGGCCGATGTGTTTACAAAGACTTTGGGCAAATCGCAACATGAATATTTACTTGTCAAGTTTGGCATTCGAGACCCTCATACTCCAATTTGAGGGGTATTATAATAGGTTAGGTCTATTTATGGTAATATAGAATTTGATAATTATGATAATATATGATTTATAATCCTATTAGAATAGGATTATCATTTACTCTATTAGACTAGAAAAATGAGGATCTTACCTCTATAAAAGAAGGTTATTATAATGAATCAAATGTAGAAATAATTCTCTCATTATTCTTGTCTTTCTAAATTGTCGTTCATGTCTCGATTTTAACCGACTTAGAAATATTTGAACCTTTGAGAGGGACAAAGTTTTGATCCATGGATAAAATCTTGAAGGTTTTGCCCGTGGAGAAAAGGCACCAATTGAGTCTCAAAACAAGTAAACATTTGGAGGTAGTTTAATCGAAATAACATGGTTAAGGGGGGTTTGATGTCGAGGAGTGTGTTAAAGAATTAAAGGATGCGTATGAAGAAGACAGTGGTGATATCATGTCAATGCACAACTCACACAAATTAAAGTGTGAGAATGATATACACTGCTGTGGTATACAATTTAGATTTCTAGATTAACTTGTAAACAATAAAGTCTTACATAGTACGGTGCATTTCAATTTTACCAAATTTAGCTTTAGATAAATTCTATTTGTTGGAGTAACTTTTTTATTTATCTGGTCAACAAAGAAAAGAAAAATGCTTATAAATTATAAGTAAAGACTTTATATTACATAACATAAGACACTAATTATTTCATTAGTGAACAAGTTATATTTATATCAAGATTATAATTCCGAGACTGTAATACAGGTATCAAACAATAACATAAAATTTAATGAATTTTATTAGTGGTTTATTGTCCTAAAATTGAGACATACAAAGTATAATATGAAATATGTGTTTGGTTTACCCAAGATAAACTTGCTTTAGAAGACCTTGAGATAAAGCTTTGGAAAAGAAAAAATGTGTACTTTTATTATTTTATTTCGAAATTAATTCAAAAACTTATTGTCCAACATAGAGTGCGGGATAAAAATAATATCACAATAATAATATAAATAATTTCGAAATTACTAGTTTCAAATTTAAAAATTCTACCAAATATAAAATAATCCCATAATTAATTCTAAAATTAGTATTTCTCATCTCATCAGTCAAATAGATAGTCAGAAGATCTCATATATCACACAAAAAACGTACCCAAAGCATAGGATTTAATAAAAATACAACCTTTTGGTTTTCTTTAACGGAAAGGTAACAATATTCACGACTTCAAAATTTAAGATACTAGTTCTTTCAAATTGTTAAGAAAAATGTACTAAGGAATATAGCAAAATAGGTGGAAATTCATCCACCTTTAATTTTCTTGAATTTGAACTTTAAAACTAGTGATAAGTTTTAAGAGAGAGTTATTTACTACTCCATCTGTCCCAAAATATTTGTCACATTACGTCTTTTAAAAGTCAAACTGTATGAACTTTGACAAACATTTTAAGATATATTTTTTCATCATATTAATATGAGAAGAATTGCAACTTATAGTACTTTTCGTATAGTTTTTGAATATTTAAATTTAAATTTTAAAATATTGAATCAATCTAATCTAATTTAGCTTTGAAATTTAATCAAAGTGACTTTTAAAAAGAGAAACATGACAAATATTTTGGAACAGATGAAGTACTAAATAAGCTTTCTAGTTTATTAAGCTAGTAAATAAATATTGAATATCAAATGATTATAAAATAATGAAGTTAAGAGAAACAAATGATAGTACTCCCTCAATCTCAATTTATGTGATGTAATTTAAATGGTCATGGAGTTTAAAAAATAATGGAAGACTTCTAGAACTTGTTTTCTTTTTCAAATAAGCTAAAGATATTTATGTGGTTATAAATTATCTTGTTAAGTGTAAAAAGTAAAATTTAAAGTTAAATTATTATTAAATAAAAAAAAATTAATTAATTAAAAAAACATGTTATATAAATTGGGGGAGAGGGGTTAATTGGTTATATAGACCTTTCAACACTTCTTCATTTTTGGTTTGTTATGTGACCTCCTCTAAATGTAAATAAATTTTAGAGGTGCACTTTGACACTTTGACACTTTGACGCACAGTGTACAAGTTAGCACCATAGGGAAGGCAACAGATCCTATTAGATCCAGATTCAGATTCTTTTTTATATTTGAATACAAATTCATCAGGTCCATAAAAGTTAGATCCAAATTCGGATCCATCGGGTTCAAGGATCAGATCTGGATCTACATGTAAATTTTTTTGACTTGAATAATATTCCTACATGTTGAAACTTTTATGACAAAATGAAACGCAATCTGATTGAAAAAAATGATTGAGTTCATTCAATCAACCTACACAAACATGACAACATTTTTTCAAAATACTGAACAAAGTTTTAGCATCACAAGAAAATAAATACGATTGACTTCATTAGTGATGCTGAACAGGTTGCAACTTTGAGCTAATTTTTGGAGGCTTTAGTGATGCTCCACTTATAGTTCTACTGATTGACTTCATTAAACAACATAAAACAATGTCAGTCATATATCAAAAGTCCCAATTTTTTTTTTGCTGATCAAACAAATGAGAGAAATATACTTAAAGCTTACGGCTAGCAGATTCAAGAAATGAAAATTTAAAGAAGAGTGATAATTTTTTTTTTATAGAAATGAAAATATGGAAAACTGCAGAGAGCATATAGATAAAAGAAATGAAACTTCAAAGACAAATTACATGGCTGTGTGACTTGTGTCTTATCCTGGTTAAACCCTTAACCCAATACATAAATTATGAAAAAAATTAAAAATACTTATAAAATTACATTCTATGTTATGAATATATTTAATAAAAAACGGATCCACGGATCAGATCTGAACCGGATACGGATCTCAAATACAAGATCCAGATCCGATCAGTCAGAAATGAATCCGGATCCGTCGGGTCCAAATTTTAAAAATCAACATCCTATCAAACGAATCTCGATCTACCGAATCCAAGATCCACTACCATCTGCACCATAGACCCCTCCAATTAGTACAATCTTTCCCTTCTAAGTTCTACCCTTTCTGAGATATCACCAAAAAATTGTTGTTTTTTCCAATCCAAAAATTGCTCATTTACTTATATTTATTTTTATCAAACAGTAGCAATAAATATTTAAGTACTACTACTATTTCTCTGGGAAGAAAAAAAAAAAAACAACCTCTCCCTTTCCAGTTTTCCCTGCCTCTCTCCATTTTCGATCACCAAAAAAAAAATCACAATAAATCATTGTAGAAACTACATAGAGCAAGTTTTTGAGACAAGGGGTTCAAGAAAAGATCAATCTTTATGGCTTTAATGCGCCTTCTCACACAGGTCACTTCTTTCACTCTTATCAGATCTTTCTTTATCAAAGATGTAATCTTTATCTTCTGTTATTTTTGTTTGGTTTATTGATAATTGGAGATTCTTGGTGTGTTCAGGTATAAAAACCCTAATATTAGTACTCTTTTTTATCTGTTTCTAAGATTAGAGATTTGGTCCCTTTACCTTGTAGACAAAGATTGGATTTTTAAGAGTAATTAGCCATATTTTCTGTTATATTAGGCTCAAGATTGTGTAGCTTTACTTTGGTGGTTGCTATATTGGGCTATGAAACTGAAAGGTTGGTTTTTTATGTGTATAATTAGCTTAGATTGCTCAATATGTAGCTTTACAAAGTCTATATTGCACGTTTACTACCACAACAACAACATACCCAGTGTAATCCCACAAATGGGGTCTGGGGAGGGTAGAGTGTACGCAGATCTTTATCCTACCTCTAGACCTTACCCTCCGATAAACCTTCGGCTTAAGAGAAAAACATCAGTGTTCCATGTTCTATGTCAAAGAAAGAAATAAATCTTAAACTGTAAAAATGGGGGTATTGTAGTTTGGCATTTATCTTGTTATATTTTTTTTTCTCTTACACTACTTGTTTTCTTTGTGAAGGTTTACGTAGTCTTCGTCTTGGTATGATGGGTATTTCTCCTTGCTTTCTCCTCTGTTATGCATTGAATTTTAATTTTATCGTACAGGTTGAAAGGCAGCAACCTCAATTGAAGCAGCTAGGCTATTTGCTGAATAGAACCTATCTTACGACTGGAAAGGCGATAGGAGGTGAAGGTATGCTCTAAACATTTTGTACTCATGAAGTGGATGCTGTGTCCTCCCCCCTTGTGTAGAGATAATAATAGTGTTTGATGGTTGACAAATATAAAACAATTGAATGGTTGGCTTCATGGAATTATTGCTTGTTATTTGTATGTAATTTTCACCTAGATGTTTCTGGTATCAACAAAGAGCCGAGCCTCTATATTATTTTAACCGAACTATGGTCATACCTACAATGTCTAGAACACCGTAGATATTCATACACTGATAACTATTCTCTATTAGTTATTTAGGCAAAACTAATCAAGAAAAATGCAAGGTAAGGCTGTGTAATAGAACCTTGTGGTCCATCCCTTCCCCGGACCCCGCGCATAGCGGGAGCTTAGTGCACCGGACCATCTATACATTTAAAACCAACAATCCCAAAGTGAAAAAAATGTGCCCAAATAAGAGTCTTTAAGGAAAGACCTTGAGGATAGCAGATTTAGAATTAAGTTGCAGGCTTGCAGCACCCAATGGACTATAGTAGAATGTGAAACAGAGCAGACGATTTGAGATAAAAAAGGGAACAACTTTAATAATGAAGACATAGTTGACAATGCTAGTAGGTAGAAGAGTGGGATAGGATCCTGATGTGGCTGACATATGAAAGGGATATAAAACTTTTATTGAGGTGGAAATAGTTTTTACCTTATATTAACCTGTGCAAACTGCTTTCAGTTCAAGATTTCTTGCAGCTCATACTTATTTAGAAAGTCATAATTGGTACCGCACAGTAATTGAGAAGTGCGATTTCTGGTGAAATCTCCCTGCAGTGTCGGCCTCCTTTGTTGCATGTTGCTGAGAAGAATTTCGATGTTGTACTCAAAATCCATTTATTATATCAAAATGGATAAATTTTCTGTAACATAGGTTTCATAGTTGACTTTGCCTAGATTTGGCTTCATAAGATCTTTCTTGTGCTTACAAGAGAAAGTTGAAAAGCAATTTGTGAGTAATATGCTTTATGAAGATGAAACTAGCAATCTCTTGAGTTTTGTGTGATCATCTTTTTTCTATACTTCCAAGTCTTTTGAACCAATAGCCGACATTTAGACCTTCTGACAGTTTGTTGATTGAGTAAAATGTACATTGAATATTGCAAGTTAAATGTTTTAACTCCTAAAGAAGCTTCCGTCTTCTTCTGGTTTAATCATTTTTGCATCACCTTTCTGAATGTTTGCGTTGACATTCTGTTTCATTTAATAATAGATGTACAGTTATGTGATAAATTCTCTTTCTAAATTATACTTACCTTACTGACATCTGGGCAAAGCATGTTGTAATCCTCTAGTGTGTCCCTTCTTTGTGCAGCACATGGATCTGCAAGAACCAAGGGAAGGTTTCGGTCCAGTTATGTGGGCAGCCTGGCCCGCCGAGTACGTGATACGGAAGAAGTTACTGATGCGGCGTATCTGAGAGAACTATATCATAAGAATGATCCAGAGGCAGTCATAAGATTGTTTGAAGGTCAACCTTCACTTCATAATAATCCAGCAGCACTCTCAGAGTATGTTAAGGCACTGGTTAAGGTTGATAGATTAGATGAAAGTGAGCTGCTCCGCACATTGCAGAGAGGTGAGACCCAATAAAAGAGTCTTATCTCTCATTAGCTTGGACTGTTGATTTGTCTGGGATTTGAGAATTAGTTATTTTACGTACTTGATACTGGGGCTTCTGATAAGCTTATAGGAGATATAATAATTAGTGTCTGACTAGTGGTCTTTCAGGGATTGGTGGTACTGCTAGCTCTCATGCAGAAGAAGCAAATGTAGGAGCTCTTTCAGCTTTTAGGAATGTTGGCAAAGCTACGAAAGGTGGTGCTCTTGGTACTCCTAATGCTCCTATACATATGGTGGCTGTTGAAGGGGGTCATTTCAAAGAACAGTTGTGGCGTACATTTCGCGCTCTTTGTATGGCCTTTCTCTTGATTTCAGGTGTTGGTGCACTCATTGAAGATAGAGGAATCAGCAAAGGTATAGAAGCTCTGTAATTTTTGCTTGGTCTTTGTTCAGATGATATTATTTGTCAATAGAAGTTATTTTCTTGTTAATGATGTTAGCTGCCTCAGGACTTGGTTTAAATGAGGAAGTGCAGCCGACCATGGAAACCAATACAAGATTTGCCGACGTGAAGGGTGTTGATGAGGCGAAAGGGGAGTTGGAAGAGATTGTTCACTATCTCCGAGACCCTAAGGTGAGTTAATATGGGAGGTTTATTAAGTAACCACCAGAGTAATATATTCTCCCGTCAGCATCTAAATTAAATTTGAAATTATCATTTGGGTCGAAGTCCATGCAGGTCAGTAAAAGTAATGCTGGAATGCCTGAGATTGCTCTTGACATTACAGCTGAGATTGTGGAAATGCAGGACCTAAGTATATCCCTTCTGACAGTGTTTTCTCTACGCCTCTTTTAATTTGATCTGACCCTTCCCACCAAAAGTTCAATGAAAGACAGCAAAGGAAGACGGGAATGACCTGACAAGGATATATATGACCTGAGAACATCAGTTATCTTTTGTTTGTTATATGTACTAATATGTACTAACTCTACATTTTCCTTTTCCTTATTAAAAAATGAATATGGAAATTGGCAGCAAGCACTTCCTCCCCTCATTGTGTGGAAAAGCTTCTGAAAGTCTTATCATTTGTTAATCATATCCCCTATGTTAGGTGTTGGGGGGAAAAGGCAGGATAGAAGGAGAACTGACAAAACCATTATAAGGGTTATTTTCCTTGAGTTCATATGTAGCTTCTCATCATTCAATTCCTCAATTGGATTTCCACATGGTTGAATACCGCAAAATTTCAGTTATCTGATTTTTTTCTCATCTATTTAAGCTTTGGGGACAAAGGTAATCAATACTTGTAGTAGCAAGTACCCAATGGATTAGTCGAGGTGCACGCAGGCTTGCACGGACCATCGTTATAAAACAATAGTTGTAGCTGAGTGTAGGTTGGCAGCTTTAGTTAATTTGTTTGATAAGTTGGTAGCTTTCAGTTATTTAGAAGCAGTTGATATGGTACTATCTGCTAGGGAGTTGAACAAGTTGGGTAAGTTGGGTCCGCCACATAGTTGAGCCACGCAAGGACGTGGGTGAAAGTCAAATTAATTGGTTAGTTTGGCAGTTATATTATCTTTTTTTATGAAAACTTTTACCCAAAATGATCCAATTTTTTACTGATTGGGACCTACCTAATTCAAATTAGAACACCATCATGATCACATTTCTGCTGGTAAATTCCTGTATTTTTTAATTTAATTTATTTATTAGGCTGAGCGACTATGTTCCTAGGCCATAAAAGAGGAGATAAACTAGTATAAGAAGGCTTTCCAACCTCTCCGGTACACCTTTTGTCGACCTCTCTTAAACAAAGGTGGTGACAATTCTGATTTTTACTCACGTTGCGTCATGCCAAAGTTTTCGTGCTGTTGGCTAATATATGACTTTCTACTTTGGTTGGTAATTGCATTATGACTTAATTGTGCCAATTTCTTTTTAAATCTTATGTTCCCCTTAATTTTCCTTTCTGTTTGTTTAGCATTGTCCTTTTTGCTCGGTCTTGACGGGCGTTTTCCAATGATTGTTTTAATACTGTGAGGTAGATGTTTTTACAGTTACTTATTTTGACATTTGCAGCGATTCACTCGTCTTGGTGGCAAGCTCCCAAAGGGTGTGTTACTTGTTGGTCCCCCTGGAACCGGTAAGACCATGTTGGCAAGAGCTATAGCAGGAGAAGCTGGGGTTCCCTTTTTTTCATGCAGTGGCAGTGAGTTTGAAGAAATGTTTGTTGGCGTTGGAGCCCGGAGAGTAAGAGACCTTTTTGGAGCTGCTAAGAAACGATCACCCTGCATTATATTTATTGATGAAATTGATGCCATTGGAGGAAGCCGTAACCCAAAGGACCAGCAATATATGAGGATGACTTTGAATCAGTTGCTTGTTGAGCTGGATGGCTTCAAACAGAATGATGGAATCATTGTGATTGCCGCCACTAACTTCCCAGAGTCATTGGATAAGGCACTGGTGAGACCTGGACGCTTCGATCGCAACATTGTTGTCCCAAATCCTGATGTTGTAGGTCGGAAGCAGATCCTGGAATCTCACATGTCAAAGGTATTGTTTCCAGGTCATTGCTCTCATGAACTATTTGTAGTGATACACAGCTATTCTTATGCTTTCTAATAGCTGATAGATTTTCCGTATGCCTATCGCTTTTAGCATATTAGACGAGAAATTTGTAATGCATGTGCATGTCGTTCTTCCTTTTTTTTTATTGGTGAATATATTTTCATTGACCTATACTGTGGATCAATCAAAGTATTTGATCGTCTGACCTGATAGTTAAAGTTGCCTATTCGTGAAGGTTTCCCATGTGTTCCTTTGTGGCACTTTTGACCTGTCACATTTTACTTGGACATCGTTTGTGGTGTTAAATCTCTTCTGAGTGTACACTTATGAAAACTTTGTTACCATGTCAAACTGGAGTTGGCAGCCTCAAACACACCTTTGTTTCCCGCATGCATGGTTGATTTTGACCATCTTTCTCAGCACATGCAACTGCAATGTTCAAGGGTTTTATTTAAGCATCATTTCTAATCTGTGTCAAAAACGTTATCTGGCAGATTGTGAAGGCAGATGATGTCGACCTTATGATCATTGCTAGGGGGACTCCTGGATTTTCCGGTGCTGACCTTGCGAATTTGGTTAACATTGCTGCTGTGAAGGCTGCAATGGAGGGTGCGAAAGCTGTAAGCTTGGCTGATCTAGAGTATGCTAAGGACAAGATCATGATGGGAAGTGAGCGCAAATCAGCTTTCATATCCAAAGAGACAAGAAAGCTTACAGCCTACCATGAAGGTGGCCATGCTCTTGTGGCTATTCATACAGATGGGGCTCTTCCAGTGCACAAGGCAACCATTGTTCCACGTGGAATGGCTCTTGGTATGGTTGCTCAATTGCCAGAGAAGGATGAGACTAGTATGTCCCGTAAGCAGATGCTTGCTCGCCTTGATGTTTGCATGGGTGGCCGAGTTGCTGAAGAACTAATTTTTGGAGAAAGTGAAGTAACTTCTGGTCCTTCTAGCGATCTCAACCAAGCAACCAAGCTAGCTAGGGCCATGGTTACAAAGTTCGGTATGAGCAAAGAAGTAGGGCTTGTCACCCACAACTACGATGATAATGGGAAAAGTATGAGCACCGAAACAAGGCTTCTCATTGAGAAGGAAGTAAGAGAATTACTTGAAATGGCTTACAACAACGCGAAAACGATTCTCACCACCCACAACAAAGAGCTTCATGCTCTTGCCAATGCATTGCTTGAGCAGGAAACAATGACTGGAAACCAGATAAAGGCCCTGCTTACCCAGGTCAACTCTCAACAAACACAGCAAAGGCAACCTCAATTAGTTACAGAGGAGAGCACATCAAAGTCCAATCCAGCTCCTCCATCAAGTCCGACTGCTGCTGCTGCTGCAGCTGCAGCCGCCGCTGCTGCTGCGGCCACTGCAGCAGCCAAAACCAAAGGCATTGCTCCTGTAGGATCTTAGCATGGTAATTTATTGCTAGTTTTTTATCAATCCATGTGCATATAGTGGATCATTCTCATGCAAGGCTATCAAGAAGGTGATTGATGTATGGAGGTGAATTTAGAGGTCAATGGTAATAGTAACAGATAAATGGCATATCAATGTTGTCAAGTGTCATTTTTAGTTGTCCTATGACCTCTTTCTTCTGGTGTTATAAGCCACCTAGCTGACCTTACAGATATTAGTTTAATTATCTGCAAACTCATTGCCAATTTGAGTTGGATATTTTTCACGAGTATACAGAAATGTGAGGTATAGATCCTACTGGTTCGGCTCTTCTCCGGATCCCGCGCATAGCACGAGCTTAGTGCACCATGCTTCACTTTTATATGGTAAAACTTAGGAGTGTCAGAACTTAAATAGTTTTCCAATAATACAGTTGAGAAAAAGGCCAAATGCCCCCTCCCATTATGGCCGGATTTTCAACTCCACACTTTTCTTATACGGGTCCTATCACTCCCTTGAACTAATTTAAAATGAAATATTTTACTCCCTCAATGCTGAGGTGGTATGTATTTCACGCTCGTTGAGATTATTAGTTTTTGATTTTTAAGTCTTCCGCGTCCTTTTTCATTTTCTTTTTAGTCATATTGGACATTATCACTATCCAATACATATCATCACCTCCCCAACTACCGCAGCCGTTGTCGTTATCCACCGGCACCAAAATCCTCCATCAATCCTTTTTTCTAGTAGTTGAGTGTCCTTCGCGAAATCGTCAATGACCGAGAAAAGAAGTGTCTAGAACAGACTGGAAGTCAAGTACTCCCCCTTCGGATCTAACCCATAAACCACCTTTCTCAATCTTCACCGAAACAAACAGAACCAATCCCTCCATTCACCAATTTACCAAAGCTCCATTTTTCTTGAATTAAAATAATCTCTGAAATAAAAAATACACTCTAAATCATTTGATGAAGTGGAGATAAAGGTGATGAGCGAGCTAAAAATGGGATAGAGATGGGGCAAGCGACTATAAATAACAAAGAAGGGGTAGCCCACAGTTAATCTTTTTCTATGCAGGAGCATTTATGTAAACATCCCAAACAAAAATCAGAGATAACAGTGGAGTTGTCGGAATTAATGGAGTTCGCCGGATCTTCTCTTTTCCGGCAAGAATCGTCAGATCCAGACTTTAATTAATTGTCATCACCACAAAAATCACAATTAAAGAATATAGAATAAATAATAATAATAATAATAATAATAATAATAATAATAATAATAATAATAATAATAATAATAATATAGAATAGGAGAGGCAAAAGAATTAGGATGACAACACCACAAAAATCACAATTAAAAATAAATAATAACAATAATAATAATAATAATAATAATAATAATTAATAATTAATAATTAATAATTTATATATAATATAAAGCTAGAAATAAACAATGCACCTCTCTGTGGCCTTGAAAGTCATTTATCTTTTTTCTCCTTTTTTGACATTTTTCTCATTTATGTGATGTTAAAAATCTCAAAGGTCACTTCTTTAACTCTCTTAATTATGTTAAATATACTATGTTAATTTTTATATATATATATATTCATTCACTGTTCATTTAAAAGCACAGAAAGTCCTTATTAATAAATATTAAAGTTGTCCGTTATCTTTCCATAAGAAAACCTAAATAGCTTCGGTCTAGCAAAAACAATGGAGTAATCACTTGTGTCTTTTGGTTATCGGCCTCTATTATTCTCTTTAAAACACAATAAATTACTATAAATACTAACTACACCTAAACGAATAGATCTTGTGCATAACTCAACCCCAAAAGTTAGCTTGTAGGGTGAGGATTGTTCAAGTCCATATAAGAAGTTCATGTTTCCATTCCATATCCGATGTGGGACTCTTAACACCGCGCGTCCAGACCTTGTTAACTGGAGCGTGAATAATATAATTTGAGGGTCCAACATCGGTGAACAAAAAATTAGAATGTGCATGACTTTGATACCATAAATGAATAGATCTTGGGTTTAACTCAATCCAAAAAATAGCTTGTACGGTGAGGATTGTCCAAGTACATATAAGTACATATAAGGAGTTCATGTTCCTATTCTATATTCAATGTGAGACTATTAACAATACATTTAGTCTCTTCAATTACCTACCTTTATTGTATCATTTAAACCACAATAAAATCTGAAAATACTTTTAAGTTTGGCAAAGGGCGTGTTTTTGAATCCAATGCACTTATTTCTTCCTCCCAAGCACAACGGAAGCCTCCAAATCTCCTTATCTCTATTTATTTTTCTTTTCCCACTGAGATATGAAAGCTGATGAAGGAAAGTTTCCAAAAATTGCTCCTTGGCGAAGATATGTCTGGTGGAGGAAAGAGTACTATATAATCAGTTTTAGCATTGTCTAATGCAATAATAAACCTAGCAGCCTAGTAGGTAATTTTACTATATTAGGGTCGTGTTTCATGAGAAAAAATAATAGAAAAAAAGACTTAACTTTTTTTTGTCAATGACTGGTCTGTAATTTTTTGAGAAAGATAATATGAAGTTTTCTTGTATATAATTATTATATCTTTCTTTTTCAGAATGAGGGTACGTTTTATTGAGAAGGAAGAAATTAGAGCCAGTGTCACCAAGGAGAGAATAGCCAAATTGTAAACATAGATCACATTGTTGAGTTATTTCCTTTGTGATTAAATAAAGAAACTCTTAGCAGACCATATATGTAGCTAGATAGTATTTTTTTCTTTTATTTTCCGTTAATAGTTATTTTCTTAAATGCTATGATTTTTTTCTTTTCTCAAAAAATTAAATTCATTCTAAATTGGAGCTCTTAGTGCACAAGTAATAACATACCCAATGTAATTCAACAAAGTAGGATATGGAGAGAGGAGTATGTACACAGAACTTACCTCTACCTTAGTGCACAAATAAAATTTTCTAATTGATGTATTTATGCAAATGCTTTGTTTTGTTTTACTATATACTTCTGAAGACCCGATATGAAAATTTTTGGTTTACAATTCAAAAAAATAAAATAATATACTGATAAATAATTTAAAAGGAACAGATCAAGGTTCAGTTCACAACCATCTATTATCTGTAGCACTATAGAACTAGATTCCTAAATAATTTCGGAAAAGATGCATGACTTCTTTTCAGCCAACACGACGCAAAGTGCAAATTTCCTCTTTGACTCTATGGAAGTATCGGTCGCGCATTTCATGTTTACACTTTGGTCACCTTTATACTTCCTTAAGATAATCAAAATTATCTCTAAAGGAATACATTCAAGAATTGTAGTGCCAGGAGTTGTGCCTTTATTAAATGTTTCTTATTTTATATGTGGAACAAAAAAAATAGTAATCAAAATTATTATTGTACTTAAACAATAAAGGTTTAAAAGAACCTTATATCATGGCTTTGGCAGAGGAACAACAGGAAAATTAGGAAAAGTAAAAGGAAATGAAGAGGATGGAAAATTTACCACTTGGAATGGCGTTTCATCTTGAATCTCTTATGAATCCAGCAAATCGAGAGAGCAGATTCAACCCCATTATGGGTGCATTTGGAGTTATGAACTAAAAATATCTTTACAATATGTTTAATATTTTGGCTTTAGAAAAAGAATATTTCATAAATTAAATAAATATTTTGAAACCGCGCGAAGCACGAACAAATTTTGTGCAGTGACAGTACCAATATCCACTAATCATTGTTTTCAGATACGATTGCCGATTGACATCTCTTCTAATTCGTCGATACGAGAAGCAAATTATTATGTGAATGAATCAATATCTATACATAAGCCAAGAGACATATGTTGTGCCACTCCATATCGTATGAAACTGGCATGCATCCTGGCTCCCAAGACTCAAATTCACTAGTATTATTACTAGCAGTAGTAATTTGGATAACCATGAGTTTGAACTGAAAATCAGTTGATTGGTTATGAGTGCTCCTAAATATTTGCATCATTTTGTCTTCTGTATAGTTATCCTCCTTTTTAGCACGTTATGGCTAAAAAGAACGTGTATGGCTCCTCCTTTTTAGCAACTAAAATAGCAGTGCACTTTATTTTTTATCAAAACAAAATAAAAAAACCTGCAAACTCAAAATTAAAAAAGAACCGCAAACTCACAAAAAAGTAAAACTACCAACTTAAAATTTGAATTTAAATCTATCCATCATTTTAAAAGATTAACTGAAATATAGAGTTTTAAACGTGCAGTTTTTGTCTCCTGATTTTTATTTTATCTTTTAAATAATTTTTTGGGCTCATTCCTTATAGCAGTTTTTGTTGGAAATTTGTCTTTGGTGGGGAGGTTGCGTCCACCCATATTCAATGACTTAAATACTAGGGTTCCGCATGTTGGAGGCTTTGTCTCTTCACACGTGCATAATCTACTAAGTGAGTAGATAACCGTAGGGCCAAGGATCGTCAAATTTCTTTAAGAAATGAAAGAGATATTGGTCCACGAAATAAGGTGTTTGAGGCATGGAAATATGGTGTGGGACCACACCGGTGGAAAAATGAAGAATTGTTCTTGTTATAATCCTAAAAAATGGATAAGGGTTTGGGACCCCAATGGGTAACTCATGTGTTTGAAGGAGGGAGGACCTAGGTGTGCTTGGGTTCAAGGCTAGCACCACACGCGCGCCGCCCATCCCATCCGGGCTCGGGCCGTGGGCTTCTGGGCTTCTTCTGACATTATCTTTTGGACCCCAAACTATTTAGTATTTACAATTTGGTCTCTGGAGTTTCAGGAAGCAGCCAGAAAGCCAACATTTTATGACATTAAACTTCTAAAATGTTTTGCACTTACTACAAAATGTTTCTGGCCATGAATACCCATTATTACACCTCTTAATCACCTCTCCTCCTCCTAAACACTCTATAAAATTCTGAAACAGGTTTGAGGGAACAAGAGAGAGGACGAAAAAATAAGAGAAAATATGTCCAAAAGTGAGCAACAAAAACAGAAACTCTTCCTTCCTTTTTTCTCTAAATCAGCAAGTCGTTTCGTGTTCGTTTTCTTCGTCAGAATCAACCTATTTGCTTTGTAGTGTTGATTAGTTGTTGTTTTATCTTGGGAGACTATTGCCCGCAAACGTAAAATCATATTTACGGGGCAATCTTGTCTTAAAGACAGAGAGTCATCTCTCGACTCAGCCACAATTGTAACAATTCAGATTTAATATTTCTTGATTTCAAGTTATTAAGATTCAAGACTCAACAAGCTTGCTGCAGTTCTAAATATTGGTTATTTGTTCATCCTTTCGAACACTTGTAATATTTATTTACTTTCTGTACTTCAATTATATCCATCAATTTTAAGACAAGATTGAATTAGTGTTCGAAAGATGTCGGTCAACAGTTGTGTCACCAAATCTGGATATGGCTGTGGTTTTCTGATGGAAGACAGTTCTGATTATGCTGTTGAATGTCAAAGTGTTCATGGTGTCACCGCACCCGAGAGTGGTGGGAACAAACACCCACGAGAGGCTGAGGATGTCAACTGGGACAAGAGGAGAAGACTGAAGATGATGTTCTATCATGTGGCAGAAGGCCTATATCTGTTCCAGACAAAGGATCCAAATTATGGTAAGGAGGAAACGGACACTCAGTCCGACGAAGTGATTGAAGTGGGACAGAATCCGAAGTTGGGATAAGTAATTTTTCTTCCTTTTCAAAAATAAGATTAAATGATGTCTGATTAAAAATGACTTAAAGTAAGGAGGATTATGAAAATGTTTTCCCAAAATAAATTATATTCCTTACGCTTTAAAATCAGAAGTTTAAACTCACCTTCCTTCCCGGTTAAAGATTGGACTATTGTAAACAAAACTTAAAAGATCTGTTCTTTTGAGTGTAATTATTAAAAGTGTGTAAAGTATATTCGCACAAACGAAGGATAGAGATCTCCTGACTGTGCGAAAAATGTTACCACTCTTAAGTTAGCGCCAAGAATTGTCTGGGCACCAATCTCAAGGGAAGAAGACTAAAAGATAATGGCTTATCTTAAGACGTTGACCCTGTCACACTATTTGACAGAAGATCCTTCATTGATAAGATGATATTGAGCACTCAGTCGTACAAAGCCTACTGGCGACTGGAGTGGGCCAGAATTTATTTGATAGGATGATATTGGACACTCAGTCGAACAAAGCCTACGGGCGACTGGAGTGAGCCAGAATTCCAGGTCTTAAATGATCTGAAGGCCAAAAGAAAGACATAAAAGAAACTGGACACTCAGTTTGCCAAAACAACTAGAGTGGGCCAGAGTATCCAGATCACATATGATCCGGTTACGCCCTAACCACGGGCAAGAGGTTGCTCATGTGAAGCAACGCCACCTCTAAGGTAGAAGGGGTTGGAGAGGTTGTCCTCAATAAGACTTTAGAGAATGGAATCACTCTTGAAGGAGGTGATACATGTCCCAAACTTGGTTTAAGGGACGCTGTTGGCCAAACTGGTTTGAGACTAGTCCAATAGGTCTGTAATAACTAAGAATGATACAATATGTCTGTAGCTAAATGAATGATATATTTGTAATCCGTGCGTCTATGCCATCATAGATTAAGACACATTAAATAGAAAGTCATTCAAAAGCTAACGAAGTTGAGATTGTTGCCTTCTATCGACATAAACCCTCAAATGAATGTGAGGTAGGCGAAGAGGCAAAATCACTTTTCCAAGTTCCGTCAAAGGAATAGCGAAAGAAGCACCACTCCTTTAGAACTTAGTCACACATACATGGGTAATTTGAAGTTTATACAAAATAGAGGGGGGATACAAGTACTTTATGACCATCATTGATGATGGTACAATGTATTGCATCCTTTGTTTGTTGAAAAGCAAAGATGAAGTTGTTGAAGCGGATAAGCGCTACAAAGCAGAAGTTGAAAATCAACTAAGCCTATGAATTGATGAATTCGTAGTGATAGAGGGGGATAATGTGAAGCATCGCTCACCTCAGTCTAACGGTGTTAGCCAAACGCAAAGCCGTACACCCCAAAATTTGTGGGGCAAGGTGATCCTTACCGCTAATGCGATTCTCAACAGAACTACACATAAGGATAAGGATAACCCTCCGTGTGAAACATGGAAAGGATTCCACATACAAATGTTGTGTTTTGGGATGGCTTGGTAGAGGTTGGAATATAGAAACAGGTCAAGTTGGACCTAAGACTGTAAATTGCATATCCACTGGATCTGCAAATAACAGTAGTGCTTATCGCCTCTTGGTGTCAAAGAATGCTGAATTCTTTGAAGATAACTTTCATTGAGAAGGAAAGATAAGTAATTGCTCGAGGTTAACAAAAACCCGCGAGTGCCTGACTATCCGGAACTAGACGTTCCGTATCTACAGGACTCGGAAGTTGCTGACTATCAGAAACTTAATATTCTAGATCTACAGAACTCAGGGATTCTTGATGTTAAATCGAAAATGAGCAAAAAAGGGATAAAGACTTGTTCCAGGCCTTCTTGCTTGTGTGGTTGAGAATGAACCATGTACAATTAACAAAGAATTGCCATATACAGAAGCGTTGCTTTGGAAAGAAGCTACAAAAAGAGAAATAGATTTCATCATAGAGAACCATACTTGTGTAATGGTTGACCTTCCTCCGGGAAAAGAACCTTTAGGTTGTGAAAATGGATACTCAAAAGTGAGTACAAAGTAGATGGATCTACTGACGAGTATAAGGCTTCGGCTACTAGTACATGTACTCCCCTGTGAATAGCTTAACATCCAGGGCCACTCCAGACTTGCGTGACATGGATGTTGAAATAGCCTTCCTAACCGGAGAGTTGGAAGGGGAGGATCAGAGTTGGTTTGTTGGACTGTTGGGCTTCTTCCCGAACTTTCATTTTGGTCCCTGAAATATATACATTTTGGTCCTGGAAGTTTCAGGTGAAACAGAAATAATGAAAATGACAACATAAACATTGACTCTGAAGTTAGAAAGCCAACAGTTGGAAAATCAACAGTCTGAACGTGGAAGTCATATTGAAATAAAAGTCTCGATATGAAAGATATGGGTATCACAGATGACATCTTAGAAATTGGGATTTCTAAGACATCTAACAGACCGGTCTAATTCCAAACTCATTTGTGAGGTAGTTGACAGTATCGTTGAAGCCACCAATGGATATGAATCATATAACTGATTGAAATCATGGTGCACCCATATACAAAGAGCGATATGCGCAGGTCACATGTAGTTCAATGTATGTTACACACTACAACCGATCTGGTATCGGCTTACAAAGTAGATCAGTTGAATTAAGGTTCACTCGTGATTCTAAAAATAATCGGTAGAAGGCGTTAAGTCGGATATGATGATATCTGAAATATTCGCTTATCTACGTATTATGGTATTCTGGATGTCCAGCGATTTTGGGAGAACAGAATGATGCAAACTGGATATCAGACTTGAAGAACACCAAAACCACAAATAAACGTGTATGGTGGGTCTTGGAAAATCCTCTAAGAAAACTTGCATCGGCCGATTCATGATGGAATCGGAGTTTATCGATTTAAACAAAGCATGAAAAGAAGTTGAGTAACTTCACGACTTCTTAGAGGATGTCCCTTATTAGGAGAAACTTGTGCCTTTGGTAGTTATACACTGTGGCTAGCCGGTCGGATTCAGGAAGGGCACGGATGATGGTGTCTGGAGATATCTGTCAGATCTGTCGGAGACATAAGACCGTATGACAATTGATCATCACGGGTGACAATTCCTTGATTACTAATCAAAATGATATAGCGGACCCTTTAACTAAGGGACTACTCGAAGATCAAGAATTCTGACTGTCTAGGGGAATGAGCTTAAAACCCAAACAATACGAACCTTTGAAGTGGTAACCCAACCATATTGACTGGAGATCCCAAGAATTTGGTTCAATGGGAAAACTAAGCTGTAAAAAGGTTCAATTGAGTGCTTCGGTGGAATCAAGAGCACTTCGAATAATTATTTATGTCAGGAAACATGAATCCAAAGTTGTTCCCGCGATAGACATTAAAGTGTTACCTGCATGGTAGGTAAATGTTAAGCTTTCAAACTTTTAACGATCCTCAAACGGTTGAGGTTAAGGTTGGGGAAACGTTTAATGATTCTTAACACTTGTGAAGTGGGGTATAACATGATACCTTGTAGCAGATCACCTATTTAAGTGCGAGGACAGACCGCCTCAAATGAACGCACTTAAGAATCCAAGTGTGTCAATGGCCACAACGGACAAAACAATAAGAATGAAAACGAATAAGGGGAGTTATTGTGTTGGTATTATTGTCTTGGCTTACACACTAAACACTGACGGTTCAAGACATCACATTCACCGCGTAGTAAGTAATTTCGGTGGTATTCAACTAGGGAAGGTTCAAAGCAGAAGCTATCTCTCCTGATAAAATATCTTTTCGCTGAAAGATTGCTGAAAGTAGACACCTTGTGTGTGCACCAAAATCTCTTTCAAGAGGGGATTGTTGGAAATTTGCCTTTGGTGGAGAGGTTGCGTCCACCCATATTCAATGACTTAAACACTAAGGTTCCGCATGTTGGAGGCTTTGTCTCTTCACACGTGCATAATCTACTAAGTGAGTAGATGACCATAGGGCAAGGATCGTCAAATTTCGTTAAGAAATGAAAGAGATATTGGTCCATGAAGTAAGGTGTTTGAGGCATGAAAATATAGTGTGGGACCACATCGGTGGGAAAAGGATGAATTGTTCTTGTTATAAGCCTAAAAAATGGATAAGGGTTTGGGATCCCAAGGGGTAACCCATGTGTTTGAAGGAGGGAGGTCCTAGGTGTGCTTGGGTTCGAGGCTAGCACCACATGCACGTCGCGCGTCCCGTCCCATCCGGGCTCGGGTCGTGGGCTTCTGGGCTTCTTCTGACATTATCTTTGGACCCCAAACTATTTAGTATTTACAATTTGGTCCCTGGAGTTTCAGGAAGCAGCCAAAAAGCCAACAGTTTATGACATTAAACTTTGAAATGTTTTGCACTTACTACAAAACATTTTTGGCGATGAATACCTCTTAAAGGGCCTCTTAATTACCTCTGCTCCTCCTAAACACTATATAAACTTCTGAAACGGATTTGAGGGAACAAGAGAGAGGTCGAAAAAACAAGAGAAAATCTGTCCAAACGTGAGCAACAAAAACAGAAACTCTTCCTTCCTTTTTCCTCTAAATCAACAAGTCATTTCGTGTTCGTTTTCTTCGTTAGAATCAACCTATTTGCTTTGTAGTGTTGATTAGTTGTTGTTTTATCTTAGGAGACTATTGCCCGCAAACGTAAAAGCATATATACAGGACAATCTTGTGTTAAAGACAGAGAACCATCTCTCGACTCGGCCACAATTGTAACAATCCAGATTTAGTGTTTCTTGATTTCAGGTTATCAAAATTCAAGACTCAATAAGCTTGCGGCAGTTCTGAATATCGATTATTTGTTCATCCTTTCGAACACTTATAATATTTATTTACTTTCCGTACTACAATTATATCCATCAGTTTTCCACCAGATTATCTATATATCATGTGTATGCCATCAAAAAGAACGATCTCATCTCGGTGTTCCACTGTGGAGATTCCTGTCACAACTCGAAAATATCTCTCTCAAATATGCCTCCCGATGTTATACTATTGAAGAACTCCAAGAACTTTTTGGAAGCATCAGACAAATATATATTCCAAAATATCTTTTGGTTATGATTTTTATTTCAAAGTTATTTCTCTGTTAGCAGTACATTGTTTTCTTTTACTTCTCAACTCCATGTTACTTACTGTAGTATTGGTCGACTATAACATATCCAGATACTTTTATTAAAATATATATATTTTGTTTTTTAATTATCATAAATTTATTGCCTTGACTTTTTCATCACAATGAAGTAGGGCTGGCCAGTGGGCCGGGCTCGGGTCTGGCGGGGTCGAGGTCGGGGCGGGACGGGAGAAGGGGTCGGGTCTGGCGGGACTTGCTCCAGTCCCGTCCCGATCCCGATCCCGTCGGTATCGGGGCGGGGCGGGGTCGGGTCGGGCTCGGGGCGAGGTCCGGCGGGTTTTCCTTTTTTTTTTAAATAACATATGTATAAAAAAACTCAATAAACAAAACAAGATAGTGTAATAAAAATATCCCAAGGCTGTTTTTGTGCCTCTTATATTATTTAATAGACATATGATTTTTTTGTAATACAAAATTACAAATACAATTGTCTAAAATCTAAATTGCAACTTTGTGGTGTTGTCCAAAAGTTGCAAATTACATAATAAAATTGTAATTAAAAAAATTACATTCTCAAAAAAACCTGTTCTAATTGCTTGATGATTTTCTGTGGTTCTTCGGTTGGAATTTGTATTTGTTGGTCAAATTGATCCACGTCGCTTCCACTACTTTCGGTTTAGATTTCGTTGTAGTTTTCATCTTCTTCTTCGTTGATCTTCGGTTGACCGCACCTTCTCCGCTCCGCTCATATCCAATCTCTGAATAATACTGCAATTTTCAAGCTGTCTCCGGCTAATGAGTGTCTGTGGTCTCCTATTAGCGCTTTCAGACGCAGTTGATGACGCTTGAATGTTCAAAACATCTCGGGCCATCAATGAAAGTGTCGGAAAGGTCTTCTCATTCCCCCTCCAGTATTTCAGCAAGTCTTCATGTCCATCTTCATTGATAACTTCTTGATACGGTACAGAACCCTGCAAAATAAAAATATCCAACTCGCTAATTTGGTTAGTAGTAGAGGTACGGCCGCACATTTTATTTCTGAGGCTTTCAATACTAGCTGCAGAAACAGGATGTCTTTTGTGAGGTTATGTTGAAGATGAAGAAGATAGTATGGAAGCCTGTAAGTTACTAGCATTTTCTTGTTGATAAAATCTATATATTTTTTTACACTGGTGTTCTACGCTAGACAACACTTCTTCTTTAGTTTGACTTTGTTCAATAGGTGGTGGGTGATTTAGATTTTTGGGACTTGGAGGTGGTAGTACTTCTATACAATCGTAAATAGTTTCAATTAGTTATTTAGTACCGTCTATTTTAATAGTAGGATTTAATACAGAACCAATAATATAAATAGTGGGAATAGGAATAAAATATTTTTTTATTTTGACAAATATTTTTGTAATAGCTGCCTTATAAGCTGGGTTTTCCATATATTCACTAAGTAATAAAAATATTAGAGTTATATAAATTAACATAGTTGAAATAGTAGGATAATATATACCGAAAAATTCTTTTGTTGCTTGAAAAAATTTCTCTAAAAATACAATAAGTTAGGAAATTTTTACCCAATCACTATCTAGAGCCTACAATTCCCCCCGTCATAGGGTTAATTTGACCCTGTACTTGGTCCGGGACAGTATCAGTATGTGAACCTTGTCCCGATGGAGCGGGCGTTTGCGCACCCGGTTTTGAAGCCTGGTATTGGGCATACCTAACTGGATGGGCACTTACTACGTGTCTAATTAAACCCCCCGTGACCTTTTCCAGTTTTAAATTTTAAAACATTTTTACAAATTTTACATATAACTACTTGATTCTCTACGTCCCTATCAAAAAATGTCCATGCATATGATTTTAATGGTCGTTTTGCTGGACCTCGTCTCATACTAGGGGGAATAGGAGGTATTTCAGTTGAAGGTGCACTAGTGGGTGTGTTGTCATCAACATTAGTGGGTGTATCATCTAGATCATCGTCTAAATTAAAGTCTTCTTGAGTTCCAGAAAATAACTCCTGGTCTAAATCTAATGGTATTGTAGGAAAATGTTGAGTATCAACAAAATCATCCTGTGTAGGAATAAGATGACTAGAAGAAGTACCTTTGCCCTGGTTGCCCCTACTAGAAGAAGCACCCTTACCCTTAAACATACCTTTTAATCCTTCCATTTTAATTATGATAATAAATAATTAAAGACAATAAAATTAAGTGCGCTAAATAAAATAAACAGACAATAATAATTTAATGAAGTAACGAATGTACCAAACGTCGACGTAACGTCGACGTGTAATCGAGAGGTTGAAAATTGAAACTTTGCTCGATGGAAGATCCTCAAGCTAGTTGTCAACTTCACTCCCAATTCCCAAATGAATAAATAAAATTGAATATTTAGTAAACAATGTAGACTTGTAGAGATATATATTGAGAGATTAGAGAGATTGAAGGAAGATTTGTGAGAAAGATGAAGAGAAAATGAGTTATTTATAGTTGGAAAATTGGGTTAAAGTGTAAATATAATAACTTATGGGTTAAAAATAAAAATTAAGGGGGAGGGGGGAGGCCTAAAATGGCCGTTGGCCAACGGCCAAAATCTAAAATGGTCGTTGGTGCAACGACCATATTTTCAAAGGGGGGACAAAGGGCGGGGTCGGGGTGGGGTCGGGTCGGGCGGGCCTGGGGCGGGCTCGGGTCTCGCGGGACGAGACATTGTCCCGTCCCGAGTTCGAGGCCCGCCAACGTTTTTTTTTTAACGGAGTCAGGGCGGGACCGGGGCGGGGTCGGGTCGGGGTCGGACCGTCCCAACCCACTGGCCACCCTTACAATGAAGTGATTGTTTTTGGGAAGGGATGATACCAACAGATTACTTTTTTTTAAATGATTTTTTGGCCATTATATGGTTTGCATTACTCTATTTTTTATTTTAGTTTAACAGTTCACTTAAGTTAATAATGTTTGTGAATGTTTTAGCAGTATGGTTGTGTTACACTCCGCAATTTCACGTTTTATCGCGTTAATGAATATCGATGTCCCGAGAAGAGGTACGACCTTATGGAAGGGTAATAAGGGTTTACGGCTTGTTTATGGAAATTTTGGAGTATTTGGAAGTCAAAAGATCGAAGAATACGTTTCGGCGAAAATTAGAAAACTGGGCAGTTTGACGGACCGTCAAACTGCTTGACGTACAGTCAAAAGTGCATTTCTAGACCGTCAAATTTTCTGATCTCTGGAGACAATTTGACGGGAAGGTTGACGGGCCGTCAAAGTTCCCCACCATGAGCCGTCAATTTTCCCTGGCAGTTTGACAGGAAGATTGATGGTCCGTCAAATGAACCGTATTTTTACAGCGGTGAAGATTTTTTTCAGGTTAAATACGGGGTTTGCGATTTTTTCAGCCATTTCACTCCCAACACTAGATCCCAAGCTCTCTCTAACCCTTTCAATCATACCATATCATTCCTAGATCAATTCAAAGCTAAAATCAGTGTGATTAACGTGATAATCTCCGTGGATATCGTAAGAATCCTCTTCTCCGTAAGGACGGAAACCCTTGAAGATGGAATAGCCCACTGTTTTACGGAAATTTTGAGGCATAAAGATAAATTTTAACCTCATTTATTTATAATTGTGATTAATTGATGATTCATAGTAAGTTGTGAAAGGATTTTCCTAATTGAAACTTGTAGCCCTATGAAATCATGATGATAGGATTTATGGGTTGTTTTGCTTGGATTAGGAATTGATATTTATAAGTAAATCGATTATTGGTATTGTGAGATTAAGAAGGGTTCTTTCGGAGAATCGTGGGATCAAACTACATAAGTATCTTTTGGTTAAAGAAATTAAGAACCCTTTGTGTTATATCGATAATATACTTAAATGAGGTTTCTTTATGGAATATGAATTCAATATTGATATCGACCCCATTGTTTGCTATAGATAACCATCGTAAAGAGTACGAGGACTTGTAAGACTATTGTAACTTGTCGAGATCAGGGGACTCTATCTAATCCTTCGGAATACCCCATAAGGGAATTTTGGCTACTCCCCCCAATCTTCACTTTACGCCACGCCGACTCCCCTTTCGTCATAAGGCGTGGAATTAGACTAAGGGGAATCTCTATAGAAACTAGTCCCTTATATTTCGCACATAAGAGATCGAGACACAGCCCAGGGCTATGGGGAAAGATGTAATATAAGTCCTAAATGTCCATATCAAGATTCTTGAAAGTAGCGCCAATAACAATAGTCGGAGGATATTGATGATAGGTCACTCCGGCTCTGCTTGTGGTATCTGATAGATTCTGTCTTGCATCGCTATAATCTGCCGGGTACGACACGTAGATGTGCACCCAACTGTAGTTGGTATGTAGTGACCTTGTTGGTCCTTTTGTTTTAGAAGTATACTCACATTGTGGCCTTGTCGGCTTTGGTTATCTGTTCATATGTATATATCCTGCTGGGACTCTTCTCTGTGCAGGTTATCTTTCAATATTTTCATATATGGTTAGTTGGAGGCCTTGTCACCCAAATTTCATGTTTATGAGTTCGAATACTATAGTGGTACATTCGGACCTTCGGGCACTGGGTGTTAGCCACACCCCAAGGCGGGGTGTGACAGGCTGAATTGGTATTTCACCTTTTTTTTTCTTCACAAATTGGTATTTACCTCAACTTTTTTTATTTTGTGCAGTGCCACCAAATACTTGGAGAAAATACATCATTATCCCCTGAAGTAAAATTATTTTTTCAAAAAAAAAACTTAAACTTTGTGAGGTCCTATTAGCCTTCTAAACAACTTTAAAGTGATATAGTAACCTCCTTTTTCGTCCAACCCCATTTTTTATAAAGAAAGTGTTAAACACGCACCAATCCTTGCTTCACACGTGTTAATTTAACTAAAATTACATTTTTTTAGTTTTTTCTTTTTACTCTTTCGCTTTCTAACCCCTCCCCCACCCCCATATTCTTTTTACTCTTTCTGTTTCTGACCCCTCCCCTACCGTACCTTCTTCTTCAGCTAATCCCTCCCTCCATATTAATTCTTTCTTTTCTTCTTCTTCTCTTCTTTTTCTTGTCTTTATTCTAACCCACCACCCCTCTTCACTGATACTTCGACCAAGATAAATCGAAGAGAGAAAAGAGAAAAAGATAAACTTTTCTACAAAATTTTCATTACCTAATATTTAGCACTATATTTGAAATTATCTCCGCAATTTTATCACTCAAATTTATTTTCTAAACATCAGCATAAGAAAGAAACTTGAAATAATACTGCTCGTGATCTAATATAATAAACCAAAATTAGAAAATCGGGAATATCTATATGTTTGATCTAATGGGTTTTGATGAATCCTTTAAAATGTAACGGAAACTATTTAATAAAATTTTGGATTGAAGAAAGAGTTGAAGAGGTTATAGTAATGAAAGTATACCGTGTATATCACGGAAACATAAGACATATTGGACAAAACAGTTCGTGATATACATGCCAAGTATATCACGGTTTGGAGCTATATTTGGTAACATGTATTTGTATTTAATTAACATTGTACACTTACCATAATTGTAGAATTCTTGTACAAATAAAATATAATTTTTGGAGTAGAATAGTAATGAGATTTTTCATATTATGGAAATTATAAATTGTATATGTACTCATTTATTAATGAAAATAATCAAGAGATTATTTCTTTCATGGTATCAGAAGTCTAGGTCTCACATACCTCATCTCCCAAAAACTTCCGCTACTCTCGGCTTCCTCGAATTTTGAGACCCTTCCTCGGTTTTTGAGACGATTTCTTCCTCCTCTCTTCCCAAATTTTCTTCCAAAATCCTTCATTCACATATTGTTCTTTCGTTATGTCTTCGTCAAAGAACATGTTTCATCCAACCCTTATTGTTTCCAACATCAAGAACCACATCCCTATTGTTCTTGAGATGAAAAACGTCCAATATGTGACGTAGGCGGAATTGTTCAAGATTCACACCATCTCACATCAAGTACTCCATCACATCATTCCTCCCACTGTTCCTACACCCGCAGAGGATCCTCAGCTAAGGATCACTCTTGATGATACCGTCTTTTAGTGGATTTACTCCACTATTTCTACCGACCTTTTATAGATGATCATTGAACCGGACACTACGACAATGGCTACATGGAATAGATTGTGTGATATATTCCAAGATAACCAACATTCCCGAGTGGTCACTCTTGAGCAAGAATTTTCACAAGTCAGCATGAAAGATTTTTCGAATGTTTCAGCTTATTGTAAACGGCTCAAGGAATTGGCGGACCAACTCCGTAACGTGGGAGCGCCTGTTACCAATAATCGTCTTGTTCTCCAAATGGTTGCAGGCATATCTGAGGCCTATAATGGCGTTGAGACTCTACTCTGACAAAGTAATCTGCTTTCCCCTTTTTATCAAACTCGTTCAATGCTCACGTTAGAAGAAGTCGGTTTGGCAAAAAGGCGGCTACCGACGCATGTTCCGTGGCAATGATGACTTCATCCGATAACTCCCACGGTTTTATTGACAATTCAGGCCAAAATCGCAACAACGGTGGCGACAAGAAGGGTCAAAACTGTAAAAATAATGGCAAAAATTGCGGCGGCAACAACGGTGGCGGACGTAACAATAGCAACACCAGGCAATGGGCCTCGGTATCGGGCTGACCCATCCGGTCTCGACCCTCGGCCTTGGCGATTGGCTTGGACCCGATGGCGATGGCGATCCGACCTACTACCTGCCCAGGTATTTCCCAGGTAGTTGGGCCCCGATCCAGCCCAGTCATTGGCCCGGTTTTTCTGGTCTTTTAGGCGTCACCCAGCAGCGATATGGGTCGGGTCAGCAGGGCGGTCTGCTTGGGCCTCGACCCTTGCAGGCCTTCACTGTTGCGGGCCTGACTCCGATCGCGACACCTACCGATATTGAGGCCGTCATGCATACACTTGGATTAAATCCTCCAGACGTGAATTGGTATATGGACACTGACGCCACTTCTCACATGACGTCCGACCAAGGTACTCTCTCGTCTTGTTTCAATTTGAGCAAAAATCGTGGCATTGTTGTTAGTAATGACAGCTCAATTCCAATTCGTGATTCCGGTCATACAACTTTGTCTCCCCCCCATCCACGTCTTATCTTGAAAAATATCCTTCATGCCCCTAACTTAATTAACAATTTGGTGTATGTCCGTAAATTCACCACTGATAATTGGATTTCTGTTAATTTTGATCCATTTGGATTTTATGTGAAGGATTTCAAAACGGGAATACCTCTCATGAGATGCAATAGTACGGAGATCTTTATCCAATCTCGCTCGCCACTAGTTTCTTGAGTCAAGCCATGCCATCGACATTTGCAACTCTAGCTCCTTCATTGTGGCATGCACATTTGGGTCGTCCATTATTTCTTTCTTACATAAAAATAATTTTATTTCTTGTAAGAGTACGCGTAGTACTCCAATTTGTCATTCCTGTCCTTTAGAAAAACATGTTAGATGATCATTTGTAGCCTCTACTTCTAGTACTTTGATGCTTTTGATATTATTCATAGCGATTTATGGACTTCTCCCGTTCTAAATTCTGTGGGCCATCGTTATTATGTTCTATTTTTGGATGATTATTCTAATTTTTATGGACCTTTCCGTTAACGAAAAAATCTCAAGTTTTTTTCACATTCTTAAAATTCAGAGCATTCATCCGTACCCCAATTCAAATGGAAAATAAAAAATATTCAATGTGATAATGACAAAGAATATGATAATGGGTTGTTTCGGGAATTTTGTGATGCTAATGGAAAAGTTTTTTATTTCTCTTGTCCTCTTACATCTTCACAAAATGGGAAAGTCGAACGAAAAATTTGTACCATTAAAAATATTATTCGAACTTTATTGGTACATGCTTCCGTACCCCCTTTCTTTTGGCATCATGCTCTACAAATGACTAATTACCTCCTTAACATACTTCCTACCAAAGGGTTGTCATATTCATCCCATCTTAAAATGCTCTATAATAAGAATCCTTCGTATTCACATCTTAGGGTCTTTGGGTGTTTATGTTATCCATTATTTTCGTCCACTACTATTAACAAACTTCAAGCCCGTTCTACCGCTTGTGTATTTTTGGGTTATCCATCTAATCATCATGGTTACAAATTTTTTGATTTATCATCTAATAAAATCATAATTAGTCGCTATGTTATTTTTGATGAAACCCAATTTCCGTTTGCTAAAGTGAGTAGTCCCGTGCCTAGTTCGTATAATTTTTTAAATGACGGAGTCTTACCGTACATTATGCACCACTTAATGGGCCAATCCAGTACCCCCGGAATGCCAGCAGGCCCACTGCCTACTGGCCCGCCAACACTCATTTCTGAGTTTGCTATGAAAGACTTGGGGCCCTTGAGTTATTTCTTGGGGATTGCTGTCACTCGTCATGCAGATGTGTTATTCTTATCATAACGGAAGTATGCCGCTGAGATAATTGAGCGGGATGGTATGTCCTCGTGTAAGTCTACTTTCATTTTAGTTGATACTAAACCCAAGCTGGGTGTTGCGGCTGTCTCACTTTACGAGGATCCCACCCACTATTGCAGTCTTGCCGGAGCTCTTCAGTAACTTACTTTTACGAGATCAGATATTACGTATGCAATACATCAACTATGTTTGTTTATGCATGATCCTCGGTTTGAGCACGTGAATGCGCCAAACGCATTATCCGATACATCCAGGGAACACTTGACTATGGCTTGCATCTATATCCATCATCGGCCTCTATACTTGTCTCAGATACAGATACTGATTGGGGTGACTGTCTGGATACCAGACGCTCCACGTCTGGTTACTGTATATTTCTTGGTGATAACTTGGTCTCCTGGTCTGCAAAGCGACAGTCTACATTATCACGCTCCAGTGCAGATGCCGAGTATCGAGGAGTAGCCAATGTGGTCTCTGAATCATGTTGGTTACGTAATCTTCTCTTAGAGCTTCATTGTCCCATTCAGAAAGCTACCTTGGTTTTTTCTGATAATATTAGTGTCGTCTATATTTCTGGTAATCCTGTTCAACATCAACGCACTAAACATATCGAGATGGATATCAACTTCGTTCGAGAAAAGGTAGCTCGTGGATAAGTACGCGTCTTACATGTCCCTTCTAGGTACCAAATTACATGTCCCTTCTGGATAGTATGATATTAATATCTAATTTCAGGTAGAAGTATCTTCACTATGGAATACGGGTTAACACCATGTATATTAACAAGGGAGAGGCAAACTTTTTACACTCAAAAAGTAACGTGTTTATGTATTTGAAGCTTGGATACCATGAGTAAACTTTAACCACAATTTAAACTAAATAAATATTGATTGTGATTTTTCATGTTATGATATTTTATTTAGAAAAAATTTCATGCAAGAGAAATATGGTTTCTGCTATTGTTTTAAGGGAATTCATAAATCAGATTATACAACAACAACATATCCAGTGAAGTCCCACAACGTGGGGTTTGGGGATGATATAATATACGCAGACCTTACCTCTACCTTGGTAAGTAGAGAGGCTGTTTCCGAAAGACCCTCGGCTTAAGACAAAGAATAGGCACAAGCAAAGCAAGAGAAACGGTCATACCCGGACAAGAAATTTAAAGCAGTATGAAAATGAGAGTAACAAAAGCGAATAAGCCATGATAAAGCATTATGAAAAAATAGGCAGTAACTAACGCAGGTAAATATGATAAACAAAGTACACAAACGAACATACAACAGCAAAAATCGAAGGACAGGGGGCTATAAAATAATATTGCACCTACTAGTATGATAGGCTAAGCAGGGCTACCATAATAACACTACAACTACCAGTATGTAAGCGTAAGTACGACTACGCTCAACTACCTACTACCCTAATCCGCTTCCTCCACAATCCCCTATCTAAGTCATGTCCTCAGTAAGTTGCACCTGCGCCATATCCCGTCTAATCACCTCTCCCCAATACTTCTTCGACCTACCTCTACCCCTTTTGAACTCGTCCATAGCCAACCTCTCAGACCTCCGCACTGGGCATTTGTGCCTCTCCTCTGCACATGGCTGAACCATATCAACCTCGCTTCCCGCATCTTATCCTCCATCGAGGTCACTCACACTCTTTCTCGAATATCATCATTTTTAATCCTATCCCTTCTCGTATGCCCACACACCCATCTCAACATCCTCATCTCCGCGACTTTTATCTTTTAGATGTACGAAGTCTTGACTGACCAACTCTCCGCCCCATACAATATAGTTGGTCTGACCACCACCCTATAGAATTTGCCTTTAAGTTTTAGTGGCACATTTTTATCGCACAAGACTCCAGATGTGAGCCTCCATTTCATCCACCCTGCACCAATACGATGTGTGACATCATCATCAATCTCTCCGTTCCCTTGGATAAGGACCTAAGATACTTGAAGCTTCCTTTATTTGGAATGACCTGAGTACCAAGCCTCACCTTTATGCATGTCTCAAGGTCGCTCCCGTTACTGAACTTGCACTCCAAGTATTCTATCTTGGTCCTACTCACCTTGAGCCATTTAGATTTCAGAGTTTGTCTCCAAACCTCTAGCTTAACATTCACTCCGCTGCGAGTTTCATCAACCAGGACTATGTCATCTGCGAATAACATACACTATGACACATCCCCTTGAATTTGTAGCGTCAGTCCATCCATCACCAAGACAAATAAAAATGGGCTAAGAGCTGATCCCTGATGCAGCCCCATCATCACTGGAAAGTGCTTCGAGTCTCCTCCTACATTCCGTACCCTGGTCTTGGCTCCATCATACATATCCTTGATCGCCCTAGTGTATGCCACATGTACACCTCTAACTTCCAAACATCTCCAAAGAACCTCCATAAGGACTTTGTTGTATGCCTTCTCGAGGTCGATGAAAACCATATGTAAGTCTATCTTCCTCTCCCTATGCTGCTGCACCAACCTCCTAATAAGATGAATGAATTTTATAGTCGAATGCCCCGGCATGAATCTAAACTGGTTGTCGGAAATAGACATGCCTCTTCTCACCCTTTTCCAAACTTTCATAGTGTGGCTTAGCAGCTTGATACCCCTATAGTTGTTGCAAATCTGGATGTCATATTTGTTCTTGTACAAATGAATCATTGTACTCCACCTTCATTCATCGGGCATTCTTGCCGTCTTAAAAATGACATTAAACAACTCCGTCAGCCACTCTAAACTTGTCATGCCTGCGCTCTTCTAAAATTCAACTGGGATCTCATCAGGCTCGATCGCTCGTCCTCTGCGCATCCTGCGAACATCACCCTTAACCTTATCAATCTTAATACTCTTACAATATCCGAAATACCGGTACCGTCAGGATTGTTTCAGATCTCCCAGCACGATGTCTCTATCTCCTTCTTCGTTCAAGAGTTTATGGAAGTAAGACTGTCACATCCGTCTAATATGTGCGTCCGCCACCAGTACTTTACTCTCTTCGTCCTTGATGCACTTCATGTGATCTAAGTCACGGGTCCTCCTCTTTCTCCTCTTGGCTAGTCTGTACAACTTCTTATCCCCGCATTTTCCCTCTAATTCCACATACATGCATTCAAAAGCTGCCGTTTTCGCTGCCATAACCGCTAGATTTGCCTAATTCCTCACCACCTTATATAATTCCCTATTCGTCCACTTCTCCATCTCATCCTTGCTTTGTACCAATTTCGCATACACCACTTTCTTTGCTTCCACCTTATCTTGAACTTTACCATTCCACCACCAGTACCCTCGATGCCCACCACGGCTACCCCGCGAGACCCCTAGCACTTCTCTAGCTACCTCTCGAATGCAACTGGCTGTCATGTACTACATACCGATCGCATCTCCACTACTCCTCCAAGCCCCCTGTCCATCAACCTCTTCCCCATATCCTTTGCACTAGCCATGGTCAAACTCCCCTATTTGATTCTTAGTTTGTCATTCACAACCCTCCTCTTCTTCTTCATCTTGATCTTTAAATCCATCACCAAAAGCTTATGTCAGGTTGTAAGATACTCACTCGGAATAACCTTGAAGTCTTTACAAAGACCGTTGTAAGCCTTCCTAAGGAACAAAAAGTCTATCTGAGTCTTAGCCACCGAACTACTGTTACACCTCGTAATTTTAAGACTATAATTAGAGGACGTAATTAAGGAGGTAAGATTCGAATCTTGGATATAGAGTATATTTATATATGCTAATTCGGAAATTAGTATACAAGAGGATGTGATTCCGGAAAGATGTTGGTCATAATAAGGGCGACGTTGGATACTTATAGCAATAATTGTATATTCCCGTTATGGAATAGTATTGTATTATAAAATTATGACATTGAGGATACGAGGCTTATGAAATTCTCGGGAATTAAAAGAGGTGGGTTTGAGATTTATTAATTGAAGAACTTGGGGGCCAAAGTGTAAAAAGGAAATCAGATTTTTTTATAATAAACCTACACTTACCTCTTCATCTTCTTCTACACTTAAACAAAAAAATAACTCTCCTCTCATTCTCTCCTCTACACTAATCCGAAAATCACCCTCCACCCATAACCAAAATTAAGGTTATTATCTTCTCTTCCTAGACTACATTCTTCACCAAAAATTAGAAGCAAAACAACACCAAAAACCGTGGCGAAAACAGTGGCAAAACAACCACTGCTTGGCCGAAAATTGCCCAGAAAATTGTGATTTTTGGGATGACATTTTGGAAGAAAAATATGTAGGGATGATGGCTTAACATTGTAGAACACTTGCATGTCAATTGGAGTTGAAGAAGAGAACAAAAAGGAGGAGAAAAATTACAAAATAGTGGGGATTTCCGGAAAAACAGTGGCAGAAAATTGCGGACTATTTTGACGAATTTGAGGTATAAAAATTCTTCTTTCTATGATATAATTGGAATGCATGTTGTTAGAATTAAGGTAATGAATTTGTGTTAAGGAAGAATTGGAATTTAAGCATTGCATGTGCCCATTTTGGGCTAGTTGCCAATTTGGGACAGATTTTGGTGTTGTTGGATTCGTTGGTTATTGTTGTTATTATTATTATCACTAATTGCATGATGAAATTGAAAGGAAACGTAGAGATTTAGTCGGAATTAGTTATATGGAAGTATTAAAATCCGAAATTGGATTATAGGAATTAATATAAGAGTTATGGAATAATGACATGTTGTGGCCAAGAACTTGCATGAAATTGTTGGACATGTTGTGATGTATATGGACTATTTTAGGGACTGTTTTGTGGTGTTATAATTCTAGAAATTTAGTCACCATTATGCATGTTTAAGTGTGGTAATTGCTAAGGTAAGTCCTAAAGGAATAAGGGTGTGGAAAGACATAGAAAGGCTTCACATTCTACCCTCATTGTTGTTGGAATATGAGCTGTTTTGTGGGCTGTTTTAAGGTGGATTAAGAGGCTAAATTTACATGAGAAGTGGGTATGTAAATTCCCTTTATTGTTGTCTTGGTTGTGCCCTTAATTGGTGCTTGTTTATTGATGTTATTAGCCTCGTTTGAAAGTTGTGGAAACATGTATAAACAGGGGAAGTGTCGCCTAATTTTTATAAAATAAGAAGTCGTTATTCGATATAAAGTATGCTAGCGATCATAGAATTGACGAACGTATTACCATTATTATAGGTTGAAGTTCTAAATCGAGACGTACTCTAATATAGAGTTGATTAGTTCGTCTAAGAGGTATGTGAAACTCTTACTTCTTTCTTTTTGGCATGATTTAATGAAAGTACGGTGGACGTACTTAATTCTTATACAGTTTAATTCCTAATGAGGATTGTTATGAGAAGTACCTATGATTTTTCAGCAAAGAGTTTATTATGACATTATTACAATGATTTTATTGAGAGTCAGATGATAATTTTTACTTGCATATGGTTACTCACGATATCTACTCGTGCTAAGTGTTACTACTTCACCTCACCGAGTCCCGGGCCGGGTTATGACTAGTGCACAACCTTGCATTGTTCACCGAGACCCTCACTAGAGGGCCGGGTTACGTAGGATGGATCCATAGATGAGAGATGATTTTACCGAGTCCCAGCATGGGCCGGGTTATGATATGATTCCACCGAATCCCGCATTAGTGGGCCGGGTTACGTTACATGTATATATATGTTTATGGATATGCCTTCATGTTTTCTTGACTTGACTCTCATTTTTGTAAGGTACATCTGACTTTTATGGTTTATGGCACAGTTGGATTTGAATCCTTATTTTTATACTGATCTTCTGTTTCTGTTGGCTAATTATGGTCTCTTTTACAGCTTCATATTTTACATACTCAGTACATTATTTTGTACTGACCCCCCTTTCTTCGGGGGGCTGCGTTTCATGGCCGCAGGTACATGTTTTCAGTTTGGTGAACCTCAGGCCTAGGTTCCTACTCAGCAGGTTGGAAAGCTCCTTTGATCCAGGGCTTTGTCATTTTGGTACCGAATCTCTTTTAGACTTATGTTCGTATTTAGGGGCACGACGGGGCCCTGTCCCGTCATATGTCGTTATTCTTCTTATAGAGGTCTGTAGACAGTGGTGGGTTGTACGTATGTAAGGGTTATGACTCTGTTTTGGTCGGTCATGTAATTGTATTCTGTGCTGGGGTGTTCCCATGTATATACGTTACTATCTGGTGACAGCCTTGTCGGCTTGCTTGTTATGTTATATTGGCTAGTTGTGACTCCTCGGAGACAGGTACAATCTTGGGTAAAGGCAGCCTCGTCGGCTTGCCTACCCTGGCATATGTTGCTATTGCGGCGTTATGCTGCCGGATTTCAGACTCATTAAGTGTTAGTTAGATTATGTGTGATAGGTTAGTATAATGACGTCATTAGGGCGGTTAGTCGCGGCCCGTCGGGTCGGGTCGTGACAAAAGTGGTATTAGAGAAGTTAGTCCTCGGAATGTCTACAGACCGTGTCTAGTAGAGTCTTGCGTATGGGTATGTTGTGCACCATACTTATACGCAGGAGGCTGCCGGACATTTAAGATTAGTTTCTATTCTTCTTACTCTAAGATCGTGCGATAGAGCTATGTTATTAGGGTATTCCCTCTCTGACGTATTAATGTGTTATAGCTATGCCTCCGAAGAAAGCGACAGCCGCCAAAGGGAAATACGAATTCGAGGTTATGAGAAAACTATCTTACTCGTATACGGGAAGAAATAATGTAAGCTTGGGACATGGAATATTTTAGACTCTTAGAATATTAGATAATCGTTGAGACCTTAGATATACAAGGCCTTCTTGAGTAAAATATTTTATGTTTGATCTGGGTTAAAGTACATGGTATATGTGAAGTCTATTAGTTGTGATGACTCCTTGGTATGCTTATGTTTATATGAAAAGGGATATGAGATATGCCAAAAACTGGAATTGCTACTGTTGTACATATAAGGTTTGTTGTCTCTGGAGCAAGTTGTCTGGATAAGTCCTTGAAATTAGTTCAGCAAGTAGTTGATAGTCGTTAACGGGTTGTCCTACTTGTGGATGGGGCTTAGGAGTAGATGGTCCTCTACATGTTGTAATATTACCCTGTTTAAGTTGATGTGTTCCAGCTTTTCTTATGAGTTATGCTATCCATGTTATGTATAAATGTATTCTGTCTTGGTCATACTTCTTTCGGAACAGGGTGGTCTGTTAATGTCCCTGTACAGTATGTGGGTTGAGTATAAATCACTTGTGTTAGGACCTATCTTTACCAATTTTGCTCAGTGGGACCACCTCTAAACAGTTAATTAGACTTGCCTAGATATCTTTTATGTTTGATTAAAATTTCCCCCGTAGTTGTCTTTGCGTATCATAATGTAGAATGCAAAATGTTCTAATAACCCAAGCCTGCGTTTTATCTCTTAAATAGGGAATAAATTCGTATGCTAAACATGTTGTCAGTAGTGGCTTAAGGGAGTGGAAAATTGAGTATTTACATAATTTCAGGAATGACTTGTTGCTGCAATAAACGGTTTACTTATTTAGTTAACTATTAAACCGTGAATATATTATGCCAAGCATTATGTAATATATGTGAATATTATGGCTATTTATGACTACTCTATTAATGTATAGCATGTTCAGTTGATGAAAACACTGTTAGAGTATTGTTAAGTGGTTATCTTGTTAAGTTTAAGGGTTATTTGACCTTGTATGATCTGTTTAAATGACTTTGAAGTAATTGGTATACTAGTTTTAGTCCATTGTAACCCCTCTTGGATTGTTTAAGTCCTGTGGTGTACATAGTATGTTAGGTCAAACCATCATTAGCATATGTACTAATTTAGTATGCTTAATACATGAACATGAGGTTTGTTCCCCTGGTTAACTGAATAAATTATTTCGGTATGTTGCTATAGTGGCTTGAGAAGTATATTAAACGTCTTAGACACTATGTTCGATTAATCCATGACTCAATACACAGGTTATGTTAATTAAACACCAATTGTTGAAGTTAAAAATTATGCTTACATAATGACTATGTTGGTTGTAAAGGTCACATTTGGTATGGAAATGATTGAAGGGCTTAATGTTTTTATTTATTTATTTATCTGCCTATAATAAGGGAACTAAGATTTAGCATAAGAATGTTGTTATAATTATGATAGGATCACCTAGTGACTTTGAAATGGATGTGTGTCTTGTTTAAGTGCTGTCGTGATCTGAAGGATAGTTTAGGAGCCTATTTGGTGTATGTTTTGCTTGTTAAAGGATCATATCTATCCTTGGCATGTCCCAATAGTCTTAGGTGGTCTAATACTCATCTGAACATAACTATTTAAAATAACCTTGTCTCTTCCTCATGTGCATAACTCTGCATCCAGTTTGGTTTGATTGTATATGCCCATGTTTTGTATCTATGTGTTGATTAAATCAAACTGTTAAGTCCACCTATTTCCATGTCTGCTACTACAGTATGTCTACCCCCTTCTCCTTTTATGTAAATTTGGTAGATAATATAAGATCATTTGAGTTTTGATAGGTATCTAAATCACATGTTAAAAAAAAATAAAATGAATATCTGAGTAGTTCCTCAACTATGTGCATTCCCTTGCTTCTGCAGATTTGGTTAAGTTATTAAGTGAGTAGTGATGAGGTTAGCATGGCATGGATAGGCAATCCACATATGTTTGGTCTGTCTATATATACTTGTTTATGCCTACTCATGTCCGGATAATTGGTTTACCTGTTACCACTCGGGATTGAATATCTAGTTTGGTATAGTTATAGATTCCTTTAAGTTTTGATTGACATTGTCCATTTTCCAAGATGTGAAATTCAAAAAAAAAAAAAAGGGGGGGGGGTACCTTGAATTTTATGTTTCCCAATCCACTTCTTGATGGTACCTACAAGATTGTAGCTTTAGGTAATACCAAACTTAGAAACAGTAAGCAGAGAGATTCTTGTTCTGTCCGTTTAAGAGTTTAGGATTGTACTGGTCACCATCAGCTTTATATAGGAAGAAGAAGGGGCATTGTTACCAAATTGAAAGTAGTAGTAGATATCAACAAAAGAGTGTAAATGTTCCATGCTGATTTAGAATAATCTGTACAATTGAAATAGAACGAAACATGTTAATTTTAGATTTGTCTAGTCGTGTATGTGCTACCTAGTTAATTTAATGCTTAATATTGCTAATTTAAAGATATTAATGATATATGAGACGCCTATCTTTGATTTAATGGATTGGCAGGTTGGACTGAAGTTGGGTTTAGCATGTATGTGTTATTTAAATTAATGTGATGACCAATATATTATTTTGGAAACTCGTTTGGCTATCTGTAAGTCGTTTGGTCATATTATCTACCTAAAACAAGCGCCACTAATTAAGAACAAGATTAGTTGTCCTATATAACAAAACTTGTCTTATATCGTCTGATATGATAATTTAAAACTAGAAGAGAATGAGTTAAGTGGGTTGATATGGTTGAGGTTATATGATGTTATTTATGATGGGAATTGATAAAGGGTAGCCTATGTGATGATTGTGAATTATGAATATTACCTAAATTCCGAGCCTGCTTCTTGATTTAGGGGTATGTTAGAAGATATGACTAAGCATGCCTAATTAATGTTAATATGATTTGGATATATCTGTATGTTTTGGATTAGTAAGTTCAATACGGTGTCGACTTGTAATAGATAAAGTCTTGCTAATCATTGTTAAAAATGAGACATTGAGTAACCTGATTTGATTAACTTAAGCTTTCAATTTATGCTCATTGTTTAAAATTATTCTTAATATGGGTATTAAGTATATGTTAGGCTCAAATAACACGATATGGATAACACTTGCTATTTGAATTATTAGAGAGATAGTGATTAATATCTGGACAGGAAAACTTAGCTCATTATATGCCTATTATGTGTTCACTTGTTCTGATTTAGGCTTGATGTAGGTCTAATATAAACTTTAAGACTTGTTTAGGCTTAGTACCTGATCATAGGCATGGTAATGATGGATTGGATATTCATTTAGCATCTCTTGTGTTCCTAAATATATATGTGTGGTTGGGACGGTCTAAGGTAGTCTGTATGCATATGTCACTTATTTACACCTGCCTTGTGATCCCTTGTTTATGGTTCAGACTAGGTAACTAGTGTCTATGCCATGTTGGTGTCTTGGGCATGTTCATATGTATATCATCATTAGGGTAGCTTGTGTGTTTTTCCTTAGTACCCTGCATGATCAAACAACGCCTCTATTATGTATATTTGGATTCTATTATATAGAACGCTTGCATCTTGATCCAGGTAGAGGATATTAGGCTTTTGGGAACTCAGAAAATATATATATATATATTAGTCTCTGCTATTACACCATTTTGAAGTTATGTCTTCCCTGATCCTTATGTGCTTAGTTGAAACTGCTGATTTTGAGTTAAAACATTCATTTAAGTACTTAACTACTGGTTAAAATAGGACCAGGAATCTGAATATATAAAATGGGGATTAGTCATTGGTTGTGAAGATGATATCTGTTCTCAAGTTTAAGATTAAGGTATAGATTATGCTTAAAGTTCTTGTATATATGTACATAATGTGGTACTGCGGGAATAATGACTCTACTTAGCCTTAGTTTTAGTATACTTCACTTTTAGAAAATTACAAATAAGCTAGGACGTAGGTTGTTTCCTTGTTTATTTGAGTCCTTTTGTTAGATAATGGCAAGAGTTGAGTTGTTTGTAAGTCGGATATTTGTTGGCAGAAACGTGTATCATAGAGTCTAAGATGACCTAATATGCAAATTTCTGTGTGCTTGTGAATCCTTGAATCAATTTGTATAAGATGTGCCCAATAGTATGAACATTCGAGGACGAATGTTTCTAAGGGGGGAAGAATGTTACACCTCGTAATTTTAAGACTATAATTAGAGGACGTAATTAAGGAGGTAAGATTCGAATCTTGGATATAGAGTATATTTATATATGCTAATTCGGAAATTAGTATACAAGAGGATGTGATTCCGGAAAGATGTTGGTCACAATAAGGGCGACGTTGGATACTTATAGCAATAATTGTATATTCCCGTTATGGAATAGTATTGTATTATAAAATTATGACATTGAGGATACGAGGCTTATGAAATTCTCGGGAATTAAAAGAGGTGGGTTTGAGATTTATTAATTGAAGAACTTGGGGGCCAAAGTGTAAAAAGGAAATCAGATTTTTTTTATAATAAACCTACACTTACCTCTTCATCTTCTTCTACACTTAAACAAAAAAATAACTCTCCTCTCATTCTCTCCTCTACACTAATCCGAAAATCACCCTCCACCCATAACCAAAATTAAGGTTGTTATCTTCTCTTCCTAGACTACATTCTTCACCAAAAATTAGAAACAAAACAACACCAAAAACTGTGGCGAAAACAGTGGCAAAAACAGCCACTGCTTGGCCGAAAATTGCCTAGAAAATTGTGATTTTTGGGATGAAATTTTGGAAGAAAAATGTGTAGGGATGATGGCTTAACATTGTAGAACACTTGCATGTCAATTGGAGTTGAAGAAGGGAATAAAAAGGAGGAGAAAAATTACAAAACAGTGGGGATTTCCGGAAAAACAGTGGCAGAAAATTGCGGACTGTTTTGACGAATTTGAGGTATAAAAATTCTTCTTTCTATGATATAATTGGAATGCATGTTGTTAGAATTAAGGTAATGAATTTGTGTAAAGGAAGAATTGTAATTTAAGCATTGCATGTGCCCATTTTGGGCTAGTTGCCAATTTGGGACAGATTTTGGTGTTGTTGGATTCGTTGGTTATTGTTGTTATTATTATCACTAATTGCATGATGAAATTGAAAGGAAACGTAGAGATTTAGTTGGAATTAGTTATATGGAAGTATTAAAATCCGAAATTGGATTATAGGAATTAATATAAGAGTTATGGAATTATGACATGTTGTGGCCAAGAACTTGCATGAAATTGTTGGACATGTTGTGATGTATATGGACTGTTTTAGGGATTGTTTTGTGGTGTTATAATTCTGGAAATTTAGTCACCATTATGCATGTTTAAGTGTGGTAATTGCTGAGGTAAGTCCTAAAGGAATAAGGGTGTGGAAAGGCATAGAAAGGCTTCACATTCTACCCTCGTTGTTGTTGGAACATGGGCTGTTTTGTGGGCTGTTTTAAGGTGGATTAAGAGGCTAAATTTACATGAGAAGTGGGTGTGTAAATTCCCTTTATTGTTGTCTTGGTTGTGCCCTTAATTGGTGCTTGTTTATTGATGTTATTAGCCTCGTTTGAAAGTTGTGGAAACATGTATAAACAGGGGAAGTGTTGCCCGAATTTTTATAAAATAAGAAGTCGTTATTCGATATAAAGTATGCTAGCGATCATAGAATTGACGAACGTATTACCATTATTATAGGTTGAAGTTCTAAATCGAGACGTACTCTAATATAGAGTTGATTAGTTCGTCTAAGAGGTATGTGAAACTCTTACTTCTTTCTTTTTGGCATGATTTAATGAAAGTACGGCGGACGTACTTAATTCTTATACGCTTTAATTCCTAATGAGGATTGTTATGAGCAAGACCTATGATTTTTCAGCAAAGAGTTTATTATGACATTATTACAATGATTTTATTGAGAGTCGATGATAATTTTTACTTGCATATGGTTACTCACGATATCTACTGCGTGCTAAGTGTTACTACTTTACCTCACCGAGTCCCTGTCGGGTTACGACTCGTGCACAACCTTGCATTGTTCACCGAGACCCTCACTAGAGGGCCGGGTTACGTAGAGATGGATCCATAGATGAGAGATGATTTTACCGAGTCCCAAAGATGGGCGGGTTATGATATGATTCCACCGAGTCCCGCATTAGTGCGTCGGGTTACGTTACAGGTATATATATGTTTATGGACATGCCTTCATGTTTTCTTGACTTGACTCTCATTTTTATAAGGTACATCTGACTTTTATGGTTTATGGCACAGTTGGATTTGAATCCTTATTTTTATACTGATCTTCTGTTTCTGTTGGCTAATTATGGTCTCTTTTACAACTTCATATTTTACATACTCAGTACATTATTTTGTACTGACCCCCCTTTCCTCGGGGGGCTGCGTTTCATGGCCGCAGGTACATGTTTTCAGTTTGGTGAACCTCAGGCCTAGGTTCCTACTCATCAAGTTGGAAAGCTCCTTTGATCCAGGGCTTTGTCATTTTGGTACCGAATCTCTTTTAGACTTATGTTCGTATTTAGGGGCACGACGGGGCCCTGTCCCGTCATATGTCATTATTCTTCTTATAGAGTGCAGAGACGGTGGTGGGTTGTACGTATGTAAGGGTTATGAATCTGTTTTGGTCGGTCATGTTATTGTATTCTGTGCTGGGGTGTTCCCATGTATATACGTTACTATCTGGTGGCAGCCTTGTCGGCTTGCTTGTTATGTTATATTGGCTAGTTGTGACTCCTCAGGAGACAGGTACAATCTTGGGTAAAGGCAGCCTCGTCGGCTTGCCTACCCTGGCATATGTTGCTATTGCAGCATTATGCTGCCGGATTTCAGACTCATTAAGTGTTAGTTGAATTATGTGTGACAGGTTAGTATAATGACGTCATTAGGGCGGTTAGTCGCCTCCCGTCGGGTCGGGTCGTGACAACTATGAAAAGTCACTAAGTGCTCATCCTTCTTCAGGAACCTCAAACTTGCTATCACCATCCCACAAGCTTTAGTGTACTCCAAAAGTGAGACGCCTCTTCCGTTCTTGTTCCCGAGGCCAAAGCCTCCACGCACGTAGTCATAAACCCACGAAAGTGATCCGATATGTCCTTTGAAATCTCCTCCTACAAATAACTTCTCAGTGGGTGGTATACCTCCCACCACCTCATCCCAATCCTTCCAAAAATGCCTGTTCTCCTCCTCGTCCAAGCCCGCATGCGTAGCGTAGACACTAATAATGTTCATAGTGAACCCTCCAACTACCAACTTAATCGCCATCATCTTGTCACTGATCCTCCTAATTTTTACCACCTGATCCCTTAGCTCGTTGTCTTCCAAAATACATACTCCATAGAACCATAACTTATACCCGTCCACATCCTTAGCCTTAGGTCCTACCATTTGGTCTCCTGGATACATACTATTAATCCTCATCTTATTAAGAATCTTAACTAGCTCTATGGACTTCCCCGTCAAAGTTTCAATGTTTCAAGAGCCTATTCTCAGCCTAGCATCTCCCTTACCCCACTTACCCCCCTAACCCTCGCCCCCGTCCCTGACCGAGATCATGACCCTAGTCTACCATCGTTTACCAATGCCACTAAAGCAAATAAAAACTAGTCAAAGATACTTAAGACAAGCAAACCAATACTACAATACAAGCAAGAATCTAACAGCAAGCCAAAATACGACAGTAAGAGAGATATGTCTAAAGGTAAGAAATGCAACGTCAAGATCTAATAAAGCGAGACAAGAAAAATTCAACTACAAAAATAAATGGGCGCCCGAATGTACCAACTCCAAGTGAATATAATTTGTTCGCCGCTGGAAACTCACTGTTCACTGCCGAAAAATCACTACCGGGTTACTGTTCTCTGCCGGAAACTCATTGTTCGCCGCCGGAGCCTTTTGGAAAAATCGAGTACCTGTGCAGATCTAACCGGAAACCCACTGGGGAGGGATTTCCAGTTGAGGAGAAAAGAAGCCACGGGAGAAAAAGAGAAGAGATGTGGGATGACTGGCCGGAAATCGTTCAAACTAGAAAGATCTGGCCGAAAATCATTCCAACTAGAAAGATCTGGCCGGAATGTTTCGCCGGCGGTAAGGGAAAAGAGTACCTGGTCGGGACGCACTGATGTCCGTCGGCGAACGGGACCCTGGTCACCATCCGAAGTGGCGCACCAAGATGAGATTACCATCGGAGAAGGTGGGGGGTGTTGTTACCGTTGCGGAGAGGAGATAAATTTGCAACTCTTAGAAAATTATGATAACTCATTGATTCATCTCCTTAACATGAGAGTGGCTAAAACTCCTTCTACTCTAAACTACTGTGTGCCTATTTAGAGCTTTTCACAGTCAAAGTCAAAGGTTTGTTGGTGGCAAGATCGGCATGCCTTCTAGTTGTAGTTGACTTTAAGCGCACCTGAACTACCCATAGTCGTCTATTTACGGGCTTGCACTCAATAGTCAATCAATTCATTTTTCCACTTTCTATCGCACGCTTCAACTATTTGTTTATATAGTGTGTGAAGTCTAACTAATGGAAAGTGCCTATGAATTAGGATTGTTGGAGGAAGCTTGGCTAATCTTCACCTTGTACTCAACATCCGCGGGCGGCCGTTCGGTCGCCTATGATACTAGGACCAATAGGTTCAAAATGGGTTTGTGCCGCAGGTGTTGAACGATCTACTCTACACAGGTGTGGGCTTACAGGGCTAGGTCTCATAAACCCTTTCTTTCATTTATCAATAGGGCCACCTTGCCAGTCGGTCACTTTTCTGGGCCGGGATCGATAAGTGGAAGTCATAAAAAAGAAATCTTTCTCTTCGCACCTCAGATCAAGAGGAAGGGTTGCTTGTCAAGCTGGCCTATATATAATAATAAGAAATTTCTTTCTATTTTCTATTATTAGATAATAGATTCTAGTTGAAAAATGGAAAGATTCGCTTTCTTTTAACCGGCTCCTTCTTCTTTGTCAACGCTACTAAGGACCTATAGGTTTGCCTACTTTACTTATTAAAGATAATGAGAATGGGTTAT